>JAYESA010000004.1:28934341-28951841 GCA_036927795.1 Iris macrosiphon | reverse complement strand
GTGACGTGTCAGCTGGCCAATGCCACGTGGCCTAGTTCCTTATATTTTGGGACTGGGGCATGACATAATCAATCCGTTGAACACTTGAATTTCTTATGCAAATACCTGATAATTCATGTAATCGTGCAACCGAAACATAACCTCGCTCACGACACTTATGTTTGCATATGCTATTTGCCCCTGGATTTCATAATAAATGTTTGTTCTTGATTTAACTTGGTTTGCCTTAGACAGGAAAGGACGGATGGTAAGTCTTGCCGTGTTCCTTTATATCGTACGGTGCACTGCCATACGAGTTAGACTTTTCATAAATGCCATAAAACTGATCTTAAGGCAAGACTAGAAAGATAACTTAATAGATGGTGTACGGAACCTATATAATATATTTAGATTTGTCGACCGGGTAAGAAGCCTCTCCACCAGTGAATTTATGTATTGATAACCCACCAGTTTGCTTGCAGGGTGCGAAAAAATCTCATTCGGTGCTGATGCCTCCTTCGTGCGTACTAAGGCGCAGAGTTTACTCTGGAATCTTGGAGCATTGCGTCTAGAACTGAAGCACATATACAAGATATAATGTTAGAACATCGCCTATGTAACATTCCATAAATGTAGTTACTTGGCATGCTTTTACTATTTCAGAGAGAGAGAGAGAGAGAGAGAGAGAGGCTTGAGCAACTTATAATCTCGGCCTAGTGCCGCCTGTAATACTTGTTCAATATCAATAAAGAGCTTATTTTACTTCTATAACTTGTATTATTTAATGCTTCTGCTATTGACGACTCTGTGAACTTGTTACCAATCGCCTATGCGTTTCTTATTCCGCTGTACTCGGACTATCTGTGTGACTCTGTGGCTTAGAACTCTTACCGCCTGAATGGACCACGGCCTTGCACGGACGCAACTTACGCTCGTGCGGCATCACGCCCAGATGGGTCAAGCGATTGTCCCGTGGGAGAGCTGGCGCGGTGATTCACGCCCAACGGGGATGGCCAAATTATCTGCGGGAGATCGGAGCATGACAACTTATATGTGTTTGGCTACATGTAGTCCTATATGTACGTAGGAACGTATCGATGTCGCAAAACTTGCACTATTGCTATCCTATTCATCTAACATGCATGGAACCTCTTAATCATGTATTTTAACATCATTTATTACTGAATTAATCATGATTAATATTCTGAAATTATTTCTAAATAATAAAAAATAACCAAACATCGGCATTGTATGCCATTATTTGCTTAGTACGACAACTAGTCATTCTAACCAACTTCGACATGTAGCCTTGACATACAACCTCCATGTCGGCATACAAATATGATTAAATAAGAAATTAATACATTAAATATTTTGGAATTAATATACATTAATTTTTAGAATTTATTTACTTCAGTAAAATATAACAACTATCAAAGAACTATAACTACTCTTGATGCGACATGTCCGTGTCAAGATTGTTCATTGGTTTGGGGTAGTTTTTGTACGTAAAAATATAGATCTAATGTATGGAACTAATTATAAACATCATCTATCATTAATATAAATTTTCACAAGATTTTATTCATGAAAAAATAGGAAAAGAAATATAGTTGAAAAACTTACGCGATTGAGATTACGACGGGGACATTTTTCGTGACTACGGCCAAATGGAGTACCAAACGAACTCCAAACCTCACGAAACTTAACAAAGCTCTTGGGGACTTCAAGTATGATATAATGTAAATCTAGGATTTTTAGGATTTTTTGCTACTATGGAGGGGTTTGAACTGTTGCTGCAACCAGCAAACAATATTTGGCCAAAAAGGGGTTCGGTTGGGGTTTTCGTGGAGTTGTGGCCTGTGGGGAAGGAGAGAGCAAAAGGAAAAGATGTAGAAGAGGGAGAGAATGTAAGAAAAGATTTTTTTTTTGGTGAGGGAGAGAAAAAGGCGGCTGAACCTAATAATTAGGTTTAAATGTTGGAGAGTTGATAAATATATGTAGTTTAAATAGGTGGATGGATAGGATTTGATTTAATATTTAAAAATATGTGGGTAAGATTTTGTGGAGTCTTAATATGGTAAGGGGCTGAAATTTAAATTAGTGCATTATCACAAAAATATTCACTTAGGATTTGGTTTGATCCAAAGATAGGAATATGCAACAAACTAGGGGTTTCCTAATTTGAAAATATGGGATTTAAATATTTAATTGATTTGTTCAGATTTTGTGGATATATTTTATATGTGGAATGTGTTTTGGAATAGAAAAAATATGTGGAGGTTTTTTGTTAGGATTGGAATTTGGTTGATTAGGATCTTGGGTAGTTAGGTAGTTAGGCCAACTATGATGACACCTATGACACTTTCTATAAATAGAAACAAATTAATTTAAATATTGTTTGGGTCAAGTTCTAATCAAAATGAAGCAGTTTTACGGTAACCGTGGTTCTAGATATTTGTTAATATTTTTGTAGCATGGGGGAGATCAAACAAATGAAACATCCATGTCCAAAATATATTAGGTACAATCAAGATTAGTAATATGAATTTTTTTTGAAGAAAAAATGTTGTGCATTGCTCCAAATATCCAAGCCATGACAAAGTATCATATATAAAAAAAGATTTTATAAATTAATACTGTAAAATATTAAATAAAATAAAATAAATTTAAAAGTACCAAATTATCCCTATTCCAAAATGAGGGGACTTACAATCTACCTACCTTAAAAGAATTGCGTCCTCGCAATTTGAGATTTTTAAATAATACACTCTTTTTTTCAATCATAAAATTTGAAATTTGGTGCCCTCTAAAATTTTGGACATGAGGCAGTCGCCTCATATAAAGTCCGGGCATGAATTTTTTTTAGGAATATTGAGTCGCTAAGATAGACATTTAAGTAGGCAAATATAGTAATCCCTGGACTGAAAAGAATGGAAGCACGAATAATGGCTCAAGAAATATGGTAAGAACAAAGAGAATGAGTTGCATAGTTATTTCAAATTTTGTTATTATACATGTTATATGTTTAATAGCTAAGTTGAATATGCATGCATGGTCATGGATAACTTATGCACAATATTTTGTTTCTCGAATGGTGTTTGTGGACTCAGAACCAGTTTAGCCTAGGAGGAACAATGATAGATGTGTTGACGTACAAACACAAGGTGAATCAGGAACTTTCAGGGAGTCGCCACCTGCATTGAAAGGGTCGTCGTCTAACAAAAAGCTATAGTCCATGATGGTTTGTGGTACCAGTGACCATTATATAGTTAAGTTGTATGCTAATGTTAATTTGTTTACAGGCATACCAAGTTGTATGTAGGGAATAACTTACGACACCTTTATATTTTATAAAGGCTAACAATTGATACAGGAACACACTTGTAACATCTATATATTATGAATGATAACATTATTTGCAGAGAAGGATAGTGACATTGGGTAAGATTCATCGATTGTGTCGGTGACACACACACACACACACACACACACACACACACACACACACCCACCCACCCCCACACCCATATATATATATATATATATATATATATATATATATATATATATATGAACTGTTAACTGATGACACATTTATGCTTTATATATTTGTTTATTAATTATTAACTAATCATAAGACAAGAATAGAAATGTAACATAATAATTTTACTTGTTCTCACATGATTACCGTATTGATATAGGTGAGTTAGCTAGAGATTGTAAACCCCCTCACCCAATTCTAGGTATACTTAGCTTAGTGAGAGATTATGATTTATTTAGAATTGATTAGGATTAGGAATTCGAGTTAATATCTCCTATTTATTTTTCTTACACTTGGTGCATAACCTTACCGTTGCTTCGGTATTTAGAGCATTGTACTAGCCTTTGCCCTCCAACAAATTTTACACCCTTAACCTAACAAACACACACTCTTGTGCTTCATTTTAATCGTACAACATTCATGACATAATTTTCAATTCAAACCTAAGCCATGCACCTATGTCCATCCTAATCAAAATTGTAGACTCAACTTTGACTCGTTCCTTGCAACCATTTGTATGACCATGACCTACACTAAGCCTACAACATCCATTACACTTGTGTCCCACCCAAATGAACCCCTACATGCTTCCAACACAACAACAATCACCATGACACATTTTCTAGTCATGATGAACAACCAACTTAACCTAGCCCTAAACTAGTCCAAACACCCGACCCAAACCCTCACACACCCTCACATAGTTCATACAAAAAAGCCTATACCATTCCCCCTCTATACAACACACCAAATACTATGTTTTTTGTACCAAATCTTATTTTAACCCATTGGAAATTCAAATTTAGCTTCTACTTTAAATGAGTATAACCTATCAACTCACCCCCTCTCTTTCCTCTTAATGATACCCTTATAGAAACATAAAAAATCTAGATCCATGCGTCCAACAAACATGCTCTCCAAGATTTACTTCAAAAGAAACAAGGCCGCAGAACGATTATGCGACCCAGAAAAGCAGCTACCATGTGCCAACAGTAATCAAAGGCCATGCGCCGCAGTGATCAAGCCCCCGGCGCCATAATGATCCAGTGTCATGCCCCGACCGCTTTATAAATAGTGTTCCCATGTGCCATCAGTACCATGCTCCACTAAGTAACTAGTGTTCCCATGTCAAGCTGACCAAGTCACACAAACAAAATATGAGAACCGTCTAGATCTTCAACAACAACAAATCGCAACAAACGTCCATGTGGCAGCTCATCCTGGACTCAGCTACATACTGTTAAGGATGTACACGTGGCAGCCTACCCATAATATGCGTCTACGTTGCAATCATATTCTATTGAAGGAGCCCGTACGACCACCAAATAGAAGCACATGTGGCACCTATAGCCCATCAACATGGTGGCTATAAATAGGAGCAACTTAGACGTTCCAATGGCTGATTTTTCTTCTTCAGAGACCATACCCCTCCAGGTGAGCTACGTACGTGCACACAATCTTATAAGAGAGAAGAGAGAAGAGAGCACCCTCATTCTCTTATCGTACCATCAATAGAGTAAAAGAGTCACTGCAGTACTTGATTTCCATTATTACATTACAGAGATAAAAAATATTGTACTAAGATTTTTCGTCTAAGATTTTTTTGTACTCTTTTTTTTGTTATTAAATGAAGGTTTTCCAAACTCACTTCAATGGCAAATAAGGTGGCGACTCTGCTGGGGACTTCCTTCTCCTATGATGAGAAGGTCGTGATGCAGTCCTATGCGTCGAAGCTGGGTTCGACCTAGAGGATGCTGGTTGTACGCTTCAACCAACATCCCTTTTGAGGAAATGCTCTCTGAGGGCGGTACTTCTCCAAGACTGACAAAGCCTAAGAAGACCCGTAGGACATGAGTTGCAAATGAAGATGTGTCTCACCAACTGCAGAGCATACGCTCCCCGTCTCTCTCCCTGTCGCAGAGGACGCACATCATGCTTCCACACTAGCTGACGCCACTGATGCAGCAGCCTCTTCTGACAAGGAAAGTTCTTAGTACTTGAGCTCTGGCAGAGGAAAATACTATAATGCCAGGAGTTCTAGTGCTAAGACATGTTCCATGCAGCCAGGTCAAAAGTCACATAAGGACTATGCGGCACCGATCGGTAGCCACAGCCATATGGGCACATGCGGCTAGGACAGCAAAATAAGTTCCGTATTCGACCGAATCTCACGCAGCACTGACTCCATGCGCCATACTGAGAAAGGTGAAGATGTAAACTTTGACTCTTCATACTACGCATCGGCCCGTGCTAGGATGAAGAAGTTTAGGACAATGCGATCTCGCCAAGCTCAAGTAATTGCTCATTCGACCGACCGTCAACAGGTGCCGCCAACTGTAAGGCATGCCCCTGACGGAAAGTTATACAAAACTGACCCATGTGTCCAGCCCACAGTGGCAATTGGACAAGGTCAGTCTAAAGAGGCTTCTATTAGCAACCTGGGAAAAGTTCTTGTACGAACCCAGGTCAGGAAGCAAAGTTCAAGAACGGAAGGAGAGAGAGAGAGAAGCTTCTCGTGTCGTTGTGCCAAAGCTTTCTTATTGCCCAAATCTTCAAGTTGTTTACAACATTCTCTGTATTTCTTCCAGTTCTCTGTATTTTTTCGTTATTGAGTGGTCCAAGGAGTAAAGTGATCATCCGCAGATCAGATCTCTATAGCTATACATCCCCAAAATCAACTGTACTTAGATTCCTGTTTAGGATCTCTTGTACTTTTCATTCTTTTTAATAGTTTGAAACAAAAGTTTTGTATAAACTTTTTTCGCAAACAAGTAAAAACCTCAGTATATAAAAAAGAATCCATACTGATGGATAGCAAGGGAGGAGCAGGAACATGCACTCTACAACCATGCAGGAAGACCGAAGACATGAATGGTAATTAATCCAAATCCTTTCATTGACGCTGCAGGCCCCCAGCCGGTAGCAAGTCGCATAAAGGGAAGAAAGGCAGCTAGCACGCTGCATAAATAGGGATAGCTCCACGCATGACCTAGGATGTTCACCCTCGTCTCTTGGATCAGTTCTTGGTGAAAAACTTCCGTGTAAGGTTGGCATTATCTTCGAATGACGGGTTCTATGATATCCTTCCATGCTCCATCAGGGGTATCGCGAAGGGTGGTAAAACTTGCATAAAGAGAACACATATCAGTCTCAACGAAGATTGAAAAAGTATATAGTGGCCATATGCCCAGCCACACGCAGGAGGGGACGTCTAGAGATAGCTAGGTTCGTACACATGAGAAAGAGGATGGCTCATCCATGCGATAAACCTACAGATAGGCTCTGCGTGCATGTTGCAGAGAAGTTTCCATCCAGGCGACCCAGCCACACATAGGCTCTGCGTGCATGGTTGTAGATGATTCCTCATCATGCAACCAAGCTACAGATTGGCTTTGTGTGCATACTGCATATAAGTTCACATCCATGCGACCAAGCCATATATAGGCTCTGTACACATATTACAGATGATTGCTCATCCATGCGACAGAATATTGTAGGGGGGCCTGCACGTGTTCTAGATAATTTTTTATCTATGCTGCGAAGCAATATACTTGTATCTCTGTGTCCCTGTCATCATGACACATCCCTACCTCCAAAAAGAATGCCAACATCAGGGGGCCAAAGGTCGATGCCGCTCTTGACAAACCCCTCGACGAGAAAGACAACAACCATCAGCATATTCTTTCACAAAATAGGGGAAAGCCGAGAGACAAAAGTTCTTTTTCTTCCTTAGCCCGCCTATTTATAGGCTCCTAGGGTGCGTGAGAAGATCGAGGCAATGAACCAAATAGTTATGAGAATAAACCTAATGCCTCGATTTACGCGATCCTTATTTATCTACTCAAAAACTGTCGTTGAACCAGAATCCCTAAGAAATCTCCTCGCAGATTGATCCAAATCTTGACATTTAATGATCTGACAGCCTGGCAGAAGAGCATATACGGCAACATACCTATACGGTATGTCACTCAGATACAGCCCAAGGTCTTCTCCTCCATGCTTCTTTTTCAAAGTATTCCAAAACTTATCAGTTTAAAAACTTTAAATGGGGTATTGTAGAAGCATAAAAAATCTTGATCCATGCGTCCAACAAACATATGCCCCAAGATCGAATCAGAAGAAATTAGGCTACAAAATGACTATATGGCCTAGAAAAGCAGCTACTATATGCCAACAGTAATCAAATATCATGCGCCGTAGTGATTAAGCCCCCGCTTCCATAATGATCCAGTGTCATGCACCGACCGCTTTATAACTAGTATTTTCGTGTGCCATGCCATGCGTCCCTAAGTAACTAGTGTTCCCATGCACCAGCAGTGCCATGGGCCACTAAGTAACTAGTGTATGCATACGGCAATAGTGTCATGCGCCACTACTCCCTCAAGCATCCATGTACCCCAATATTGGCCATATAAAGGCCTGACACAGATTATGTCTGACATAGCCTGACAAAAAGGACTTTCTGAATTCCTCAAAATACATGAGCATGCTAAATGACAGAACCTCACGTCAGTATGAACTTTACTCCTGACAGGCGTGTAGAGCCATGTGTATGAGGCCATATGCGTTCCATAGTTTATGCGTTCTATGCGTCTCTGGCCCCATACGTTCAAGACTTCATGTGTTCCATGTGTCTCTGGCCCCATGCGCTCAAGACTCCTTGCGGTCCATGCATCTCTGGCCCCATGCGTTCCAGACTCAATGCGTTCCATGCGTCTATGGACCCATACATTCCAGACTCCATGCGTTCAATGCGTCCTATTCATCCTAGACTTCATGCGTCTAACGTGGCAAGGTTCCCTGAGACTAAATCTTTTTGTTGCGACTGAAGTGATTCTCTCAAACTAAATGTGGGCCATGTGTCAAGTTGACCAAGTCATGCAAATAAAAGACGAGTATCGTCCAGATCTTTAGCAACAAACGTCCACGTGGCAGCTCAGTGTGGACTCAACTATATCATGTTAAGGATGTACATGTGGCAGCCTGTCTATAGTACGCGTCTACAGTTGCAACCGTATTCTATTGAAGGAGTTCTCTACGGCCACCAAACATAAGCATATGCGACACCTATATCCCATCAGCATGATGGCTATAACTAGGAGCAACTTGGACGTTCCAATGGCTGGTTTTTCTACTTCAGAGACCATTCCACTTTAGGTGAGCTATGTATATGCGCACAAGCTCAGGAGAGAGAAGAGAGCACACCCACTCCCTCGTCAAACCATCGACGAAGTAAAAGAGTCACTGTAGTACTCGATCTCCATCGTCACATTATCCAGATAAAAAATATTGTAATTAGATTTTTTGTCTAGGATTTCTTTGTACTCTTTTTGTTTGTTATTAAATGAAGGTTTCCTAAACTCACTTCAATGGAAACCAACCCTATTATTGGACAAACGCAAAAGTGGGCTGTTATCCCCACACCTTTCACTCCCCCAACACTCAACCCTCACTTTTCGATTGACTTAAGCTAAGTTTTAAACCTAAACACACAACCTCACAATCACTCACTTCTCATTAAACTCACACTCAACCTCTCCCTCCTTGGCCGGCCAATACACTCTTCCCACTTCTTTTTTCTTCACTTTTCCTTCTTCCTCTCCCTCTTCCACTTTTCTTTCCTTCACAATAACACCTCACAAAAGCCCCACATCAGCCCCAAAACTACCAATAACCGAACCTACCCACTGTTGAACCCGCCAGTATATAACCTCCATCTTTGGCCTTCCACCACCTACCACGGCTCCCCCACGACCATCTCATCACCTCATTCAACCAATCCCCCACCCCTACTAGCCACCACAACCCCCACATCAGGCCACCACAACCCCAAACCCAAACTATGCACCTGCTGAATCCGCCAACATCTCCACCTCAATCCCGACCTTATCACCACCTCCACGACCACCCTACCTCCTTTTCCTACCTCTCTACTATATTCCATAGCCACCACAAAGCTCACAACCACCCCCACAGCCCACAATAACAAGCAATCCGAGCATCTCCCAAAACTGAACCCAACTGTGTGCAATGTGTACACACAGTGCACAACAACCCCCTCTCTTTAGGTATGTACTTCCTGTCACGATCCACACCCGGTATAGGGGCATGAGTAAGTGGGTATGTCCAGCCTACAGTGCAGCATCAACGATATAACATTGTCTAGGTCAACAATACTATCTATACATCTCACACATAATATATAAGGTACCTGTCATGCTATCTCAACTCCAAATGGCGGACAATATGATAATATGATAATGATAATTAATACTCAATCACAATATAAAACTAGAGGAAGATATGGCACGATATAGAATAGAAATAATATAATACAAAGTCATAATACATCACAAGTCCAAGTCCAATAGCCAATCTTAACACAATGGTCTCAAATATAATACATGCCAAATGTCTAAAATAAGATAATACAATATCATAAATGAACTAACTAAGTCTCCTCGACTGCTGGCACTAGATCAACATGCTCAATAGGTGTTAACTCAACTGGCTCGCCATCATGTGGCCCATAGTGTATAGGACACCCGTCCTCTAATAAATTATCTAAAAAATATATCCAGTCATGATTGGAGCGAAGTATAACCCAATAGCAGTTCCAATAATTGACAAAAAATATAAGACATCATAGCAATAAAAATAAATGATGGAAGTAACCGAACTAGTAAATATCACAAGAATGAGTATCATGGTAAATAATAGAAATAAACTGAGAACAATATGGTGAGGAACATCAATGTAATAAACTGGAATAAAGAAAATATAATAATAAAATGTGCCTTGAAATATTAGTAAGTTATGTGATCGGCTTGTGCCTAATACAGACTATAAATAAAAGGGAAGCTAGTTTGACCACACGTGAGTTGCATGATCTGCTAGCTATCACGGGCTACACTAAATCATAGGAGGTATGATTACATATCTATTAATACTTCTCCCTTCCCCCAATTAGTACACGGATCCAAATTATGACACTTTATAACACATATGTCACGATGCACAGTTTATAATATTATGCACTATGATCATGGTCTATATAATCACAAAGATATCACGGTAATCATTGAGTAATCATGAAGAGCAATACTGCGATTACTGAGTAATCATGACAATAATATCTCATGACAATGATCCATGTATACCAATCCGTGTCACAATGTGTCAAGAATTAAATATCTCAATACTAGATACATGTAACATAGAGACTATCAAATAAGAAAACTAGCAGAGAATTTACTTGCCTGCGGTCCTGAGCGAATGTCACGATCCACACCCAAAAAATTGGGCATGAGTCATGGGTACGTCCAGCCTACGCCGCAGAATCGGCGGTAGAACGCTGTAAAGGTTCGTTCTAGGTCAACCAAATCTATCTCACAAAACCTGTCAATAACCTCTCCAAAAGGAGGGCAACAACGAAGTATATATAAACTCTCAATCATAATAACTAGGGAAAGAGTAAAAGCATAATAAGATAGCAATAATAAAATAAGAAACAAAGAGCAGGAACAATATCCAAAATATACATCCAAGTCTATAGTCTATAACATCTCACAGGCAACAAAATAATAAGTACAATCATCCAAAATAATCAACTGGAAACAACCCAGGAAAACCCACCTAGCTAACTAGGGCGCTAAAGGCGTCTCCTCGCCGGGCTCCTCCTCAGTCTCGGGGTCGCAACACTCCTCGACACCCGGCCCGTAGAACGTCGGGCAGAAATCCTCAGGATCCTCTGGAAAAAATATGCCCAGCCAGGACTAGAGCAAAGTACATAACTCTGAAAGCAACTCCAAATACATGGTAAGGTGTATATGACTAGCAATAGAAAAGTATACAAGATGCACAAGAAAATAAATATATGATGGAGCAGATAAAGTAGCTACAATGTAAACTAGAGAACAATACAAATAGAGAAGTAACTGCATGTGAGAAAACAGGAATACTAGCTAAGTGCCTTGAGCACAAGTTCATTATGCGATCGACTTAGGTTGCACATGAAAAATACTACGATAACTCCGTTATGCGTGAGTTGCATAACCGACATACACATGAATACTGTTTGGCTTTGATCACATAACCAAATCCTACTCCCCTCCCCCACTAATACTCTTGGATCCAACCACAACACGCTACATACATGATAAATAGCTCATGCACATGAAGGCGAGAGCACAAGAAGCACATGATAGCACATGAGAATCAATACCCGAAGCACATGATGAAATACACGTGATAGAGTACCCGCTGAACACGGTAAAGGGGATAGCATCTCATGACAGGATCCACTAGTACCAGCTCATGTAACAATGTGCTAGAATCAAGTATTACAGTTCAAAAACAGGTGATATAAATGCTATCATGAAATAAAAACTATCAGAGGTAGGTACTCGCCTGACGTCCTGAGCAACTGATGAGGATCGAGATCCGGACCGGTATCGCAAGAACCTATTGCGAAAATCAAGATTAAACAGGTTTCTATGGATTTAAACTGATATAAAATAATTAAAAATAGGCTTCTAGGGTTATTCTAGGTCGAATGGGTCAAACCGGTGAAATTCGGGTCAAAAAGTCAACCCGGGGTCCAAAAAGTCAACTCTAAGTCAAAACTAGGTCAAACATTGACTTTTACGGTCAACGAGGACAATTATGGTCAAAGCTAGGTCAAACTAGGGTGCCCCTAAAATTCTAGGTCAAAACTAGCTCATTAAGCTAGTAAACCCTCAAACTCGCCTCATCGAGATACCGAGATACCCTCGGTATCCGATACCACGACCTAGGCTACGCACCCTGCCTAAACCCGCTAAAACCTATGCTAGCACGCGTAAATATATATACCAATACATAAAAACCTATCTTTAAACTTATCCCTAGGCAATTGCTCAAAAACCCCGCTCGAAACTCAATACCTTGGATATCTCAAGGTATTGAGATACCTTGATATCTCAAGGTATTGAGATACCTCTCTAATACCCCTCTAACTACCCCTATAGTTAGCTATTTAAACATATAAACACATTCCTAGTTAATAATCTAGGCTAAAATATATATATATATATATATATATATATATATATATATATATATATATATATATATATATATATATATATATATATCACATATATATATATATATATACCTTCATATCTATATATATATATATCACACATACACACATATACATATACCCACTCTCAAATATATATATATATATATATATATATATATATATATATATATATATATATATATATATATATATATATATATATATATATATATAAACTATCTATCTAACTATATGTATACATATCTATACACATAGATAGATATAACTATCTATCTATATGTCTATCTATCAATCTACCTATCTATTATCTAATATCTATCAAACTATTTATCAATCTATCTATCTAACTATCTATCTATCCATCTATCTATTTAACTATCCCTCACTCTCCCTCGCTACCTGCCTCGCCCCTGCAATGCAACGCGCTTGCGCTCGCTGCTGCTGCTGCTAACATTGCTGCGTACGCTGCTGCTGAAGATGCTGCTTCTGCTGCTAACATTGCTGCGTACGCTGCTGCTGCTGCTTACACTGCTGCTGCTGTGCAGTGCGCTGCAGCGCACTCCGCTGCGGCACGCGCTGCTGCCTTGCTGCCCTCGCTGCACTGCCTCGCTGCACAACCCACACACAAACACAACCGCACACACAAACACACACACACACACACACACACACACACACACACACACATATATATATATATATATATATATATAACTATATATATATATACACACACACTAATACATATATACTTACACACACATATACACTTATGAACACACACACACACATGTATATATTTACATACACACTATATATATATATATATATATATATATATATATATATATATATATATATATATATATATATACATACACACACACACACACACACACACACACACACATATATATATATATATATATATATATATATATATACAAACACTCACACTAATACACATATACATATACACAAATATATGTATATATATATATATATATATATATATATATATATATATATATATATATATATATATATATATATACACACACACATATCTATAAATATATATATATAGACACACACACACACACACACACACACACACACACACACACATATATATATATATATATATATATATATAGACATATATACACAAAATACAACACAACACCCCACCAACACACGCACAACCACCCCTACACCCACAAACACATAAATATATATAAAATATAACCCGAGAACTCTATCACACTTTCTCCGAAGCTAACCCAACGTGCGCACAAGCCCAAAACTACGAAACCAAGTCGAAATGGCCGTTCGGTCATTTCGACGAACACGCGGTGTGCGGTTCGGAAAACCTCCTGAAACGCACACCAAACCAACTCAGAATCGGCCCAAAATTTACCCACGGGTTCTAAACAATGTGTAGATCCTAGAAAAAATACCAACTCGTCGATTCTAGGTCCGTGGCAAAAATGCGCACGCACATAGAACCAGCGACGACGAAAATCTCGAAAATGCCCGAAACGCCCGTTTCTCTGCGACACGACTTCACGTGTCCGAACGGAGATACGCACTAACCCTCTAGACACCCGACATCGTCTACCTAGGTCCGTCTAACCTAGGGTATCACCCAAAATTGGGCCAATCTCGGATTCTATCCAAAATTGACACAAAACCTAGTGTTAAAGTCTCCAAACTCAACCAAACTAGTTCCAACTTCCTCCTACGGGTAGGCTTAGGGTCTAGGAAGGTTCTAAACCACTAATTATACTATATTAGAGCAATTAGTAAGAAGAAAGTTAGGGTTTACCTCTTGGGAGTTGGAATCCCAAGGCCAAAGTCTCCAAATCTCTTGAAATCACCCCCCTCAAGCTCTATGCCTCCAAATCTAGCCTCCACACTAAGTCTAGGCTCTAAACACCTAGGTTAAGAAAAAATGTAGGGTTAGGGTTCACATCCAAGAAGAATAGAAGAAGAAATAGGAGAAATAGGGTACTTACGTGAACTTGGGAGAAGGAAAGAAGAAGAAAGGAGTGGAGAAGAAGAAGAAGAAGAAGAAGTGATGAAGAAGAGGGGGGGGGCTGTGTGTTCGACTGGGAATGGGGGCTGTGGTCGGGTCTCACACATGAAACAGGTTACATAAAGTCCAAAATACCCAAAATGCCCTCCCCTTGGATGCAAACTTGGATTTTTGGGTTTGGGGTTCCAAAAGCACTCAAACTAACTCCCAATCTCTCCAACTAACTAAAATAAAATATAATAAATATTCTAAACCCAAAAATAGGTCTCACAAGGGTGTGGGTTGGGTCAGACATGGGTCCACTAGGGTCTGACATGGGTCCAGACTAGCCAAAACCCTAAAACAATCAATAAAAAAATAATACAATCACTAATTAAATATAAATATAATTAATTATATATAATACACAATTTACCAAAAAAAAAACCCTATTTTCTAGAATTGGGTAGTGACAAGCCTACCCTCCTTAAAATAATTTTATCCTCGAAATTAAAAGACGAAACTAGGACAGGAATGCAAGAAAAGAATCATACCTCATGGCTCGAAAAGATAGGGGTATCGCTCGCGCATTTTATCCTCCCTCTCCCAGGTCGACTCACCTGGAGAGTGATGCCTCCACGCGACGCGAACCAAGAGAATAGTCTGGTTCCTCAACACCTTCTACCGCCGATCCAGAATCTCCACCGGCTGCTCTGGATAGCTAAGAGTAGGGCCCACCACGATCTCTGAGTGATCCAATACGTGACTGGGATCTGCCACGTACCATCTCAACTGCGACACGTGGAACACATCATGAACTCTCTCTAACGTAGGCGGCAAATCAAGCCTATACGCCACGGCACCGACCCTCTCAAGGATACGGAAGGGTCCGACGAAACGTGGGCTAAGCTTCCCGCCTCCATCGAAGCGAATAGTGCCCCGCGTAGGAGAAATCCTCAGGAACACCAGATCTCCAAACTAGCACAAACAAGATCTCTGCACTTAGTCTAAAACAAGCAATCACAAGCAAACACAAGAACAAAATCTAGATTCTATGCTATACCTCGAACTCCAAAGGTCTCCGGTGGCTATCGGCCCAATGCCGCTGCCTGTCCTGCGCCACCCGAAGTCTATCTCTAATGAGCTTGACCTTCTCCGCTGCATCAACCACCATCTCCGGGCCAAGCAAAGCTCTCTCGTCTACATCATCCCATGACAACGGGGTACGACACCTCCGTCCATACAACGCCTCAAATAGTGACATCTTGATACTGGCTTGGTAGCTGTTGTTGTAAGCAAACTCTACCAAGTGCAAGTGATCCTCCCAAAAGCCTCTGAAATCCAGAACACAAGTGCGAAGCATGTCCTCAAGTGTCTGAATGGTCCTCTCTGACTGACCATCTGTCTGTGGGTGATATGCACTACTAAACTTGAGCTGGGTGCCCAAGCTAGCCTGTAGACTCCTCCAGAAATGCGAGGTAAAGCGACTGTCCCGATCTGATACTATGCTCACAGGGACACCATGCAGTCTGACTATCTGGCACACATATATCTCTGCTAGTCTCTCTGTAGACATACCCACTTTGAATGGTAGAAAGTGGGCCGATTTGGTCAACCTGTCTACGATGACCCAAATCGCATCCTTCCCGCCTGGAGAATGGGGAAGTCCAGAAACAAAATACATGGTCACATGCTCCCATATCCACTCCGAAATGAGTAACGGTTGGAGCAAACCTCCTGGCGTCTGCCTCTCTGCCTTCACCTGCTGGCACACTAAGCATCGGGATACGAAGCGTGCTACCTTCCACTTTATCCCGTACCACCATACATGCTCTCTCAGATCTCTATACATCTTGTTGGCACCTGGATGCATAGAATACTGGGATCGATGCGCCTCCTGAAGAACCTCCTCGCGCAATAACCCACTCGGCACACACAACCTGGTACCGTGCCGCAATGAACCATCATCAGCAATGGTGAAGTCATCTGATAATCCAATCTGAACCTGCGCCCTGATGTTCCTCAGGGACTCGTCCTCAAACTGCGTAGCCCTGATCCGATCTACCAACTCTGACTGAATCTGCAGTCCCCACATCTGCATCTCAACTCCAGGCACTATCACCTCAATGCCCAAGCTCTCTAGATCTGCCAGAAGATAACGATCTGTAGTCAGGCACATAGCTACCGGATACCTGCTCAACGCATCCGCAACTACGTTTGCCTTCCCTGGATGGTACTACAATAATATGTCGAAGTCTTTCATCAACTCCAACCATCTCCTCTGCCTCATGTTCAGCTCTTTTTGGGTAAACACATACTTCAAGCTATTATGGTCTGTGAAGATCTCCACACGCTCTCCGTATAAATAGTATTTCCACAACTTCAGAGCAAAGATGACCGCTGCCAACTCCAAATCGTGGGTAGGGTAGTTCTTTTCATGAGGACGTAATTGCCTAGAAGCATAGGCAATCGCCCTCCCATTCTGCTGCAACACACAACCCAGTCCCTTCCCCGATGCATCACTATAGATAGTGAATCCTCCAGATCCTGATGGCAACGTCAACACTGGAGCTGTCGTCAACCTCCTCTTCAGCTCATCAAAGGTGATCTAACACTCCTCTGACCAAACAAACTCTACGTCCTTCCGAGTCAGCCTGGACAATGGCTCTACAAATCGAGAAAAATCCTGAAGAAATCTCCTGTAGTAGCCTGCCAGTCCCAGGAAACTCCTGACCTCGGCTACTGAACTCGGAGCACTCCATGCCTCAACTGCCATGATCTTTCTCGGATCTACCGAGATACCCTCTCCAGTCACCACATGACCAAGGAATTCAACCTTGTCAAGGAAGAACTCACACTTCGAAAGCTTTCC
>JAYESA010000004.1:28916841-28929341 GCA_036927795.1 Iris macrosiphon | reverse complement strand
AGAAGAAAGAGGAGAAATATGGTACTTACTTGAACTTGGGAGAAGGAAAGAAGAAGAAAGAAGGAGTGGAGAAGAAGAAGAAATGATGAAGAAGAGGGGGGGGGGGGGGCTGTGTGTTCGGCTGGGAATGGGGGCTGTGGTCGAGTCTCACATATGAAATAGGTTACATAAAGTCCAAAATGCCAAAATGCCCCCCTTGGATGCAAACTTGGATTTTTGGGTTTGGAGTTCCAAAAGCACTCAAACTAACTCCCAATCTCTCCAACTAATTAAAATAAAATATAATAAATATTCTAAACCCAAAAATAGGTCTCACAAGGGTGTGGGTTGGGTCGGACATGGGTCCACTAGGGTCTGACATGGGTCCAGACTAGCCAAAATCCTAAAACAATCAATGAAAAATAATAAAATCACTAATTAAATATAAATATAATTAATTATATACAATACATAATTTACCAAATAAAAATAAAAAATAATCCTATTTTCTAGAATTGGGTAGTGACAGCGAATATTGTAACTCGATATCCGAAATGGTGTCACACAGACCTATATAAGAAAGACTATATCATTTAGGTGTAATAAAGTGATAAATATGCTAAATGAGTCAAAATATGCTTTCTTGGTCATTTCTAGTCAAACTAAGTCAAACTAAACAAAGGGTTATCTTTTAGGGTCAAACTAGTCAATATAATTCAACACTAGGTTATACTAGGCTATGGTTAGGTTCCTAGTTAATACCTTGGGGTATTAGCTATACTAGCTATTAACACTATGTATCTCATATATAACTTAGTTAATATACTAGTACTTTCTAATATCTAGTATCACCTTAGTATATAAGTTATTACCTTAGTATATAAGTAGCAACTTATACTCGTATTACCCACTAATACTTTAATACCTAGACTAATACTAAATATCTTATTAATACCCCACTTATACCCTAACTTATTAGTATACTTATAGATATCTTAGCTATACATATTGGTATTTTGACTCCCTACCTAGTGTCTTATTGTACACCACTCAAATATCCATACCTTGGTCTAAAGGTATTTACCTTGGTATCCTAGCCAATACCTTACCTCGACACATACCTTGGTATGATTGATACCTAGATCATTGCCTCAATATGTATTAACTTCACTATCGGAAGGCCAGGACTTCGTTCTATATCACCCCTCACTATCTACACTCAAGCAATAATCGACCCAAACAACACTTACCTACACTTGTACACAACATTATACTCAAGCTTACCCTACCAAGCCTCTTACCTTGCTGTTGTCACTGCAGTTGTGACACTCCTACAGTGCTACCTACTATGCAGTAACCCACAACCTGTTGGATGATGATATATTTGCTTTTATGCTTGCATTGCTATACAAATTTTGCATCAAGCATCAATTGCTGATGAAGAACCCGTGCACCCTCACACTTAACACAAATTTACCTACCTGTCCAGACCTATTGTACACTCACTCACCAACTGAAATCATAGCTCCCCCAAACTACAGTTCACTGAACACTTGATTAAACCATTTATTCCCAAGCCTATATCAGACCATGGCCTGCCTCTCCCCCTTAACTGCTACAATGCCCACCAAGATACCCAATGCACTATCACCTGTTGTTCATAGAGCAACAATTAACAACTCCTCCAATCAAGGGAAAACACCACCATGACACTCATCTTCATCACACACATGATCATTTATGTATTCCTTTACCTGACTGCATAACAGTGCACTTGCACTGCACTCCATTCACTCGAGCTCAACCTAGCCTGTAGGTAGACTATGCTTTAGTCCTTGGTCTCTCCCATACCACTTGCTGCTGCTGAATCTGCATTAACAGTGTATTGAACTCACCGGGACACCAAATACTTGTGCACTCCAGTGCAAAGCTCACCCTTACCTGATTGAACTCAAGTGCAATGGGGAACTCCCCCAAACTCTTCTCACTACTGCTGCTACAACTATCCACTTATTGCATACAACAATAATATCGACTCACCAAATCAACAACTGAAATTCTATTTTCCTCCTTTTCTAACATACTGTACCCTCGAATCCAACTCTTGACTGATTAGGTTGCAGTATCAGTCTTCAACTGATTCCTGCTGCACATCGGTTCATTGCTCCCTCATTGTCATATCCCAGTCCCAAAATATCAAGGGACTAGCCACTTTGCAATGGCCAGCAGCACAACTCCAATGGACAAATCCAATTTAATGGACCCGTTAGAGTGCACTTAAGCTGTAATACATATAAAATGGTCTACAAATACCTGTCACGGTTTATATATCTAATCCCATCCACAATAAGTAACAAAATCACAAAGGGACAAGTCCAGTCACAATAATATAAAATGATGTGTCCAACCAAAGCAATATAAATAATGCCACAGAAAATAACCCGTCATCAAAATGAAAAAGAAAATAACTCCAAGTACAATATCCAGAAGTCACTACAAGATCAAATATCTAAGAACACTAAGCATAATAAATAAATGATGAGAATACGGTGTGCTCAAGAGAAGTCCTCCGGAACAATCTTATCCTCTGTAACCTGTACGTCTCCAATAGCAGTACCTGTCCTGTAAACCTCGGGATAGCTCTCATTGTCTACACCTGGGACATAATTCAGATCCAGGTCCTCAGGGGATATAGCAAGGTATAATAAATACTCAAGCCAAATAAAATACAGTAAGTAAAAACAGATCCTCAGGGCAAGCTATGTAACCAGCTAAGTGATATGCAAATGAGAGTGTCACTAGTACTTAGGCTGAGACCATTACAGGCTCTATGTCGGGGAGCCCATAGCAGCAAGTAGTATCTCGTAGGGCCAGTAAATATGCCAAGCTCTGGTACAGAGACTAAAGCACCTCCAGTAACACAGTATATATATATAAACATAATCATCCTGTAGCATGTGTGTCTCTCCCCACCCAATATAACCTCACATCTCATGTCCACAATATCTCATGTCCATAATATGTAAGATCATAACCTCTAGCTAGTACAACGAGTCATAATGATATCAATATAATATGCAAGTTTCATATCACGAATCCTGTAAGCCTATACAGAATCACCATGAATAACTCAAAAAAGATTCTGTCACATGAAATAGTGCCAAGTGTCCTACGGTATGGCGTACTTGGTAAAGCAAGCACGTAAAAATAGGATCGTGGAATCAACTCTCTAAGTGACGTTACACGACTCCGCGTACGACGTCGACACCAGAATCTTGTTCGGACGCTAAAAAATATCTCACGGTCCTAGGTTGAGCAGGTATATCACAAGAATATATATATATAAAAAGAAGTACAAACAGATAATATAACAACATCTACTGTAAGTTTGGCAAGGTACACTTGCCTGGGTCCTGAACTCCGTCAACTACTCCTGGAAAAGTAGAATCTGCAAGTACACCTCCGAATGCTGAAAAAATATCACCAATATTCTCAAAATACTTGAAATAGCTAGGATTGACTACCCATAAGTCTAATTTGGACACAGGGACAAAATTGACAGTTTTAGGTCAAAGCGGGATCCACATTTCGCACCGAAAAATGTGCCGAAGACAGAGTTCTCCAAATTATTCAAACTTAGTGTCTACGAGTCCAAAACAACGATACGAACCCAACAAAATATTCATAACTAGATTCTGATGAGCCAATCACGAAATCGCTCGTCATGTGGAACCGTGGGGCCCACGAAACGACATTTTATCAACGTTCTCAGAATTGAACCAAACTTGGGTCACAGGACCAGCGTAATGCTGCGAGTCCAATGGCATAAGTTTTGTTACAAACTGACAAGTATACATAAAGTTATGATAATGTGTCAGAATAGGCCGATACGGTATTTATTGGCGGATACGTGTTGATTCCGGCGTGCACACACGTCCAAATCAAATTTCGCGAAAGCCCACACATCTGCGTTCACGTTATGCACCATTTGGTTCAATCCGTATGTGATGACATGGACTTGTTTGGCGAGACGTACCCCGTATCGAAGAATTTTGGTTATTTGAAAACTAGTTTTTCCTCACTTTCAACACAGAATAAATTAAAATTAAATAGAAATAAATATAACTATTTAAAAGAATATTATCTTGGTTATGTTGTCATTAAACAAGAAAAAGAATAACTCAATTTTGCTTCGCGGGTTGAGAGTTATAGCCCTCAAAATATATGTGTTTGGACAGTTTCAAAATTGTTCGAAACACAGGTTTTTGGACCAACTTTTGGTTCAAATTTCTCCTAATATAGATCAGCCAAATTCAAACTTCTTGAAGGATTTTGATGGCCTTCATATTGCGAATGCATACAGATAGAAACCTCAATAATTACTTGAGTGAGGAGGGCGTACACGTACCTTGAAGAGGGCCTCACGAAAAGGCGGCGGCTGCATGCGGGGGATCGTGACGATCGCGGGCAGCGGTGCTGACGTTGATGATGGCAGAAGGTTATGTGGTGGCGGTTGGTGGTCGATCTTAGGGTTAGGGTTAGGGTTAGGGTTTAGAGTTTGATATATATATATATATATATATATATATATATATTCGAGATAAGGAGGGGGTCGGCTTCTCAATGACCGCGGGGGGGGGGGGGGGGGAGGGGAGGGGAGGTAGGGTTCTGGGTTAGCGAGTTGGGCTAGGTTATCGGGTAGGGTTAGGTTATTTTATAGTTATTCTTTTCTTATTCTTTTCTTTTTTCTTTATCTACATAATCATACAAATAAAAAAATCTAAAAAAAATAGATTAGCACATAGGAATAATTCTAGAAAATTTGTAGTTCTTTAACAACTAATTTTTATACCCCTATTTATATTATTTCAAAATAATTATATATGGATACTAAATACAAATGTATACTAGATTGGTTAAATAAATTAAGAAATTCTATTTTATATTTATCTAAGTAATTAAGAAAATAAAGTCATGCATAATCTCAAAGTTTACATTGGGGATGGGGATGAGTTCGTGGTGTCGTGCATGAGTCAACAAGTTGGACTGAAGGTTTGGGTTAAGTGTTTGGGCTTGGTAGCAGGCAAGCTAATATTAAGTGTCTTCTATGGCTTTAATAAATAGTCATGGTGCTTAATATTATATTGGGAGCACGTGGGCGTTCGAATAAATGCAACACAAGTGTCATGTGTATAATAAGACCAGTTAGGCTCACTACTAGGAATTTAGTTGAAAGCAACGGGTTGGTGTTGCATGTTGAATCGTATACAACGACAACAAGGGTTAAGTAATTATCATTTTTCTCGTAATTGTGTCACAAAAGTTGTGCGACCAAAACGAAATATGGGATTACGAATTTATGTGTGACAGTTATGGCAGGAGCCTAATTTGACTTGTCTAAGTCGAGCATGTTAGGTTGGTTGGAAGAGAAAGTCTATTGTTGCACTCAAGATCTTAAAACCATGGTGTTTGGTTTCCAAAGTTCAATTAAATTATTGAATAAATATTTAAAATAAAAAATTTATTATTAATTACCGAACTAACCCTTTATAAAAACTAGGGTGCTCACACTCATACTGTGTACACTACTCATTGGTCTCACAATCAAGCACCACTCACCAATGAACAACCCTAGTTGATACACTCATATAATCATGGCTATATATCTATACACCTTCTATAATATATATACATATATACAATTAAGGATATCACTCTTATTTAAGCTCACAACCCATACCAAATCAATACATCGAGCACTTGGTGTACACTTATGATACACACCATACCCCTTCATGATACACTTGTGATACACTTTCAAAACCATGATACCACCACCAATAACACACAAAACACATCCAAAGTATCAAATATAATATGTATAACTTATCCAATAGCTATTCTAATGCAATATATAGAATTTGGTATGCTAGAGCCCAAAACACATATAAATATCCCTCATACGATACTGTATCATGACACACACACTCTGCGTACCAAATTGTGGACACGTATCTAGTCCCACACTACCTATACAAGTCTAATTAGGTTAAATTGGTCTCATTACACACACTTGATGCATTATTCTCGTAATTTCTCCTAATTGGGCCCAAAACCTATGTAGAAGTCACAATAAAGGACAATTAGACCTAGAACTTCTTATGGGTAGTCCTAAGCCATACGAGGGTTCCTAATGATTAAATGCATAAATTATGGTCTAAATTATAGGATAAATCAAAATTTTATATATTGGAAGATAGATTCCCAATGAATTACTCCAATGGACACAAGCTCCAAGCCAATTTCTCCTTCTCCAAGTGCTTCTTATAATACAAGCTCCAGTGCTCCTTAGATGATATAATTGGAAGGAAATGAGGATGAATTAGGGTAAATTTGGTGGTGGAATGAAGTAAATTGGAGAAAAACATAATTGGGGATCTAAAATGAGTGAATTAATAAAGTGGAGAGAGAGAGAAAGACCCCCTTATGTGGCCACCCCCCTCTAGCCCCTCCTCTAAGCAATTCACATTGTCCAATGTGCCCCTCACTAGCTAGTTATGATTATTTAATTAGGTAGGGCTATATTAGAAAGCTTCTAATCTGATGAAAATTAATTCTAATCTCCTTAATTAACTAAAGAAAATGAGTCTAATGGACCTAGTCCAATGTTGGGCTCAATGTGTCATGACAAGTTCTAATTAGGTCCACTAATGTCGAGTCTAAATAAATAGGCTAGCCCACTAACTATTAATTAAATAACATAACACATAATAAATAATTAGTAGCACAATATATAAATATCAAATTACTAAAAATAAAAATGCTAAATGATAAAATATTCTCCTCTAGAAATATGGTAGTGACACTTTGTTACATCCTTCCTCATCATTCTCTTCATGCTCTTCAACTTCTTCTTCATGATCTTTATCTTCATCTTCATAATTTTTTATCATGAAAGCCATAAAATTCTTGTTCTTCTTCATGCTTAACCTAGGATTGTATATATGCATCTAAGTATTATTCCCATCCTTGCCATGATAAAACCTATGTGCACACTTGATGAGCTTGATATTAACTCCATGTTTAACTAAATTCCAAAATTTATATAGTATGTTTAGAGTGATATATGCATGGTTACATATAATTGAGAATTGGTTAAAGTTCTACACTTAGTTGTGCACATGCCTATGTTTTGTTCTAGATAAGCATGTTGTATGTAAACACCATGTTATGGAATAATATACACCATGCTAGTTAGTATTTAAAGTGTTCGTATATATAAATTGAGGAGAATGTTTTAGATAGAGTTGTATGAGAAGTTGTGATTTGTGTAACCTTAAGTTAGTTATATAAAGTTGTGGTTGTTAAATGGAAACCCTAAAATGTTGAGGATAGAATTATACATAATACTATATGTGTAATATGGGATGTGGATATTGTTAGTGAGTTCCAATTACCCTTGAACTTGATGATGACACTAGAACATACTTTGAATGAATACTTGAGTTAGGTTAATACTTGTTTCATGTACTTTAAGAATGTGTATGTCATACTTGTACAAGAAGACCTTAGTATATAGGATACCTAGTACCTATGTATTTAAAGATCAACTTAGCAACTACATGAACCTTAGTTACCACCATGTACATGTATTTGTGAGAAGTTGTATATTTAGAGAACTTGAGGATGTTATGTGACTAATAGGCTTCATGTTTACATACTTTTCTTGGTATTTGACTAGTCAACCCACTTAGTTAGAACCCTTGTTTAGTTTAGACTCTAAATGACTAATGACGTTGCGTATGTAACGTAGTGTAACGTAGTGATTGATACGTTATTATTATTCATAGTGACCCAGGAAGGTTCGACCTCGGTTGCGGGTTTCGGGTATTTATTTGCTCACATCGGAGTTCCAGGAAAGTATACCGTATCTTGTTGTAATATTTAAATTTAGTTATTATTGTTCACATGCTTCTGCTCTAAATATTATATAATTGTGAACGTCTGAGAATGCCTTGGGTGCAGTCGATGTTAGGACTTGTTTGACCTAGTTTATAGTGGACGTACCTAAAGTTGTGGATTTATTATTATAACTCTGAGGCCTTATCACATATCATTTTACGTCACAGAGTGAGTTCATGTTAGGACACGATCTTACGCATTTGATTAGCAATCGGTGCTAGTAGCACGTGTGACGGTACATAACATAGTTGTATAGTATGGTTATTTGTGACTTGTATTATAGTTACGAGATATCCACGTTTTATTCACGACTTGTTGTCACTACCACATTTTGTAGGAAAGGATATTTTAGTAATTTTATAATTAATTAAAATATTGTGCATGTTAAATAATTATTTGTTATATTATTTAATTGTTGTTAGATGTTATTTATTTATTTTGGACTTGTGTTAGTGGACCTAACTATTTTAGTTTAGACTCATGAACCAACATGTATTAATTGTTAGAATTAAGCCCAATTAGAAAGCCCATTGATTAGGAGGATAATTAAATTAATTAAACCATGAGACTAGAAGCTTCTCTCCTTAATTATTTCTTCATGAGAGGCACAAAGGGCTATAATGGACATTATATAGTGGCTTGTAGAGGGGGTAGAGGGGGCCGGCCCTATTAAAAGAGGGGGGGGGGGGAGTTTCTCTCTCTCCTCTTTTTATTTGAAAACTAGATCTAGAATTTCTCTCAACCAAATTCCTTCATTCCCCACATTATTTCCCTACCAAAATTTCACTCCAATTTCTTCCCAAATCACCATTGGAGACTAGTGGATCAAGGATCTAGAAGGAGGAAGCAATGATCTACAAAAGGAGCAAAGATCTACAAGTTGGAGGCTAATTTTATCATATTTGGAGGTTGTATTGGGAATCCTTCTCCCAATATGTACAATTCAGTTTTCTTCCTTAATTTAGATTCTAAATCTGAGATTAACCATAAAAAATCAACCCATATGCATAGGTTACCCATATGATTGGGTTTTGTGTTCATAGGAGGCCTATGAGAAAGTTATGGTACTTTTTGTGTCAATTTTGGGGGAATTCCGAGATTAACATTTATTGTGTGTGTCAATTGGTCCTATAGATCAATTTGGAATGTGCTTGTATATTTGGGGCTAGTGTCGTGTCCACAATTGGGTACATGTAGGTCGTATCCCAATAATTTGGTGATACGTGTTGATTTGGAGGTTTTTCCTCCGACACGGGACTATGCATGTCATATTTTGACACGGACACGTAGATTTGTGTTTGACTCTTAGTATTGTTCATAAATAATATATTAGACTTATTTGTGTCCTTTGGGGTACGTTTGGATGTGTGGTGTACTCGTATCGCAAGCGTATCCTAGAACTAGTGGGATACGGGTGTGATACGCTCCATGTGTTTGTGCATTTATTTCTAGATCTATTTTTTCCATTTTTCTTAGTTATTGTAATGTGTAATTATATGCATGTGTGTGTGTGTGTGTGTGTGTGTGTATGTGTATATATATATATATATATATATATATATATATATATATATATATATATATATATATATATATATATATATATATATATATATATATATATGACAACATATATATATGCGTTGTTATGAGTATATATATATGTTGTCATATATATATATATATATATATATATATATATATATATATATATATATATATATATATATATATATATATATATATATAATGCATGATTATATATACGTATATGTGATGTTATATATATATATGTTACTATATTATGTGTTGTTCTACTATAGGTATTATTGGGAATATGTATATAGAGGAGTGTATAAATATTTATATAAGTTGTAATTATATATAAGTATATATATATTATGTGTTATATATATAAGAGTGAGAGAGAAGAGGGCTCGGGTTTTTAACGACAGCAGCAACAATATTAACAACAGCAGCAACGGCTATAGCAACAGCAGCAGCAGCAACATTAACGACAACAGCTCAGCAATAGCAACAACAGTAGTTTTCCACGACAGCAGCATTAGCAACAACAGTAGGAAACCGTCGCAACAGCAGCGGTATCACCAGCCGTATCAGCAGTTTCAGCAACGGCAATGGTGGCTTTTAACGACAGTTCTGCGGTTATATATATATATATATATATATATATATATATATATATATATATATATATATATATATATATATAAGGTATTAGTATATATGTATATATATTCCTAATTGTTAATTGTGTTTTAGTATACTATATTTGTAATAGTTAGTTGTAGCATATAGTTATTAATGGGTAGTTAGTATAAACATGGTTTTGGATATTACCTTGAGATACCAAGGTAAGTATCAAGGTATCAAGATTGAGGTTTAGTTGTGCGATACCAAGTTGGTTTAAAACCAAGTATCCATTTAATATTTATAATTAGGATTTTATATAATTAATATTGTTGATATATGTATATGTGATGTTTATCCCTTATTTACGTATCCTGAGATACGGTATTCTAGTATCCTAAGATGTAGTTTGTATGACCTAGACTTTTAGTGTTTGAACCCAATATCTTTTGAGATAGACTAATACAACCTAGAAATAGGTAGTTTGACATAGTTTGACCAGTTTGACTTAGAGTTGACCTAGTTTGACTTTTGATTTAGAATTGGCTTGTTGACCTAGAAGTTGACTAGTTTAACTTTTTTTTTTCGGAACCTTGTATTGATGTTATATTCCATATCTAGGTCTTCGATGCACCGTATCAGACATCTGTGAGACTGTTTATTGGACTTCAGGCGAGTACATTCTCTGATAGTTTCTCATTTATGATATCCTTTTTGTTCATTGTATTTAGTGTAGATATCCATGTTTCTTGAAACGATGTTAACACAAATTGGTATATCCGGATCTCGTCATGAGATGTTATTTCTTGTATATGGTGTATCTTATGCAAGTCTTGTTTTATTGATTATCTTGTGCATGTACAGGCACTGATTCTCGGGGAGATTTGCTACATTCCTAGAGAATCCTATGCCATAGCATTCTATGGTTGGATCTATTATACCAGTCGAGGGTGAGGAGTATTTTAGTGTAGATATGTGATCATACCCATCTTGTATCATGTCTTGTTCTTGAATAGTGTTAATCATACACCGTACGTATGATTAGTCAGGCCATAAATCTTGTATCAAGTTCCCAAGCGGATCACATGTTAAAGCTAGTACTCACACACTTAGTCATTATTATTCTTGTTTATTATCATATTATTCATTATTGTATTTATTCCAGTATTTCCTTATTATATATCTCATGTATCTATTGTGCATCTTATATATTCACATCTATTTACTGTTACATAGTTTTTATCATTGATTAGAACTGATGTTAGAGATGTACTCTGCTCCTTTTCTGACTGGATATATTTTTTCTAGATGACACTGAGGAGTTGACCCATGTTTGTGGACATTATTTCAGGTACGCAGGTGTATTGGCACTTCTTGGATATACAGGACATGATATATGAATGATAAGTACTGTCACGACCTGCACCAGATGTAGGGATGCAAGTCGGGAACAACGCCCAGCCTACGCCGCAGAATCGGTGGTAGAACACTGTCTGGGTAATCTATCTAGCAATATAATGAACCACCAACAATAGCAATATACTCAATCACAGCTCTAAGATGGAAAATAGCACAAATACAATAAAGAATAGAATAGTCACATACAACTCATGAGTCTAAAATAATAACATCAATGAGTCTAAAAGAATACTAACAAATAAGCTGGAGACAAATCCAGTACAAAAGAATACTAAGAAGCTACAAGTTCCGGGTCATCTGTCTTAGTTGAGAGAAGTCCCTCCTGAGCCAGGGTCTCTGAGTCTAAACCCACAACATCCTGAGGTCTATAATGTGTAGGGTACCACTCCTTAGTGTCATCTGGAAAAAATATATCCAGTCAGGAAAGGAGCAGAGTACATCTCTAACAGCAGTTCTAATCAATGATAAAAACTATATAAAGTAAATAGATGTGAATATACAAGATGTACAATAGATACAAGAGATACACAATAAGGAACTACTAAAAATAAATACAAGAATGAACAATATGACAATAAACAAGAATACTAATGTCTAAGTGTGTGAGTACTAGCTTAACATGTGATCAACTTGGGAACTTGCACAAGAGTATAATGGCCTGGTTAATCATACGTGCGGTGTAAGATCAACACTTACAAGGAATAAGACATACACAAGGAGGGTATGATCATATATCTACACTAAATACTCCCCATCCTCGACTGGTATAGTAGATCCAACCATGGTATGCTATGGCACAGGATTCTCTAGGAAGGTAGCAAATCTCCCCGAGAATCAGTATCTATATATGCACAAGATAATCAATGAAATAAGACTTACACAAGATACGCCATATACAAGAAATAACACCTCATGACGAGATTCGGATATACCAATCCGTGTAACCATCGTGTTAAGAAATATGGATATATATACTAGATATAATGAAC
>JAYESA010000004.1:28446841-28911841 GCA_036927795.1 Iris macrosiphon | reverse complement strand
TCGGCAACTATATTAGCTTTTCCAGGATGATACTATAAAGATATATTAAAATCCTTCATTAGTTCCAACCACCGACGCTGCCTCATGCTCAACTCCTTCTGCGTGAAAAAGTACTTCAAGCTCTTGTGGTATGTGAAGATCTCCACATGCTCTCCGTACAAATAATATTTCCACAACTTCAGAGCGAAGATGATTGCTGCCAACTCCAAATCATGGGTATGATAGTTCTTCTCATGAGGACGCAATTGCCTGGATGTATAGGCAATCACTTTCCCATTCTGCTGAAGAACACAACCCAAACCTTTCTCCGATGCAACACTATAAATAATGAAACCTCCAGACCCTGATGGCAACGTTAAAATAGAAGCAGACGTCAACCTCTTCTTTAATTCCTCAAAAGTAACCTGGCAATCCTCCATCTAAACAAACTCTACATCCTTCATGGTGAGTCTGGTCATCAGCTCGACAATTCTCGAAAAATCTTGCACAAACTTCCTATAGTAGCCTACCAATCCCAAGAAACTCCTGATCTCTGCTACAGAACTCGGGGTCTTCCAAGATTCTACTGCTGCGATCTTCTTCGGATCCATTGAAATACCATCACTAGTTACAACATGCCCCAAGAAATCCACCTTGTCCAAGAAGAAATCACACTTGTACAGCTTCCTATATAGCTTCTCCTTCCTCAGCACCTCCAACACAATCCGCAAATGCTCCTCGTGCTCCTTCGGTGTCTTCGAGTATATGAGTATGCCATCGATGAACACCACCACGAACTTGTCAAGGTACTGATGGAAAATCTTGTTCATCAAGTTCATAAATACCGCCGGTGCATTAGTCAACCCAAACGGCATCACCATAAACTCGTACTGGCCATACCAAGTTCTAAAAGAGTCTTCGGTATGTCCTCCGGCTTCACCTTCACCTGGTGGTAACCTGATCTCAAATCTACCTTAGAAAATACCTTGGCACCACTCAACTGATCAAACATATCATTAATCCGTGGCAAAGGGTACTTATTCTTGATAGTGATATTATTCAATATCCTGTAATTAATGCACATGCGCATCGATCCATCCTTCTTTGGTACAAACAATATCGGGGCTCCCTACGGTGAAGAACTCGATCTGATAAACCCATTATCCTGTAATTCGTCCACCTGCTTCTTCAGCTCGACCAACTCGCTGTTGTTTACTCTATAGACATATTACGAAATTGGTTCTGCACCTGGCACCAAGTCTATAGAGAATTCAATATCTCGATATGGCGGCAACCCTGCCAATTTCTCAGGAAACACATCCAAGAACTCTGCTATTAACGGATGTGACAACTCCTTGTCTTCCACCATAGCTCCATAAATAATGTCTTCTCTCTGCTCTGTAGCTCCTCTAGCAAACTCGAACTCTGGCTCTCCTGGCGGACCAAACAAAACTCTACCTCCTCTACAATCTATGCTAGCACAGTGCCTACTCAACCAATCTATCCCAAGTACAATATCGTAGCTCGGAAGTGGCATTACAGGTAGACACGCGCTCAACTCCCGGCCTCCTAGAGTAACTCTTCAATCTTTGCAAATATCATTAACCAGGATAATGCTTCCCCGGGTCATGATCTTGCAAGTCCTAAGCAAAGACTCAGCTACCAAACCATGCTTTAGAGCAAAAGAAACAGACACAAAACTATGGAAAGCACCACTATCAAACAAAGCTAAAGCTGGAATAGAATAAAAAAAAATAGAACCTGCGATGACATCTCCGGTGGGTTCGTCCTCCTTGACGGTCATAGCAAACGCTCGTCCCTGACATGCACCTCCCTGCTGTTGATGCTGGACATAACACTGCTGCTAGGTCGGAAGAGGTCCCCTCGGCTGTACTGCAAGTGGACTCGCCTGTGTCCTCAGAGCTAAAACTGCTCCCTGAACTGCACGACGATGATTAGAAGGATACTCCCTCAGCTGATGTCCTTCAGTACCATAATACAAACAAACTTCTAACCTCTTCCTGCAAACTTCCCAGATATGGCCGGGCTTCTTGCAGAAGTGGCAGAAAGATTGCTGTAACTATCTCTGCAATTGTAGTGCCTGGTGAAACGATGCCCGAGTTGGAGTCTGGTGCTGCTGGAAAGACCTGGACTAGAAATGAGGACGTTTAGTACATACTGCACTACTGTTGGTCCCCAGAAAAGAATTATGGTCTCTCTTGGGCTTCAAATCCAACTTTCGCTCAACCTTGCGTGCCTCCGCAAGTATCTCCGAGTATGTCTCATAAAAAGACGGAATAAGGATATTCACTTCCCAGTTTAGACCCTCAGGGAAATGAATAGTCCGAACCTTAGGCTCTCTCACCAAATACTCTGCAAATTGGCTCAACCTGCTGAACTCCGTAGCGTACTCCTCCACAGACATGTTCCCCTGAATGAGGCTCTCAAACTTCCTCCCCAAGTCTAGCCTGTCTGCCAGAGCGAAGAACTTCTTCTTGAAGAGGTCCTTGAATACCTCCCAAGACTGTCCCGCGTCAACAAGAATTGGCTCATTCCTGAACCAAGTGCGGGCGATGTCGAACAGTTGAAGTCCTACCGCCTCAACCTTCAGATCCTCAGAAAGACGGGACACCCTCATAAGACGCTCAATGTCCTCGAGCTAATCATCAATATAGACGATGCCCTCTGTCCCCTTGAAGACCTTAGGCTCCAGCTTCTTGAAGTCCTGAATGTTGCCTGGCCGAAGCTGAGTAACCTGAGGAGCAACCTGCTACTGGACCGGAACTCCTCTCTCTACTACGGCACGAGCAAGCTGATGAGCACTCTCGATGCCCTGCCATAAAATGTCGGTCTGCCTCTGATGTGCCTCAGACTGAGCCCTCTGTGCCTCGAGCATCTCACAAAATAGTATAAACATCTGTGTCGCCTCTGTTGGCATGGAAGGTGGAGGTGGAAGCCCCTCAGATACAACTAGCACAGTCCTCTGAGTAGGTAGTGGACCTCCGAAAGCAGCTGACACTCTAATCACTGGAGAAGTGACGGGTGCAGGCCCTCGGGATGTCGCAGACCTCTCAGAAACTGCTTTTTCCTGCTGCGATCTAGTCTTAGGCGGTATCCTGAGATAAAGCGAAAGAAAGAATCAATATGGCACATGATGTAAGACACTCAAGGAAAGGACAATTTAAGAGATCAAGTATCAATATCAAAGGAGAATAGTTGAATGAATCAAAAGAATTTTTCCTAGATGTGATTGAGTATTCTCAGCCTATAGCCTATAGCCTATATCCTGAAACAGGCTTGCAGTAGTATAACTAAGTCGTCACACTACCACGACATCGCACAACTTGTGAAGCCAGACCTGCATGCGCCACCACTAAAAATGTGTCACGACCTGCACCCGATGTAGGGATGCAAGTCAGGAATAATGCCCAGCATACGCCGTAGAATCGACGGTAGAACGTTGTCTGGGTAATCTATCTAGCAATATAATAAACCACAAAGAATAACAATATACTCAATCACAGCTCTAAGATGGAAAAGAGCACGAATACGATAAAGAATAGAATAGTCATATACAACTCATGAGTCTAAAATAATAACATCAATGAATCTGAAAGAATACTAACAAATAAGCTGGAGACAAATCCAGTACAAAAGAATACTAAGAAGCTACAAGTCCCGGGTTATCTGTCTCAGTTGGGAGAAGTCCCTCCTGAGCCAGGGTCTCTGAGTCTAAACCCACAACATCCTGAGGTCCATAATGTATAGGGTACCACTCCTCAGTGTCATCTGGAAAAAATATATTGTAAAACCCCCTATTTTTAAAAAAAGATTGTATTTATTAATTTTTTTATTAATTAATACTTTAATTATGGTAAATATGTGCTAAATAGGAGAAATAGATTTTTATTAATTTTTATTTTAGGTGTTCGGACATTTAGATGACTTATGGGACCATCAGGAATTTTTCGAAATTTATTCCATGTAGGAGACCCCTTGAGCTGTTGCTAGCCTAACGATGTGCAATACCCTATTATATAAATTTTCTTATGTGTGAATATTTATATATATATATATATATATATATATATATACAAATATATATATGTACATATATATATTTAAAGAAAGAAAGGAAAAGAAAAGAATAGAATTAAATAATACTAATTAGAAAATAATAATAATATAATAATGATTAATAAGTAAAATGTTACTACTAACTACTTAGTGCTTATTCTTTTAAGCATTTGTTAGCAAGTTGCAGCCAACTTGAACTTGCAAATGCCAGAGAAGACCCCGCCCCCCCTTCAGCCGATTAAATCTTTCCGCCCACTTAAGACCCACTTCAGCGGGCCCTTTTTGCGGATCCGAATCCGATCTCTCCCCCCTCTCTCTCCTAGTATATATAATATATATATATAATAAGCTCTCTAAAACCCTAACCTAGAAACTCCAGACTTCTTCTTCCCATCTAGAGCCGTCACCACAGCCAGAGAAGCCTCCCCAAGCCATCCAACCATCCCGTCGACGCCGACATCGCGAACTACAGTCTCCCACTCGAGGCACCTTCGCTCCGGCGTGATTTCCCGTTGACTCGCTCGACCAAACGCTATTCCGTTTTCATAGGTATGATCTTCCCTCAACCCTCTCCAGTATTTGTTTTATAGCCAACCTCGGAAAACGTGTGCCCCTAGGTGTAAATCAGCGTCCAAAATGGACGGACAGACAGAATTCTGCAATCGCAGAATTCCAGATTGACCACCCGTATTGTCGAGTTCGTATCTCCCACCACAGAGATCCGAATTCGATGATTCTTTTTGATACCTGTAGATTACATGACCTAGTTTATTTTCTGTATAAAAACCTTGTGGTATTAGTCGATGTGGATAGAATTATATTCGTCACAAAACTGCGCGCACCCACTTTTTTCGGTTTTCCAAAAGTTGGAGATCGGAGCGCGCCCCGCCAAACGGGACCGCCCCGCCGTATGCCAAGTGTACCGAATGGTGCACGCAGCATAACGGGACACGTGAAAATTCGTGGGGACTGATTCGGACGCGTGTGCGCGCCGGAATCAGGCCGTATCCGCGGACACACACCGTGTCGCAATTTTTGTGGAACTCGCGTATATTTTGTGCACGCTTGTCAGATTGCGACGAAACTTGCGCCACTGGACTCGTGGTAACGCGCTGGTCCTGTGACCCAATTTTTACGCATTTATGAGACGGTTGACCAGATCGCCAATTGGCGGGCCCACAGTTGACTTTTTGGACCAAATTTTGTTCGGCTCATCGGAATTTAAATTTGGACATACCGTTGAGTTCGTATTGACATTTAGAGTTGTTTGACCTATAGTTTGTCCCATTTAGAGACTGTTACCCTTGGCACGCTTTTCGGTGCAAAGTGAGCCACATGTGGACCCCACTTTTTCCCGAAATTACCGTTTTGCCCCTGTGTCCAAATTGGACGAAAGGGATGTGCTTTTTAGCTATTTTGCTCATTCTGGGAACGTTGTGATGTTTATTTCAGCATCCGGAGACGTTCATTCTGAGGCCGTAGCTTCTGACTCTTGGTGTTGACATTGGGACACTACATTTTGCAGCTTCTTGCCAGGCAAGATACCTTGCCAAATTGTTTACAGTACTTTGCATGCTATTTATATTTATATTTATTATTTTATTTCTGTATAGTTCTTGCATGTGTAGTTTTCTTTCAGTCATTACTATGTATTAGATATGTTGACACACACATGGCACTTAGTATCATAGAGGACAATTATTAGGCGTATGGGCTTTTAACCACTCTGGTAAACCGTAGTATATAGCTCGCACTACGGGCGTGTGTCGCGCTGGTCGCTACCCCAGAGGTATGTCGATTTCTGTAGAGTCGCGCTGGTCGCTACCCCAGAGGTATGTCGATTTCTGATGTTCTTGACGTGTGTGTGAGTTGTGAGGTAGATCGAGTAGCCTACCCTTGCCCATACGTCAAAAAGTTGTCCTCATTTGCATTCATATAGATGGTCGTGTACAACGTACTTATTTATTTTCAAATTATATGCATGTTCACTGTATTCAAATTGGCATGTGTTTTGTGTATCTTATTACGTCCCTCTGAGGACCTGGTCCCCTGCCAGGTGTATCTGCTCTTGAGTATTTGCAGGAGTACGGGCCTGGACCTGACGCATTATTTTTGGTCGAGGAGATCTTACCTTCTGAGCATCGTTGATTATCTAGCGATGGATTCTTTTAGCTGATACACTTCTGTCGTCATATTATTTTATATTGGAGATTTTACACTCCTCTCTCATTTTAGTTTTGGATATAGTCATTGGTAGTGGATTTGTCTCCACCCGACTATTATTTTAGATATTTCAGACTCCTTATTCTAGTTTAGTATTTCTTTTCTATGACTTGTTGTGTGGATGAGATTAGCATATCTGTGACTTGTGACATTATTTATACCACATGTGAGTTTATATTCATATTACAGCGTACGTATGGGTTATGGTTTCCATATATTGGAGTTGCCATATCCATGCGGCTGGCATGCTTACGTGTTCCTAGTCCTACGTATTTGGGACTGGGGCGTGACATATATCCAGTTAGGAAAGGAGCAGAGTACATCTCTAATAGCAGTTCTAATCAATGATAAAAACTATATAACAGTAAATAGATGTGAATATACAAGATGCACAATAGATACAAGAGATATACAATAAGGAACTACTGAAATTAAATACAAGAAAGAACAATATGGCAATGAACAAGAATACTAATGTCTAAGTGTGTGAGTACTAGCTTAACATGTGATCGACTTAGGAACTTGCACAAGAGTATAATGGCCTGGTTAATCATACGTGCGGTGTATGATTAACACTCACAAGGAATAAGACATGCACAAGGGGGGTATGATCACATATTTATACTAAATACTCTCCACCCCCAACTGGTATAGTAGATTAAACCATGGTATGCTATGGCACGAGATTCTCTAGGAAGATAGCAAATCTTCCCGAGAATCAGTGTCTTTACATGCACAAGATAATCAATGAAATAAGACTTGCACAAGATACACCATATACAAGGAATAATTTCTCATGACGAGATCTGGATATACCAATCCGTGTAACAATCGTGTCAAGAAATATGGATATCTACACTAGATACAATGAACATAGAGGATATCATAAATGAGAAACCATCAGAGAATGTACTCGCCTGAAGTCCAAAGAATAGTCTCACAGATGTCAGATACGGTGCCTCGAAGACCTAGATATGGAATATAACATCAATACAAGGTTTCAAAAAGAAAAATAAGTTTAACTAGTCAACTTCTAGGTCAACAAGTCAATTCTAAGTCAAAAGTCAAACTAAGTCAACTCAAAGTCAAACTATGGTCAACTGTCGTCAAACTATGGTCAAACTATGGTCAATTATGTCAAACTACATATTTCTAGGTTGCATGAGTCTATCTCAAAGATATTGGGTTCAAACATTAGAGTCTAGGTCATAAAAGCTATATCTTAGGATACTAGGATAGCGTATCTCAGGATACGAAAATAGGAGATAAAATATCATACAAACATATATCAAACAGTATTAAATATGTAAAATCCTAATTATAAACATTAAATGGATACCTTAGTTTCGAACCAACTTGGTATCACAACACTAAACCTTAATCTTGATACCCAAACCCAAGACCTTGGGTATCCCCAAATACCTTGATACTTACCTTGGTATTTCAAGGTAATATCCAATACCTTGTTTATACTAACTACCTATAAATAATGTATGCTATCAACTAATAATTATAAATATAGAATACTATATCACAATTAACAATTAGGAATATATATATATAAACCATAACTTTATATATAATAACCTCAGAAGCGTCGCTAAAAGGCTACTGCCACCGTCGCAATTTCTACTACTGCTGTGGCGGGAACTGCTGCTACTGCGACGGATGCCTGCTGTTGTCGCCAAAGCTGCCGCTGTTGTGTCGTTATTGCTGCTGCAGCCGTCGCTACTGCTGCTGCTGTTGCTTTTGCTGCTGCGGCTGCTGTTGCTATTGTTGCTGCTGTCGCAAATGCTGCTGCGGCTGCTGTTGCTAAATCCGCTGCTGCTGCTGCTATTAACCGTCGCCAAAGCTCACTGCTCTCCCTCTCTTATATATATATATATATATAACATAATATATATATAATATAACACAATATATATATAATATATATAACATATAGTATATAATTACTACTATATATAACTTACAACTATATAAATATATGTAAACATACACACACCTTAACAAACATATACATGTACATAATAACTATTATGACATAACATACATATATATAGTAACATATATATAACTACACATATACGTATACAATATATATACATATAACATTTAAGTATAAATATAACAACATATATATATATATATATATATATATATATATATATATATATATATATATATATATAGTAGTATATGTATATATATATATATATACTATAATATATATACATATACTACTATATATATATATATATATATATACATATACTACTATATATATATATATATATATATATATATATATATATATATATATATATATATATATATATATATATATATATATAGTAGTATATGTATATATATATATATATATACTATAATATATATACATATACTACTATATATATATATATATATATATATATATATATATATATATATATATATATATATATATATATATATATATATATATTACACATCACAATGAATAAGAACACAAGAGAAATAGATCTAAAAATAATTGCACAAACAAGTGGAGCGTATCACACCCGTATCCCACTAGATTTAGGATATGCTTGCGACATGAGTCCACCACACATTCAAACTTGCCCCGAAGGACACGAACAAGTATAATATATTATTTATGAACAATACGAAGAGTCAAACACAAATCTACGTGTCCGTGTCAAAATGTGACATGCACAAAGTCCCGTATCGGAGGGAAAACTCCCAAATCAACACGTATCCCCAAATTGTTGGGATACGACCTACACGTATCCAATTGTGGATACGACACTAGCATCAAAACACACAAGCACAAGCCAAATTGATCTATAGGACCAATTGACACCCATAACAAATGTCAATATCGAAATTCCCTAAAATTGACACAAAAAGTACCATAACTTTCACAATAGGCCTCCTATGAACATAAAACCAAATTCTATGAGTAGCCTATGCATATGGATTGATTTCTCATGGTTAAATTTCAGATTTAGAACCTAAATTAAATTTTTTTTTTAATTATACCTATTGGGAGATGGATTCCCAATGAAACCTCCAAATATAATAAAATTGGCCTCCAACCCTTAGATCCTTGCTCCTCTTTGTAGATCCTTGCTTCCTCCTTCTAGATCCTTGCTCTACTAGCCTACAATGGTGATTTGGGAAGAAATTGGAATGAAATTTGGTAGGAAAAATAATGTGGAATGAAGAAATTTGGTTGAGAAAAATTCTAGATCTAGTTTCCAAATGAAAAGAGGAGAGAGAAACTTTTCCCCTCTTTTAATATAGGTCGGCCCCCTTACCCCTTCCTCAAGTCACTATATAATATCCATTATACCCCTTGGGGCCTCTCATGAAGAAATAATTAAGGAGGGAACTTCTAGTCTAATGGTTTAATTAAATTAATCATCCTCCTAATCGATGGACTTTCTAAATGGGCTAAAATCTAACAATTAATACATGTTGGTCCATGAGTCTAACTAAACTAGTTAGGTCCACTAATACAAGTCCAAAATAAATAACTAAAATCTAACAATAATTTAATAATATAAAAAATAATTATTTAACATACACAATATTTAATTAATTATAAAATTACTAAAATACCCTTTCCTAGAAAATGTTGTAGTGACAAGTATCTTTGTGGACAAGAGAAAGAGCAAGAGTCTTGCATCGCCTTTGTGGCATTCTCCTTTGTGGCATTTTCAATTGGACCCTATCGAGAGCTTCGCTGCATATACTCTGATGTGTGCTTGGTAAAAATACTTGACTTTAGCTGCAACTTGGTCTTTACGATGATAACTTTGATGTTTGACAACATTGTCTTGTGCAGCGCAACTCCAGGCTCGTACGATATCATATTCCGATGAGAATGACCATCCTGTGGGAGCGCTGCAACGTGGTGATTCTTGTTCAGCAGGGAAGATCGAGCTTGCGGGAGATTGGGGCATGACATATTGGTATCAGAGCGCCCGATTCATTTTCTCAGACTTTGTCCTTTGGTTCATCACAAACTCTAAATAGCTTTCACGTGTCGTTTAGCTCTTGGCTCTACTCGGTGTCGCATTGGATGTTTCATGCAATAAGTCTACATATTTGTTGGTTGAGGGTGCATATTGTTTTTTATTACGTTGCTTTTGTTGCTTTTCGGTAGATCGCTTAGCATCGTTGGACATTATTGCATTCGTGCAGCAAGTTGTGTTGCGTTATTGTATTTGTGCAACAAGTTGAGATATGTGGTTGCGTTGGTTTGGCTTGTCGTTTATGGAGATTTTGGTTGCATCAGTGGAGTAGTTGGTTGGCAGAAAAGATTGGTTATGTGGCATATTGTGAGTAAGAGCATCAGATGAGAATAGATCGTTGCACGAGTTGCTCGTGTAGCGAATGTGTTGGATAAAAGTTTGATTTTTGGCTGGATATATCACATAGAGCATTGTCTTAGCAGGTTTGAGTTTGGCTTAGGAATATCAGGATTGCGTTGCACAAGTTGCTCGTACAACAAATGTGTGAAACAGTTGGGTATTAGGTTGGATTACTTGGAAGAGATCGTTGGATGGGTTGCTCGTGTAGCGAAAGTATCGGACAGTTTGAGAAATAGTTAAAAGTATTGAGAATAGAACATGGCACAAGTTGCATCAAGCGAGATTGACAAAAGAGTTAGATGGTTCATGCATTGACTGAGTTTTGTGTCAGACTTAAGTTGGGGATGGCAGGATCACGCATAAGGGATGGTTTGAACGAATCTTGGATCAGTTGTCACGCCCCAGTCCCAAAATACCGTGGGACCAGACGCGTGTCAACGGCCAGCAGTACGCACCGATGGACCAACTCACTATAAAGGATCCATCAGGGCATACTTAAGCTGTAAAACAAGTCTACGACAATCATGGTACAAATAATCTCATCCACACAAGACATAAACATGATCCACAGCATAAATAAGGAATGTAAATCAACAGCAAGTCTCACATAGTACTTCGGGGACAACCCGATAAATATCTAGTACAATGGTTCATCTGACCAGAATATGAAAGACTGAAATAAAATAATAAAAGCTGAGCATAAACAAGGGTGCTCAAGAGAAGTCTTCAGCTAAGACCTCGTCCTCAGATGGTGGTACAACTCCTGGATCAGCTCCTGCTCCGGTCCCGTAAACCTCGGGATAAACCTCGTCTGCAAAATCTGGGGACAAAAATCCGGATCCAGGTCCTCAGGGGACATAGCAAGGTACAAGAAAGCTCATGCCAAAAATACAGCTAAGCAGTGCAGCAATATATAACTAAATGAAACAAAGGGGTAAATATGTAACCATCTAAGTGTAAATGCAAGTGAGAGCATCACTAGTCTCAGGCTGAGCCACTACAAGCTCTGTGTCGGGGAGCCGGTAGCGGTAATAACCGGTAGTGGGTCTAGCTCTGCTACGAGAGTCTACGACCTCTCAATAATAGAAGATATATATAAATACAGCCTGTAGCCTGTGTGTCTCTCCCCACCCAATGTAACCACGCATATCATGACCACAACGTCTCATGCCCATGTCAAGCGCGATCATAGCTAATGCAACAAGTCATAAAGTATCTAATAGTATAATGTCCATGTCCTGTATCCTATACAGAATCACCACGAATATCTCGGGAAAATCCTGTCTCATGAATAGTGTCAAGTGTCCTGGGTCATATGGTACTTGATAAGACAAGTACGAGAATATAAAGTGTCACGGATATCCATCTCTAAATGACCGTACCCAACACTGCGTACAGTATCGGCACCCGACTGATAATCGGACGCTAAGTACGTCACACGGTCCTAGGTTGAGCATGCACAGCAATATATATAAAGCAAAAAAAATAGATAACTAAACTGCAGAGTTCGGCAAGGTACACTTGCCTGATGTCCGAGTATCAACAACTGTCCTGGTATCTGTGGATCCGGTGGAAACTACTCCAAAAGCTGTAATAAATATCACCAACAGTCTCAGAAGGTGTCAAATAGCTAGAAACGCCGGTCCTTACGTCCAATTTGGATACAGGGGCAAAAAGGTCATTTTCGGGCCAAAGCGGGTTCCACATGTGGGCCCACTTTGCACCGAAAAGCACGTCTGGGTCAAAGGTCTCCAAATTCTGCAAACTCAGTGTCTACAAGTCAGGAACGACGATACGAACCCAACGGAACTTCCAGAATTGGATTCCGATGAGCCGATCACAAAATCACCCGTCAAGTGGAGCCTGTGGGGCCCACGATACGTGATTTTGTCAACGTTCTCAGAATCGAACCAAACTTGGCTCACAGGACCAGCGTATTACTACGGATCCGATGGCGCAAGTTTCGTCTCGATCTGACGTGTGTACACGAAGTTACAGCATGTTTCAGAATCGACGGATACGGGGTGTCGTCGGCGGATACGCGTTGATTCCGGGGTGCACGCACCTCCGAATCGACTTCTGCGAAATCCTACACGACCGTATCAACGTCGTGCACAGTTTGGTAAAGACCACGTGCGACCAAGTCGTCCCGTTTGGCGGGGCGGACTCAGTTCCGGGTTGAACCAGGGCGTTATTTTTTTCCTGTTTTGGATCGCGGTGTACGACCACTACAAGACGCGATACACCGAGCGAATTACACGGGCACCGAGAGGGGTATACAGTCTACGCATAGCAATCGACGGAATTGAAAACGGAGTCGCGAGTAGGGAGAAAATAGTACCTGTACAGGGCTCCGTGGATTCTGTTTTCCAAGTGTCCACGCATCAATTCCGTGTCCTGGTTCAGAGTTTCTGCTTCCTCGTGTCCGCGGTGAGTCAGAGCTTGGGCTCTGTCCTCGGATGGCTTCGCCGGGGGTCAGCCTCGAGGTCGGCTAGGGCTTCGGCGCTTGGGACAATCGGGTGGAGGGATGGCTGAGTCACGGTGATGAGGGGATCCGGCACGGGTTCAGTCGAAGGGGGCGGTGGCTGAGGGGATCCACGCGGGGGTCGTCGACCGTGGATCGTCGGCCTGACTGCGGGGTTCGCGGCGGAGGACGGAGATGGGGGAAGTCGGTCTGGGCGAACTCGGCAGCGGGGTTCAGGTGCTGGGAAGCGGCGGCGTCACAGGTCAACTGCTCGGCGGAGCAGCACGATGATCGTCGGCGACTTGATGGCGGCGGGGTTTAGGTTTAGGGGATCGCGAGGCACGGACGCCGAGGAGGCCCTATATAGGCTGCTACAGGAGCCTTCGGCGGAGGAAACCTAGGGTTTCCATACGGTTTGGATCCGGGTCGGGTTCGGTTTGGATCCAACCCGATCCGAACGCGGGGTTTGGTTCAACTTGGGTCTGGTTCACATTCCAAATGGCTAAAGGTCCTCGATACGTTGCTCCGGTGTCCAATAAATTCACCGAAAAATGCCATGCGTCCGGCTCTCCATTATACACAATAAATTTCTACTTCCAGAATATTTTAACCCCATTAAGCCACACTTAAAATTATTTAACCCCAAATCACCTTAGCTTTTAAATTCCAGAAAAATACCGAAAATACGGAAAATTATATAAAATTTTATTCCTGAAATTTAGGGTGTTTACAATCTTCCCTCCTTGAAAGGATTGCGTCCTCGCAATCAAGGAATAAGCTACTAAAGAAGGGTTATGGAAATACAAGGTGGCCTAGTTTACAACTGCCTCCTCGAACAAGTGGGGGTATCGCTGACGCATACTATCTTCTCGTTCCCAAGTCGATTCGCCTGGTGAATGATGTTTCCATGCTACTCGGACCAGTTTGATTGTCTGTCCCCGCAATGTCTTCTCACTGACGTCGAGGATGCCAACTGGTTGTTCCTCATATCTCAAGCTCGGGCCTACTGCGATCTCTGAATGATCGACTACGTGACTTGGGTCGGTCACGTACCTTCGCAGCTGTGAGACGTGGAATACGTCATGCACTCCCTCTAAGGATGGAGGTAATGCAAGCCGATAAGCCACCTCACCAACGCGTTCTAGAATGTCAAATGGCCCAATATACCTTGGGCTCAGCTTGCCTCTGCTCCCGAATCTGATAGTACCACGAGTGGGCGAAATCCTCAAGAACACATGATCTCCTTCCTTGAACTCTAGGGGACGCCTGTGTGTATCTGCCCAATGCTTCTGTCTGTCCTGAGCTGCTCGTAGATGATTCTGTATCTGCTTCACCTTCTCCACTGTCTGCGTTACCAATTCTGGTCCCAGTATCTGACGTTCACCAACGTCACTCCAACACACAGGTGACCTGCACTTCCGTCCGTATAAAGCTTCAAATGGCGCCATCTGAATGCTGGCCTGATAACTGTTATTGTAGGAGAACTCTACTAAGTGCAAATGATCTTCCCAAGATCCTCCGAAATCTAGCATACATGATCGCAACATGTCCTCCAAGATCTGAATGGTGCGCTCCGATTGTCCATCTGTCTGCGGGTGGTATGCCGTGCTGAATTTGAGTCTGGTGCCTAGACTCTCTTGCATGCTTCTCCAGAAATGAGATGTAAATCTCGAATCTCGATCCGATACAATACTAACAGGTACTCCATGTAATTTGACGATTTATCGCATATACATGTCAGCTAGTACCTCTGTGGACTGTCCAACTCTAAATGGCAAGAAGTGTGCCGATTTAGTGAGTCGATCCACGATAACCCAAACTGCATCTCTTCCGCTGGGGCTCTTCGGAAATCCTGTGACAAAATCCATCGTGATATGCTCCCACTTCCATTCCGGTATCGGAAGCGGTTGTAACATACCTGTAGTTCTCTGATGCTCCGCCTTCACTTGTTGACATACTAAACATTTGGCCACAAATCTCGCGATCTCTCTCTTCATTCCATGCCACCAGTAATACTGTCTCAAGTCCCGATACATCTTGGTTCCTCCTGGGTGAACAGAGTACATAGAGCTATGCGCTTCAGTCATTAACTCCTGTCTCAATTCTCCATTTGGAACATACAGGCGATTTCCAAACCTCAATGTCCCGTCTTCGTGGATGCGAAGTCCTGTCTGCATGCCGGCTTCTGTCCTTTCCTTGAGTCTTCGGAATCTAGCATCGGTGGGCAATGCCTCCTTGATCTTCTCTACGAGTGATGACTGAATCTCAAGGTTAGCCATCAATCCATTCTGTCCTGGTAAGACAACCTCTATCTGAAGCTCCTGTAAGTCCTTCAATAACTCGGGCTGCATTGTCAAGAAATAAGCCGTAGGCTTCCTGCTGAGTGCATCTGCAACAACATTCGCCTTTCCCGGATGATACTGCAGATCGATGTCAAAATCTACCATCAGTTCTAGCCAGCGTCTCTGTCTCATGTTAAGCTCCTTCTGAGTATACACATACTTCAGACTCTTGTGATCAGTAAAGATTTCTACCCTCTCTACATAAAGATAGTGTCTCCATATCTTCAGTGCAAATATAACAGCTGCTAGCTCCAGATCATGTGTGGGGTAGTTCTTCTCGTGGTCCTTCAACTGTCTCGACGCATAAGCAATGACCTTGCCATGTTGCATTAAAACACATCCTAGTCCACTGCCTGATGCATCACTATAAACAACAAAACCTCCTGACCCTGAAGGAAGAGTCAAGACAGGTGCTGTTGTTAATCTTCTCTTTAGTTCTTCAAAAGTCTTCTGGCAGTCTTTTGTCCATACAAACTCCTGATCCTTTCGTGTCAGCTTCGTCATTGGTTCTGAAATCCTTGAGAAATTTTCTACGAACCTTCGGTAATATCCCGCGAGTCCGAGAAAACTTCTTACCTCTGCAACTGATGTAGGTGTAGGCCATGTCTCAATTGCCGCAACTTTCTCTGGATCCACTGAGAGTCCTTCTCCTGATATGATGTGTCCCAAGAAAGGCACTCTGTCCATACAGAACTCACACTTACTGAGCTTGGCATATAACTTTTCCTGTCTCAAGGTCTCTAACACGATTCTGAGATGCTCCTCGTGCTCTTCAGGGCTCTTGGAATATATGAGAATGTCATCAATGAACACCACTACAAATTTATCCAAGAACTGATGAAAGACCCTGTTCATTAAGCTCATAAACACTGCTGGTGCGTTGGTTAAACCAAACGGCATCACCAAGAACTCATAATGCCCATACTTCGTCCTGAAAGCTGTCTTCGGGATGTCTTCCTTCCTTACCTTGATCTGATGATAGCCGGATCTAAGGTCAATCTTCGAGAATACCCTTGCACCACTCAATTGATCGAATAGATCATCAATGCGTGGTAAGGGATACCTGTTCTTGATGGTGACAGCATTCAGTGCCCTGTAATCAATGCACAACCGTACTGTTCCATCCTTCTTCGGCACAAATAAGATGGGTGCTCCCCAAGGTGAAATACTGGGCCGAATGAAACCCTTCTCCAAAAGATCATCAACCTGTTCCTTCAACTCCTCTAATTCCTTAGGTGCTAGCCGATAAACTGATGAAGTGATTGGCTCTGCTCCTGGAGTTAAGTCTATTGTGAATTCTATTTCCCGATCAGGCGGTAAACCTGGAAGGTCATCAGGAAATACATCCACAAAACCTGATATGACTCTTGGGTAACCTGTCTCCTCTTCTACAGATAATACCCTAAGAGTAGGCTGAACTCCTTGCTCTACTGCTCCTCGGAGAAACTCAAATTCTGGATGTCCAGGCGGTCTAAATATAACCCGCCCAAGTCGGCAATCAAGAGTCGCATGGTACTGACTTAACCAGTCCATACCAAGTACGACATCATAATCCGGCATAGAAAATATCAGAAACTGCGCTCGCATCTCTCGGCCACAAACTACTACAGAACATGATCTACAGACATCACTAACTGGAATAATACCACCTCCCGTAAGAATCCTCTTCATCTTCGGGAGGGGTGCGGTAGCTACTCTATGGGTGGCTATAAAGCTAGCTGCTATAAATGAATGCGATGCTCCAGAATCAAATAAAACTACAGCTGGTAATGAAGCTACTAAAATAGTACCTGCGATGACCTCGCCTGCTGTAGCCTCCTCCTCAACAGCTAATGGGAATGCCTGTCCCCGTCCCTGAGCTGGACCTCTCTGCTGCTGCTGCTGCTGATGAAATAGGGCTGCCTGTGGTGCCAGGGGTGGTCTCTGCTGGTTCCCTCCTGGGGCTGGTGGTCTGACCCCACCAACTCCTGTCTGCTGGCCTCCTGCTGCTGGATAGGCTGGTCGTGGTGCAGGTAATGCTAGTCTTGGTGCTCCGTCTCTGCGTTCAGAACAGTCCCTGGAAAAGTGCTGGCTGGATCCGCAGCTCAAACATAATCCCAACTTACGCCTGCATTCCTTCTCAATGTGTCCTACCTTGCCGCAGTGGTGACAAGTAGGAAGAGGTCTGTCTCTATGTGCTGCTCTATCTGGCATACCCCTCTGGGTTCGCTTTACTGAATCCCCATGTGCTGGCCTGGATGGTGCTGATGTGATAGGCCTCTTCAGGTTCGATTCCCTTCTAGTGACGCGCTCCAAGCGTCGGGCTGCTGCAAGGACATCTGTATAAGATGTTGGTGCTACCGATCCAATCAATCTCTGAAGCTCGAACTTCAAGCCGTCAAAGAACTTCTCTGCTTTTTCTTCCTCCGTCGAAATCAATGTCGGGGCAAAGCGGCTCAGGCGAATAAATTCCGCATTATATTCCTCCACTGACATGCTGCCTTGGATAAGGCGGTTGAACCTGTCTCTGAGCTCTGACCGTGCGACTGCCGGGATGTACATCTCTTGGAAGAGTCTAGAGAACTCTTCCCATGTGACTCTGTCCTGTCCAAGTCTCCTCTCTTCTGCTAGCCACCAGTGATGCGCATTATCAGTTAACTGCATTCTAACTGCAGTCATCCACTTCTCTCTCGGAAGTTCAGCGGCTTCCAACTGATGCTGAATATTGGTGAGCCACTCATGAACTTCCGTTGGCCCTTCCTTACCAGAAAATGTGCGAGGTTTGAGGTGACGGAAATCAGTGATAGATCCCGTCGCTGTTCGCCTCGTTGGGGGATTTGCCTGCTCCAATGCGGATACCAGGCTGGTCCTCAGATACTCGGCCTCCTGCCGATGGGACTCCTGCTGAATCTGTTGTTGTGCTTGCATCATAGCATACATCATCTGGAACATTTGTTGCCCGTCCATGGCTTATCCTGGCGGGAATACTGGCATCTGGGGTGTGAACTGAGGTGGTGGTGGAATGTCGTCTCTCCGGAACCTTGGATTAGGCTGACCGGTTTGATCACTCTGCGATGCTTGTCCTCCATCCCCTGGTGTCACTCCGTCTCCATAAGTAACCACAGCGTCGTGTGGCGTATCCAAAGGAATATCCTCTCTGTTTCCGGAATCCATTGCTCTGCAATCAAAATATAAACTGTAAGAACGCTCAGAGGAATCAATACAGGATGCAGTTCAAGTAACAAATTTCGAGTTCGATATAGAGTTCAACAATGGTTAAATAATGGATGAGAACCTAGAACTTATCCTATCCTTAGGGCAGGCTGGTTCGGTCCCTAAGTTGAAACCGAACAATTTAGTCGTAGATCTGCATGGGCCACCACAAAAACCATGTCACGCCCCAGTCCCAAAATACCGTGGGACCAGACGCGTGTCAACGGCCAGCAGTACGCACCGATGGACCAACTCACTATAAAGGATCCATCAGGGCATACTTAAGCTGTAAAACAAGTCTACAACAATCATGGTACAAATAATCTCATCCACACAAGACATAAACATGATCCACAGCATAAATAAGGAATGTAAATCAACAGCAAGTCTCACATAGTACTTCGGGGACAACCCGATAAATATCTAGTACAATGGTTCATCTGACCAGAATATGAAAGACTGAAATAAAATAATAAAAGCTGAGCATAAACAAGGGTGCTCAAGAGAAGTCTTCAGCTAAGACCTCGTCCTCAGATGGTGGTACAACTCCTGGATCAGCTCCTGCTCCAGTCCCGTAAACCTCGGGATAAACCTCGTCTGCAAAATCTGGGGACAAAAATCCGGATCCAGGTCCTCAGGGGACATAGCAAGGTACAAGAAAGATCATGCCAAAAATACAGCTAAGCAGTGCAGCAATATATAACTAAATGAAACAAAGGGGTAAATATGTAACCATCTAAGTGTAAATGCAAGTGAGAGCATCACTAGTCTCAGGCTGAGCCACTACAAGCTCTGTGTCGGGGAGCCGGTAGCGGTAATAACCGGTAGTGGGTCTAGCTCTGCTACGAGAGTCTACGACCTCTCAATAATAGAAGATATATATAAATACAGCCTGTAGCCTGTGTGTCTCTCCCCACCCAATGTAACCACGCATATCATGACCACAACGTCTCATGCCCATGTCAAGCGCGATCATAGCTAATGCAACAAGTCATAAAGTATCTAATAGTATAATGTCCATGTCCTGTATCCTATACAGAATCACCACGAATATCTCGGGAAAATCCTGTCTCATGAATAGTGTCAAGTGTCCTGGGTCATATGGTACTTGATAAGACAAGTACGAGAATATAAAGTGTCACGGATATCCATCTCTAAATGACCGTACCCAACACTGCGTACAGTATCGGCACCCGACTGATAATCGGACGCTAAGTACGTCACACGGTCCTAGGTTGAGCATGCACAGCAATATATATAAAGCAAGGAAAATAGATAACTAAACTGCAGAGTTCGGCAAGGTACACTTGCCTGATGTCCGAGTATCAACAACTGTCCTGGTATCTGTGGATCCGGTGGAAACTACTCCAAAAGCTGTAATAAATATCACCAACAGTCTCAGAAGGTGTCAAATAGCTAGAAATGCCGGTCCTTACGTCCAATTTGGACACAGGGGCAAAAAGGTCATTTTCGGGCCAAAGCGGGTTCCACATGTGGGCCCACTTTGCACCGAAAAGCGCGTCTGGGTCAAAGGTCTCCAAATTCTGCAAACTCAGTGTCTACAAGTCAGGAACGACGATACGAACCCAACGGAACTTCCAGAATTGGATTCCGATGAGCCGATCACAAAATCACCCGTCAAGTGGAGCCTGTGGGGCCCACGATACGTGATTTTGTCAACGTTCTCAGAATCGAACCAAACTTGGCTCACAGGACCAGCGTATTACTACGGATCCGATGGCGCAAGTTTCGTCTCGATCTGACGTGTGTACACGAAGTTATAGCGTGTTTCAGAATCGACGGATACGGGGTGTCGTCGGCGGATACGCGTTGATTCCGGGGTGCACGCACCTCCGAATCGACTTCTGCGAAATCCTACACGACCGTATCAACGTCGCGCACAGTTTGGTAAAGACCACGTGCGACCAAGTCGTCCCGTTTGGCGGGGCGGACTCAGTTCCGGGGTGAAACAGGGCGTTGTTTTTTTCCTGTTTTGGATCGCGGTGTACGACCACTACAAGACGCGATGCACCGAGCGAATTGCACGGGCACCGAGAGGGGTATATAGTCTACGCATAGCAATCGACGGAATTGAAAACGGAGTCGCGAGTAGGGAGAAAACAGTACCTGTACAGGGCTCCGTGGATTCTGTTTTCCAAGTGTCCACGCGTCAATTCCGTGTCCTGGTTCAGAGTTTCTGCTTCCTCGTGTCCGCGGTGAGTCAGAGCTTGGGCTCTGTCCTCGGATGGCTTCGCCGGGGGTCAGCCTCGAGGTCGGCTAGGGCTTCGGCGCTTGGGACAATCGGGTGGAGGGATGGCTGAGTCACGGTGATGAGGGGATCCGGCACGGGTTCAGTCGAAGGGGGCGGTGGCTGAGGGGATCTACGCGGGGGTCGTCGACCGTGGATCGTCGGCCTGACTGCGGGGTTCGCGACGGAGGACGGAGATGGGGGAAGTCGGTCTGGGCGAACTCGGCAGCGGGGTTCAGGTGCTGGGAAGCGGCGGCGTCACAGGTCAACTGCTCGGCGGAGCAGCACGATGATCGTCGGCGACTTGATGGCGGCGGGGTTTAGGTTTAGGGGATCGCGAGGCACGGACGCCGAGGAGGCCCTATATAGGCTGCTACAGGAGCCTTCGGCGGAGGAAACCTAGGGTTTCCATACGGTTTGGATCCGGGTCGGGTTCGGTTTGGATCCAACCCGATCCGAACGCGGGGTTTGGTTCAACTTGGGTCTGGTTCACATTCCAAATGGCTAAAGGTCCTCGATACGTTGCTCCGGTGTCCAATAAATTCACCGAAAAATGCCATGCGTCCGGCTCTCCATTATACACAATAAATTTCTACTTCCAGAATATTTTAACCCCATTAAGCCACACTTAAAATTATTTAACCCCAAATCACCTTAGCTTTTAAATTCCAGAAAAATACCGAAAATACGGAAAATTATATAAAATTTTATTCCTGAAATTTAGGGTGTTTACATCAGTGCAAAGAAGGGTGATGTAAGGAGCGACTTGATTCTGAGTGGTATATGGAATACCACATAGTGAGCATCGTATTGGAATATTTTGGATAGACATCAATAGAATTGCCGTAATGGATGCGGGTAACAGGAATATAAGTTGGTTGGTGCACATCGACGGAGTTAGAAAATGGAACATGGAGCTAGCGAATGTTGAGTTATGATCGACAAAATTATCCCAGAATAGTCAGTTTGGAATAGATGTTCGTCGACACATAGTAAGTGCTAGAGTGACTATATTTCCAAGTGGTATATGGTGTAATAGAATTTGACTCAGGTGTCACATCCCAGTCCCAAAATACCGAGGGACTAGCTACGTGGCAATGGCCAACAGCACAACTCCAATAGACAAACCCAATTTGATGGACCCTTTAGAGTATAAGTAAGCTATAATCAACAATAATGGTCTACAATATATGTCATAGTCTATGTATCTACTCTCTTCCAATAATTCATAAACAAGAGTCAATATGATAAACCAGTCTCAACCATCAATGACATAAAAAGAAACTGTCTATCACCATATAATTAATAAATATTATGGGGAACAACCTGTATCAAAATAATAAGAGAAAAAGAATCCAAATCCACAACTAAGAATCACAGGCATCAAACACAAAGATAATTCGAGAACTCAAGAGAAGTCCTCCAGTACCACCTCGTTCTCGGCTGTTGGTACTGCTCCGATATCAGCTCCTGACCCGTAAACCTCAGGATAAACCTCCTCGTCAATACCTGGGGACATAATCCATATCCAGGTCCTCAGGGGACATAGCAAGGTACAATAAACACTCAAGCCAGAAGTAAACAGTATAGTGTTATAAAAATTGGAAAAGCTACAACAACCAACTATATGATATGCAAATGAGAGTATGGTATCGTACCCCGGGCTGGTACTCACGAAAGATCTCAAAGGACACTTCCGTAATCTAAAGTACACTCAAGGCTCCGTGTGGGGGAACCAGGAGGAAGCTGTATATATAAGTATAATACTTTATATTCCGCATAGGGAACCTAAAGCCTAATACACATAAATAATAATAGTAAAATATGCCCAGAGCATGATGAAGTCTCTCCCCACCCAATGTAACCTCACGTATCTACCAAGAAACGCAAGATCATGACCTCTAACTATCAGCACAAGTCATCGTCAATATGTATAACTATTCGTATCACTATAGCATGCATCATGTAGTCCTAACCAGAGTCCAAGAACCACGAACAAGTCGAGAAAGACTCTGCCATATGAATATCGTGTCAAGTGTCCTACAGTCGGATGTGCAAATAACATATGCACAAATTATGGGTTCGAAATAATGACTCTCTAACTACGATACTCGACTCCGTAGAGGATGTCGGTACCCGAATCTTGTCCGGACACAAAGTATCGTATAACGGCCCTAGGCTCACAAGTACAATAACCAAGCCATACAATTATAATATCTAATGCATGCATAATATCAAATAAATAATGTATAGTTGTAAACATCTTGGGAAGGTACACTTGCCTGGTTCTGCAGTCCGTAATGGTAAAGATGATCCCGCGTCCACTCCTTCGAAATTCAATTGACCTAAACACCAATTAAATATTTAAGGGTCCAATCATGAATTCTTTTAATTATAACTTAATTCTATAACTTCTTTGATTTCATGCAAAACCAAGCCCGTTATTATTTCTAACAACTTGCTTACTTTTACAGGGTATCGGGACCTAGTTTCTTGGTTTTTGACTTCCAAAATTTAAGTTTAAGTCCCCAATTAAAGGACATGACCATAAATCATAATAAATCATATATTCCAGATTTAAGCGTGATTTATATAAAATTTTAGCAATAAATTCCAGATTTGACAAAATTAACATATTTCAAGATTTTGGCTACTTTAGGTTGACTAGTTTTGTCCGAAATTTGTTCGAGACATAGCCAATCCATTATTATAGTTTATATTTATTAAAAATAATTTTATATCCTATTATATTCTGTTCTAATCTTAGAAAATATTCACCTATTTATTTCATCCAAAATATCATCTATTTACTAGCAAAACAATGTCATAAAGTCACCCGAAAACCTAGGCTAGTGGCCCTTAATTATAGGGTTCAAATTTGACATTAAAATATCAGAGAATTAATTTAAAAATATTTATTTTTCAGGAATTAAACACCAATTAATTTATTTTTAATAATTAATATGATTCTCTTAAGAAATTGCGTCAAAAGTTCTAAACTAGTTCTACCGACAAGCAAATTTATCACCAAACTATCATAAAAATTACATATATTCTAATATGGGGACAAGATGGCAAAACATGGGTTCTAAATCAGTAATTTGACATAACCTAAAAGTATCAAGCCATGAGATTTGAGAAAGAAGGATTTAAGATTTACCAAAACCGTTGGAGGATTGGAGGATGGTGCTTCTTCTTGTCCGAGAAATACTCCTCCTTGCTTGTTTTTGGCTTGCTACTCCCTTTGTGATAGATTATTGATGAAGAAAACAGTTCTTGATATATTTATAGGAAAGATGGGGTTCTTCTTGAAGGTTTAATGGTGTTTGGATGGAGGGAAGGTGGAAGGATGATGAAAAGTGGAGCTTTTGGAAGAGGAGGAGATTTTTGGTGTAAACCCCCTCACCCAAAATATGTATTTTGTGTATATTTTATATTATTATATTTATTATAGATTATTTTAAATATTGAATTTCTTTAGAGTATTCTCTTAGTTAATTAGAAAATAAATTTTTTTTGATATATTTACTTATATAAATATTTATTTAGAATTATTTTTAGGCTATTTTAGATTTTTGGAGATTTTTCTAGAATTTTTGGGTAATTAAAACATTGGAAACCTAAATTTTTAAGACTTTCATGATTTACTATGAGACCATACTTGCATGTAACTCATGTCAAAATAATGCAGTGCAGCAATAAATAAAATAATAGGAAAAACTATATAACCAGCTAAGTGATATGCAAGTGAGAGTTTTAATCATACTCGAGCTGAGACTACTATAGGATCTGTGTCGGGGAAACCCATAGCAGTATTCTCTCGAAGGGCCAGTAATGTACCAAAGCTCTGTGTCAGAGTCTAAGGCACCTTCAGTAAAGTAATATATATATATATAATCAGCCTTTTGTATGGTAAATCTCTCCCCACCCAATGTAATCACACATCACAGGTTCATGATGTCTCATGTCCATGTTACGCAAGATCATAACTAATGCAGCAAGTCATAAGATAGCTATGAATATAATGTCTATGTCACAAATATTGTAACCTAAACAGAATCACCATGAATATTTTCAGGAAGATTCTGTCTCATGAATAGTGTCAGGTGTCCTGGATATGACGTACTTGATAATATAAGCACGAGAATGTGTAGGGTTTTGATATCCATCTCTAGGTGACGTTACACAACTCTGCGTACGGTATTGACACCCGAATGTTATTCGGACGTTAAGTAATATCACACGGTCCTAGGTTGAACAAATATAACATATAAATAAATCAAGAAATATTATGTAACAAGAACTGCAAGGTTGGCAAGGTACACTTGCCTGGGGTTTGGATACTAACAGTTGCTCCGGTATCAGCGGAATATGTAGGTACTCCTCCGAAAGCTGTAATAAATGTTACCATCAGGTCAGAAGATATCAAATAGCTAGAATTGCTTGTCCATGAGTCTAATTTGGACACAGGGGCAAAAATGATAGTTTCTGGTCAAAGCGGGGTCCACATATGGCCCGCTTCGCACCAAAAAATGTGTCAGAGACAATATTCTCCAAATTCGTCAAACTTAGTATCCACAAGTCCAGAACGACGATACGAACCCAACAGAATGTACAGAACTGGATTCTGATGAGCCGATCACAAAATCGCCCGTCAAGTAGAGCCGTGGGGCCCACGATACGCGATTTTGTCAACGTTCTCAGAATCGAACCAAACTTGGGTCACAGGACCAGCATATTGCTACGAGTCTGATGGATCAAGTTTCGTTTCGATATGACGAGCGTACACGAAGTTACAACAAGTTCCAGAACAGGGCCGATACGGGGTATTGTCGACGGATACGCGTTGATTTCGGTGTGCACGTGTAGAAGCATGAAAAATACGCTGGGAGGAGCTACGCAGCATACTGATACAGAGCAGCGTAAACAGAGGCCTTCAGAGCCATCAAGCGTACAAGCAGAGCTTTCTTCGTTAAACACAACGTGAAGTACAAGCTCAAAGGACCATCCGCGTAAGTGCAGTACGTCCAGGCCGCTCCAACGTAAACAGGGTTCTTCATCGCCTCCATGGCGTAAAACTCAGCCGCTCTCAAAGCAGCATTAAAGCGTACGAGGAACGCTTCGTCTTCCCCGAAATGAACCTGTCAAGTCACGCAGTGAACCTGACCTCTGACTCTTGACAAAAAGTGCTGCACGGCTACCCAGACGGCGGCTGGAAATGAGGACGGACCCCTCGGGACGCGTACCACAGTATGATGCGGATCTCTGCATTTAATGCAGAGGATTTGGTTAAAATATCACCGAACCGTCGTTTACTGACGTCCCCTCAGCATAAACTGCTCTTTCGCGTACAAGGGGATACGCTGCCTTATTTTACACAGGCAAACATGAGCTGTTTTACGCTCCGCAGTAGACAAACCGCCTGCCACGTCAAAAGCTGCACTTTGTACAGGGCTCGAGGCACGTCTCTACGTCTAATTGCACAGAGCGGTGACAGTTTCTCTCAAGGCACGTCTTTGCGACGGATGCACAGAAGGGCTGCAGACCTTCAAAATATGCCTCCGCATTTAATGCACAAGATGGTGGCAAATCTCTGCAAGAGATTTGATTATATCTTCAAAAGCCGTAATTCCGGCTAAGATGTCCATATCAGCACTCTGGCACGGTACGCAGCGGCTTCTACGCCCATTCAAGATCTGTGCTCATTCGGCTTCTACGCCCATTCGGCTTCAAACGCCCACTCAGTCTCTATGACCATTCGGCTTCAAACGCCCACTCAGTCTCTACGACCATTCGACTTCTATGCCTACTCGGCTTCTATGCCCATCCGGCTTCTACGTCTACTCGGCTTCTATGCCTATTTTGGCTTCTATGCCAGGGTGACAGTCATTTGGCTTCTATGCCAACCTCTTCTACACAAGGGATACCTACCTATGTGGCTTCTACGTCGTGATCTTCGTAGCAGATATACGTATTTTGTCCCCTTAATTGAACACGTGTCACATGCTCACTCAAAGGGTCATCTATACGCAGGCATTGGTTATTTTAACCGTTGTGTAAAAGGGTGCTGTACTTTCTACTCCTCGGTTTTTATACCGACGGAGTGGTCACTGTCACCAAAACTCTATAAACAGAGACCCCTATCAATGGGGAACAAGGTCGAAAAACTTCAAACTTGAAGATCGAACAAGGTCGAAACTTTGAAAGAAGGATCGAACAAGGTCGAACTTCCCAGAAAGATCGAACCGGAGGTCAAGAGAGAGAGAGAGAGAGAGAGAGAGAGAGAGAGAGAGTCCGGAGCTCAGGCAAAGAGTAGGGATCGACGACTTTGGCATCGTGCATCCACTCTCCTTTGCAACCTTCGAAGCTGCTACCTATCTTCCACGGCACTTCTTCAACATCGTGTGGTCCAAAGGCTAAAGTGATCGACTGCAGATCAGACACCTATAGCAATTTACACCCAGATTAAATAAATTGTACTCCCATATCCTCGCATAGGATTAAATTGTACAAGTTTGTTTGTAAACCAAAGGGCACGAGTTTCGTATAAACCCCGTCATTGAAATACACTTTCATTCTTTCGTTTAATACCACAAACAAGATGACGACTCTGCTGGAGACATCTTTCTCTGTAGAATGAGGAAGCAATTGCTCAACACGATGCGGTATCTATAGGAACCATGAAGAAGACACTGGTCGTCCTATTCTACTAGTCTGCCTACGAAGACATGCTTCTAACCGGGGGTAGCTCTCACCCTCTCTCCGTCCAAGACAATAGGAAGCTGCGCAAGGTCTGGATGCCCAAGACATCCTCTACCATTCCTGTGGACTCTCCGATCTCTCCGACCTCTCCGACCAATGAGGTTGTAGCATTGCTCCCTCCGTGCCCTGCACATAAAATTCAGTCTCCCGCTACGCGCGGTACAGACAAAACTTCGGCCAAAGCCTCAGCGCTAACCCAGAAGTATCCACTGCGCTCTACGCGTAGAAACCAGTCTCCCGCTACGCGCGGTACAGACGAAACTTTGGGCAAAGCCTCAGCGCTATCCCAGAAGTATTTACCGTGCCCTGCACGTAAAATTCAATCTTCCGCTATGCACGGTACAGATGAAACTTCGGGCAAAGCCTCAGCGCTAACCCAGAAGTATCCACTGCGCTCTACGCGTAGGAACAAGTCTCCCGATACGCACGGTAAAGACAAAACTTCGGGCAAAGCCTCAGCGCTAACCCAGAAGTATCCACTACGCTCTACGTGTAGAAACTAGTCTTCCGCTATGCGCGGTACAGACAAAACTTCGGGCAAAGCCTCAGCGCTAACCCAGAAGTATCCACTGCGCTCTACGCGTAGAAACCAGTCTCCCGCTACGCGCGGTACAGACAAAACTTCGGGCAAAGCCTCAACGCTAACCCAGAAGTATCCACTGCGCTCTACGCGTAGAAACCAGTCTCCCGTCCGTGGCGGAATAGACAAAACTTCGGATGATGCCTCAGCGCCAAATCGGAAGTACAAAGCACGCTCCGCACGTAAGATAACATCTGACCTCTACGGGGAACCAGATGACACCCGTGATCTCCGCAAGGGAAAGCAAACGGCAAGCTACTTAACTTCTCGGCATTCACACCAGTAGTGTTAAGTCCACAAAAAAATGCCATGTCCATATCACCTCTGAGCAGACGTGTACCTCCATCTCCAAAGGAGTCACGATCAAAAGTTTGTCATGTTCATATTACCTCTGAATAAACTTTCGGCCATCCACTATCTTCTGATATAGGTTGCCATCTACACTTAACACCCGTACTTAACTCTAAGTACGCCAGTGGTGTTGAGTCCACAAAAACTGCCATGTCCATATTTACCTCTGAGCAGACGTGTACCTCCATCTCCAAAGGAGTCACGATCAATCGATTATCATGTTCATATTACCTCTGATATCGATTGTCATCTCCACTTAACACCCGTACTTAACTCTAAGTACGCCAGTGGTGTTGAGTCCACAAAAACTGCCATATCCATATTACCTCTGAGCAAATGTATGCCTCTATCCCCGATAGAGTCACAACCCAGGGAGTTTGTCATGTTCATATTACCTCTGAACAAACCTTCCTAAATTTGGCTATCGATTATCATGTTCATATTACCTCTGATATCGATTGTCATCTCCACTTAACACCCGTACTTAACTCTAAGTACGCCAGTGGTGTTGAGTCCACAAAAACTGCCATATCCATATTACCTCTGAGCAGATGTATGCCTCTATCCCCGATAGAGTCACAACCCAGGGAGTTTGTCATGTTCATATTACCTCTGAACAAACCTTTCTAAATTCGGCTATCGATTATCATGTTCATATTACCTCTGATATCGATTGTCATCTCAACTTAGCACCCATACTTAACTCTAAGTACGCCAGTGGTGTTGAGTCCACAAAAACTGCCATGTCCATATTACCTCTGAGCAGATGTATGCCTCTATCCCCGATAGAGTCACAACCCAGGGAGTTTGTCATGTTCATATTACCTCTGAACAAACCTTCCTAAATTCGGCTATCGATTATCATGTTCATATTACCTCTGATATCGATTGTCATCTCCACTTAACACCCGTACTTAACTCTAAGTACGCCAGTGGTGTTGAGTCCACAAAAACTGCCATGTCCATATTACCTCTGAGCAGATGTATGCCTCTATCCCCGATAGAGTCACAACCCAGGGAGTTTGTCATATTCATATTACCTCTGAACAAACCTTTCTAAATTCGGCTATTGATTATCATGTTCATATTACCTCTGATATCGATTGTCATCTCAACTTAGCACCCGTACTTAACTCTAAGTACGCCAGTGGTGTTGAGTCCACAAAAACTGCCATGTCCATATTACCTCGGAGCAGATGTATGCCTCTATCCCCGATAGAGTCACAACCCAGGGAGTTTGTTATGTTCATATTACCTCTGAAGAAACCATTCTGGTCCGGCTAACGATTATCATGTCCATATTACCTCTGATATCGATTGTCATCTCAACTTAGAACCCGTACTTAACTCTAAGTACGCCAGTGGTGTTGAGTCCACAAAAACTGCCATGTCCATATTACCTCTGGCAGGGCTTGTCCCCAAACCTATTATTTGCACTCTCGTGCGCAACAAATGATAGGTCCACAAAAAATTCCCCTGTGGAATGCCCGCAATGGAAAGTAGTACATGGCAACTGTTCTTCGACGGCGCCTCCAGGACTGGTCCCAAGGGAAACGTGGTTTCAGGGGTAGGAATCGTCCTGGTTACTCCCGGTAAACTCGTCATCCATCGAGCATACTCTCTAAACAAGCCCTGTTCCAACAATGTGGCGGAGAACAAACGCTCTACTAATCTGGCTCCAAGTCGCTAAAGAGCCGGGGGTCGAATCTCTGGAAGCTTTTGGTGATTCTCTGCTTATCGTCAATCAAGTCAGAGGAATATATAAAGTCCGAAATCCAGACCTCATCCCCTATCACCAAGCAATGGTCGAGATAGCCGTGACATTCAAGGGGTTCTTCCTAGAGCATGTACCTTGATCTCATAATTTGGAAGCCGATGCCCTAGCCAGTCTAGCTGCAGATTTAGCTACTCCTATAAAAAGGCAGAATTCGGTAATCCTTCTTAATAGAGATCTATTTTGTGTGAAGAATAACTCTCACATCGAATGCAGCTATGCTGTGAACATCGATCCTCCTACGAGAGATTGGAGAAGTCCCTTTGTAGATTTTGTCGCATACAAAATCTTGCCGGAGGACCCTAAAGAAGCAGCATCCGTCAAAAGATGATCATTACGCTTCTACTTCAATGCATCTTCACAATACCTATATCGCCGGACCTACGATGGACTGCTATTGAGATATCTCTCTAATGACGAAGCACAGCAGATTATCCGCGAAGCTCACGACGGCGTATGCGGGGCGCATCAACCCGGTCCTAAGCTACATGATCGTATCAGGAGAATGGGCTATTACTGGCCCACTATGATCGCAGACGCAATCAAGTATGCCAAACGATGCAGGGCCTGTCAGGTCCATGCAGACTTCATACATCAGCCGTCTGAACATCTATATCCTACGGTTGCATCCTGGCTTTTCGAAGCATGGGGTATGGATATCATTGGTCCTATTCACCCGTCTTCTTCCAGAGGTCACCAGTTCATACTGGCCATCACGGATTACTTCTCCAAATGGGCAGAGGCGATCCCTCTCGTCGGCGGGATGCTCGGCTCAGAATGGGGTTCGCCCTGTCCAACCGGAGGCACTCCTGCTTGGGCAGAAGAACGAGAAGAGGAATCAATCTTCTTTACCTTAGAGGAGGAGGATTGCTTAGAGGCCATTTTTTGAGACTCAGAGAAAACTCGGAGAAGAGCTCGAACAGTCGGAGGCTTTCTTTCGCAGAAGACGGATGAAAAGTTTCTCCCTCAGAAAACTTGGGATATATATAGAGTTCGGATGGACTCCTCGGACCCCGAACCAAATCTTCTAATTAATATTCGGTTATGATTGGGTCCTACGTCAGCCTATTATTCAGAGAAGGCGGACGGTCAGCGAATACGAAAAGTTTTTCGCGCAAAGCAGGTCAGCAGTTCTTACGCTAAGGAGCTTTCTACGCTCGACAGCAACAGATCTACGGTTTCACGCTCGCAAGCTATAAGTCTATGGTTTTACGCCCGGATGCCTTTGTGCTCGGTATCTTTTATGCTCGAGAGGCTACAATCCTACGACTTTATGCCAGCAGATAATAAATCGATGATCTCACGCTCGGTGGCGCTTAGTTTCCGCTCAGAAGCAACAGATCCGCGACTTCACGCTCGAAAAATTTTTCTTTTCAGGAGCTACAGATCTACAGTTCTACGCTAAAGGAGCTTTCTACGCTCGACAGCTACGAATCTACGGCTTTACGTTCGACAGCTATAAGTCTATGGTTTTATGCCCGGATGCCTTTGTGCTCGGTAGATTTTATGCTCGAGAGGCTACGAACCTATGACTTCACGCTCAGGAACCACAAGTCTACGATTTCACGCTCGATGGTGTTCTACGCTCACAGGCTACAGATCTCCAGTCCTACGCTAAAGGAGCTTTCTACGCTCGACAGCTACGAATCTACGGCTTTACGTTCGACAGCAATAAGTCTATGGTTTTACGCCCGGATGTCTTTGTGCTCGGTAGCTTTTATGCTCGAGAGGCAACAAACCTACGACTTCACGCTCAGGAACCACAAGTCTACGATTTCACGCTCGATGGTGTTTTATGCCCAGAGGCTACAGGCTAATAATTTTACGCTCCACGACTTTCCGCATATCCGAACAGTTCCCGAAGCGGTCAATTGCAAAGAGTTCACACAGAAGATACTCGTTCTTGACCCCAAAGTACCCGAAACATACAGAGTTCAAACATTAAGAAATTACTCTTCTCGGGTCTAAAATTGGAGGTTCATCCAGACTCCAATCTGAATATCTCGTCTATCAAGATGGCAAACTCAGTTTGACAGACAAAACCTCGACCCTGTTCCAAGGGAGTTTCGAGAGGTCGTTCTTGAAGACGAAGTCTGAACAAAATTTCTGCTCATCAGAAGCAGCAGTTCAGAGCTCTACGCGGTCCCTCAGTCCTAGCAACAGGACAGTTCTAAATGTTCAAAAAATGCTTAACAGCGTTCTATGGACTGTTCGCTACGTATAAAGGACCGGGCCTAATACTCTTCTTATCAGAGTTGGCGTAAAGAATCAGACGTGTCGAAGCTACACATATTCAGACTTCACAGCAACGTATGGCAAGATGATCATATGAAGAAGAAGACGATTTTATTAAAATCAAAATCACGATTACATATGAGGGAAATCCAATCTACAAGGGTTTTTCTCTATTTTTTTCATGATTACATCTGAGGAAAACTCCATCTACAAAGGAGATCCACCCTCGTCGTCTGAAGATCGCCCAGAAGCTGTTCTGACAGGTTCTCGCTGGGCTTTAATTCTGCATCCATCTTCTCCAGCAGTCAGTCAGTTCCAGCAAACTGACTGACATGGCAATGATCAACGGCGGGAGGATACAGAGGTGGGCCTGCATAAATTATGCAGATCCCATGCTTCGTGCGCCGCTCAAGCCGGGACAGAGCAAGTCTGTCTGACTCTCGTCACCGGAGGCAACGGGAGAAGACACCACTTACAAGCGGTGTGGTCAAATACGACCCCTCCTCTCTCCTGGGCAAACGCCATATAAAATTGCTGATTATCCCGAGCAAGGGAGGCTAAGATATCCTTCCATGATCCATCGTTGCAGTGGACACTTGCTCGAAGACGCCATCTTTTTCGGCTCCTTACATGCTGGAAGAAATGATCTCCTTCTTCCTCAGGTCGACCCGACGAACTCCGGCGATCATCTCTGCATGGTGATGGGAATGTGGGGAGAACAGGTTAACTCCCCCAGCCTTTTTATAGGCGAAAGAGATCACAGCGGTCCCCAATAAATCTGCCATAAAGTCCGCATCGACCGTTTCAACGCTCCATTCAGAAATGTTTCGAGTTACGAGAGGCCGTTCATGCTTCATTCTAAGCGTTTCAAATTTCGAGGAATTTAAAAGCTTTGAAGGGGGTCTTGTAGAAGCATGAAAAATACGCTGGGAGGAGCTACGCAGCATACTGATACAGAGCAGCGTAAACATAGGCCTTCAGAGCCATCAAGCGTACAAGCAGAGCTTTCTCCGCTAAACACAACATGAAGTACAAGCTCAAAGGACCATCCGCGTAAGTGCAGTACGTCCAGGCCGCTCCAGCGTAAACAGGGTTCTTCATCATTCTCCATGGCGTAAAACTCAGCCGCTCTCAAAGCAGCATTAAAGCGTACGAGGAACGCTTCGTCTTCCCCGAAATAAACCTGTCAAGTCACGCAGTGAACCTGACCTCTGACTCCTGACAAAAAGTGCTGCACGGCTACCCAGACGGCGGCTGGAAACGAGGACGGACCCCTCGGGACACGCACTACAGTATGATGCGGATCTCTGCATTTAATGCAGAGAATTTGGTTAAAATATTACCGAACCGTCGTTTGCTGACGTCCCCTCAGCATAAACTGCTCTTTCGCGTACAAGGGGATACGCTGCCTTATTTTACACAGGCAAACATGAGCTGTTTTACGCTCCGTAGTAGACAAACCGCCTGCCACGTCAAAAGCTGCACTTCGTATGGGGCTCGAGGCACGTCTCTACGTCTAATTGCACAGAGCGATGACAGTTTCTCTCAAGACACGTCTCTGCGACGGATGCACAGAAGTGCTGCAGACCTTCAAAACACGCCTCCGCATTTAATGCACAAGATGGTGGCAAATCTCTGCAAGAGATTTGATTATATCTTCAAAAGCCGTAATTCCGGCTAAGACGTCCACATCAGCACTCTGGCACGGTACGCAGCGGCTTCTACGCCCATTCAAGATCTGTGCTCATTCGGCTTCTACGCCCATTCGGCTTCAAACGTCTACTCAGTCTCTACGACCATTCGGCTTCTACGCCTACTCGGCTTCTATGCCCATCCGGCTTCTACGCCTACTCGGCTTCTATGCCTATTTTGGCTTCTACGCCAGGGTGACAGTCATTTGGCTTCTACGCCAACCTCTTCTACACAAGGGATACCTACCTACGTGGCTTCTACGCCGTGATCTTCGCAGCAGATATACGCATTTTGTCCCCTTAGTTGGACACGCGTCACATGCTCACTCAAAAGGTCATCTATACGCAGGCATTGGTTATTTTAACCGTTGTGTAAAAGGGTGCTGTACTTTCCACTCCTCACTTTTTACACCGACGGAGTGGTCACTGTCACCAAAACTCTATAAATAGAGACCCCTATCAATGGGGAACAAGGTCAAAAAACTTCAAACTTGAAGATCGAACAAGGTCGAAACTTTGAAAGAAGGATCGAACAAGGTCGAACTTCCCAAAAAGATCGAACCGGAGGTCAAGAGAGAGAGAGAGAGAGAGAGAGAGAGAGAGAGAGAGAGAGTCCGGAGCTCAGGCAAAGAGTAGGGATCGACGACTTTGGCATCGTGCATCCACTCTCCTTTGCAACCTTCGAAGCTGCTACCTGTCTTCCACGGCACTTCTTCAACATCGTGTGGTCCAAGGGCTAAAGTGATCGACTGTAGATCAGACACCTATAGCAATTTACACCCAGATTAAATAAATTGTACTCCCACATCCTCGCATAGGATTAAATTGTATAAGTTTGTTTGTAAACCAAAGGGCACGGATTTCGTATAAACCCCGTCATTGAAATACACTTTCATTCTTTCGTTTAATACCACAAACAGCACGCACATCTAAATCAACTTTTTTGAAATTCCATACATCCGTATTAACGGCGTGCACCTTTCGGTGAAGTCCGCACACGACCAAGTCGTCCCATTTAGCAGGGCACACCCAGTTCTGGGGAAAAACAGGTTGAATATTTTTCTGATTTTGGGTCGTAGTTTGCGATCGCCACAGGACGCGACACACCGAGCGAGTTACACGGGTATCGAGAGGGTCATACAGTCTACGAGTCACAGCAGACGAAATAAAAAATGGGGCAGCGAGGAGAGAGAAACAGCTACCTGAACAGGGCTCCAAAGAGGGCTAAAAAATGCGATCCGCTAGGCGGCTAGGGCTAGGGTTTCTCGCCGGAGTTGGAGGCGGCCGGAGCTGGTGGAGGCGGCACTGGTGGAGGTGGGTCTCGGGCGGAGGCGGAGACGCCGACTCTGATGGCGGTGGCAGCTAGCGACGGTGGTGAGGCAGTGGTGGTGATCGAGTTTGGGGGAAAGCAGCCGAAGGAGAGCGGTGGAGAGAGTGGATCGTGGTGGCGGCTGAGTCGGCTGGGGGTGTCGATCGTGGAAGTGGCCGAAAATGGCAGAGAGGGTGGAGATAACGGTGGTGATGGTGGAGGAGTGCGATGGCTGGGGGTTTTTATAGGTAGAGGATGGCGGTTTCGTCGGGGAGGTGAAGGGTTAGGGGAAGGCGGAGAGGCTGGTGGCGTTGGGCGTTGCGGAGGCGAAGCGGCGGCCGGGATCGCGGCGGAGAGGGGAGGCGAAAGGGAAGGGACGTCGGGCGGAGAAGGCGCAGCCGATCAGTCGCGGGTTACGGCGGAGGGCGACGGAGCAGAATTGCCACAGTCGGGGTTGCTACGGTTACTGTAGCCTTAAGGAATTGGGTCGGGTCGGGTTGGGCGGAGGATTCGGATCCGACCGATCCGATATGCAATGGTACGGGTATTGGGTTAGCGGGTCGGGTCGGCTAACGGGCCCGGATCCGACCCGCTAAGGTTTGTTTAGACAGGGTTCGGTTTAAGTTGGTTTGGTTAAACCGGTTGGTTTGGTTCAGAAATAAACCGGGTTTATTTGGGGTTTATTGGTTTATTAAATAACTTAGTTTTTATGTCTTTAAAAAAATATTTCCAATAAATTCCAGGAAAATTACCCTATGTCTAATATTTTATTTTACACCAAAAATATTATTTTCATAATATTTTAATATTTAATAAAAACATTTAAATTTATTTAATTCTAAATTACCTTGATTTTAATTAGTTAAAAATCCCAGAAAATTCCTGAAAAATTCTGAAAAATTGATTTTTTAAAAATTCTAAAAAATCAGGGGGTTTATATAACTAGCATGCACTACGGGAGTTGTGTCACGATGGTCGCTACCCTCGCGGTATGTCGGCTGATGGTGTCACGATGGTCTCTACCCTCGCGGTATGCGGCTGATGATGTTCATGGACGTATGTGTGAGTTGTGAGATAGATAGAGTATCCTACACCTACCCATACGTCGAAAGGTTGTCCTCACTATGCATTTTCTTATAGATTGTCTAGTACAACATACTTATATATTTTCTGTCTATTATGCATGTTTTACTGTATTCAATTGGCATGCTTCTATGTATCTTGTTACGTCCCTCTGAGGACCTGATCCCTTTCCAGGTGTAGACGATCATGACTATTTGCAGGAGCACGGATCAGGACTAGCTACTCCATTTCTTTTTCGAGGAGGTTTCTCTTCGAGCCTTATTGTTTATTAGATATACTTATTTTGTTTCTCTTATATTCTAGTTTGGTAGTGGATTTGTCTCCACCCAACTACTTGTTCTTATCAAGCATTTTATACTTGATTCAGTTATATAGTTGATTAGTTATTTGATTCTGTAGATGAGATCTAGTTATGCCATGTGACTTATGACATAAATATACACCACTTATGAATTATTGTTCATAATACAGCGTACGTATGTGTTATGGTTTCCATATATTGGAGTTACCATATACATACGGCTAGCATGCTTATGTATTTCTAGTCCTACATATTTTGGGACTGGGACGTGACATATTTTTGTGGTGGCCCATGCAGGTCGAGAGCATATTGTCTCGGTTACGTTACTGTATCGAGCAAGCATGCGCATAGGATTAGAATATAGGATCTCATCCACTTATTTAATTACCTCCCTTGATTTTATTTCGCATTCTTATTTAATTTCTTGCATTGCATCTTGCTTGATCCTTTCACAAAGTTAATCTTATCTTTTCTTTCATGCTTGATAGGGGTTAGGAAGATGACTTGTACTAGGTATATACACTCTATTATTCAATAACACTATTAGTTAAATTCTTGTAAGTTGGGTAGTATGTCTCATAACCTAGTATCACATAGTCCTTTTGACCCATTAATGAAGTATAATTGAATGACACCAACTATAGGCTTGCATAAGAAGATAGTGTTTACCTAGACTGTAGAACTTAGAGGCCCATACCTCCATTTGCTCGACTAGAGAATTAGATAAGGAGTTATTATGGCAACTATAGAGGCACAACACCGGTCTTCTTGGTGAACTTAAATTATTTTGTACCTTCCTTCATCATAATCCAGCGTACTTATATTTTTTGGACTACATCGGCTTATGCTACTATTTTATAGCCTAGTTTTACAAGCTTATTCTTTTATCGAGCTTGTTCATGACATATGTGTTATTGGGGATGCCTACTAATACATCTTCTAAATCAGAATCAGTGTATTATGGTCAGATCAACCTTAATGCATTTGGTTCGCTCTTCGCATGACTACTTTACGTGGATTGAGATATAGTTGACTCAGCATGTTAGATGAATATACTTATCCTTTAGACATGTCCGAGCATATCTTATCAGTTACACAACTGTACTGATATGAGCATGTAATAGGATCTCATCCGCAACTGCCCTTACAACTCCCTTTTTGAATTCTTTAATCACCTTGAACCCCGTACCTGTATTCTATCACCTCCTCCTTGAAATCTTTATTATTGTTTTTTGTCTTCCCTTATTTCGGAAAGATGAACGCTCGTGCTTGGTATAAGTTTGATACACGGAGAGTACTAGATATACCCCATAGGCCAATCATATTCCTTTGTGACTATCTTTTGTAATTAAGGGCATAAAATATGTGAGATATTTTATGGATTGAATAACACGATTAAATAATTTGAGGACATTTTTCTTAAATGTATAGCCTATATGATAGATCGGTAAATTCTAAGTTGGGTAGAAGTTGCATTATCAACTTGAGGTAAAAAATTTTAGATTGTGATCAACTAAGATTAGATTGAGAGATTTAAGTCATTTTAATTTTGAGAATTTTGAGAATAATGATTTAGATTATGATGATTTAACTTTAAAGATAAGAATGCCTTATAGAATGAATTTTAAAATTTTGATATTGTGGTCCAAATATTTATAATTTGAGCACATGATTTAAATTTTGAATATTGGAGATTGAATTAACGATTTAAATTTTGAGAAAAAAAATATAGAACTCTAAACATGAACATTGATGGATTGATTTCAAAATTTTACAATTTGATAATTTGAATTAAAAGTTGGATTTTGATTGTTGGATCACCTATTTGAAATGTTGATAATAGAAATTGAATTTAAAATTTGAAGAGTACAAAATTCTTAAGTTGAAATATAGGAATAATATTTGATTAGAATTGTTTAAAATCTATAGGAGATTATGATAGTTGAAAATCGTAATGTAAAATTTGATGTGGGTTATTTAAATCTTAAAGATGTCATATAGATTTGAATTAAATTTGGATGTTGATTATTTAAAAATCGAGAAGAGATTAGGATAGGTTGAATTTTGATTTAAACAATGGTTATTTTAATTTTGAAGAGATTGTGATGGATTTGAATAGATTTTGTCATTTAAATTTTTGAGAAGATTACGGTTGACTTGTCTTAGATACGAATGTGAAAGATTTAACAAATCATTCCTTATTTTTAATTTTGAGGACAAAATTTTTGTAAGTTGGGTAGATTGTAAACCCCCTCACCCAAAATATATATTTTGTGTATATTTTATATTATTATATTTATTATAGATTATTTTAATATTGAATTTCTTTAGAGTATTCTCTTAGTTAATTAAAAAATAATTTTCTTTGATATATTTACTTATATAAATATTTATTTAGAATCATTTTTAGGCTATTTTAGATTTTTTGAGATTTTTCTAGAATTTTTGGGTAATTAAAACATAGGAAACATAAATTTCTAAAACTTTCATGATTTACTATAAGACCATACTTGCATATTGTTCCTACCAAATATTTATTTTAGGTTTGGGAAGGTGATTTGATATGGTTAGGGTTAGGGTTTAGTGGTAAGTTGATATATATATATATATATATATGGTATTTTTAAATAGATTTAAATATAGGAGCGGGTTATCCTATTGCTAAGGAGGTTCGACCAAGGGGGGCTGCTCTTGGCCGAAAAAGTGAGGGTGGGGTTGGTTGTTATGGTTAGGTTTGGATAAGGTTTGGTTGTTGGGTTGGTTAGGAAAGTGGTTAGGTAGTTATTTGCTAACTGGGTTGCCACCTATACAACTTTCTATAGTTTGAAGTTCTATAGAAATAAATTAATTTAAATATCATATATATAAATATATATAATATTTATTTGGGAATATTTGGGGTGCACTACATGCCTATATGTGTTTGGGTTGGGTTTGGGTTAAGTTCTAGTCAAAATGAGACAATTTTACGGTAACCGTAATTCTTGACGTTCTTTATTATTTTTGGAGCATCCAGGAGATCAAATAAATACAACATCCATATTCCAACTATATTAGACTCAATTAAAATTATTATTATAAATTTTGTTGGAAAAAAAAGGTCGTGCATTGCTCAAAATATCAAAGCCATGGCAAATGGTCATATATCTAAAAGAAGATTTTAGAAATTACTACTCTATTCTATTTAAATTAAATAAAAAAATTAAAAAAATTAAAAAAATACCAAAATAACCCTATTAAAAATTGAGGGGGCTTATAATCTACCCACCTTAAAAGAATTGCGTCCTCGTAATTAAGAATAAAGCTACTCTATGAAACTATAATGACATAATAACCACGACAGTTCTGAGGTCATACCTGTATCCTCGAATAAGTGAGGATAACGCTGTCATACGATATCCTCTCGCTTCCAAGTGGATTCACCTAAAGTGTGATGCTTCCAAGCTACACGAACCAGTCTGATCGTCTGACCCCGCAGCGTCTTCTCACTAGTATCCAGTATCCCCACGGGTTGCTTCTCATATCTCAAACTCGGACCTACCGCAATCTCAGAATGATCAACAACGTAGCTTGGGTCGGTCACGTACCTCCTCAGTTGTGAGATATAGAATACATCATGTACTCCCTCTAAAGATGGCTTAATGCAAGACGATATGCCACCTCACAAATACGCTCTAAGATATCAAAAAGACCAATGTACCTTGGATTCAGCTTGCCTTTATTTTCGAATCTAATGGTACCTCGAGTTAGGGAGATCCTCAGAAATACGTGCCCGCCTTTTTTGAACTCTAAAGGTCATCGGTGCATCTCTGCCCAATGCTTCTGTCTCTCCTGGGCTGCACGAAGATGGCTCTGGATTTGTTTCACCTTCTCAACTGTCTGTGTCACCAACTCTGGACCGAGTATCTGTCGTTCACGTATATCACTCCAACATATAGGAGACTTACACTTCCTACCGTACAACACCTCAAAAGGTTCTATCTGGATGCTCGCCTGATAGCTATTATTGTAGGAGAACTCCACCAGATGCAAATGGTCTTCCCAAGACCCTCCGAAGTCTAAAATATAAGATCGTAACATATCTTCTAGGATCTGTATAATGCGCTCTGACTGGCACTCTATGCAACCTTGCCACCTCACAATCTGTCGCATATACATGTAAACTAGGATCTCTATGGACTGTCCGACTTTAAAAGGCAACAAATGTGCCGACTTTATGAGACGGTCCATAATAACCCACACTGCGTCCTTCCCACTGGGGCTTCTCGAAAATCCTGTAACGAAGTCCATGGTGATATATTCCCACTTCCATTCAGGGATAAAAAGTGGCTGTAACATACCCGCGGTCCTCTGATGCTCGGCCTTAACTTGCTGATAGACCAAATATTTTTTCACGAACCGCGCAATCTCTTTTTTCATTCCATGCCACCAGTAATACTGTCTCAAATCTCGGTACATCTTCGTACCTCCCGGATGAATAGAGTAAATAGAGCTATGTGCCTCATTCATCAACTCCTATCTCAACTCTCCATTCGGTATATATAGGCAATTTTTACACCTTAGCGTTCCGTCCTCATGGATTCGAAGTCCTATCTGCATACCGGCTTTCGTCTTTTCTCTAAGTTTCTGAAATCTAGCATCTGTCGGCAAAGTCGCCTTGATCCTCTCAACTATTTAAGACTGAACCTCAAGGTTAGCCAACTGTCCTCCTTATCCTGGCAGAATAACCTCTATCCCAAGCTCCTGAAGGTCCTCTAATAGCTAGGGATGCATTGTCAAAAAATAAGCCGCGAGTTTCCTGCTGAGTGCATCTGCTACGACGTTTGCCTTGCCCGGATGGTACTGCAAATCTATATCGTAATCAACAATCAATTCTAACCATCGCCTCTGCCTCAAGTTGAGCTCCTTCTGAGTATAGACATACTTTAGACTCTTGTGATTAGTAAAAATCTCCACTCTCTCTCCATAAAGATAGTGCCCCCATATCTTCAATGCAAAAATCACCGCAGCTAGCTCAAGTTCATGCGTCGGGTAATTCTTCTCATGCACCTTCAACTGTCTTGATGCATAAGCGATAACTTTGCCATGTTGCATCAAAATACATCCTAATCTAGTTTCTGACGCATCACTATATACTACAAATCCTCTCGATCATGAAGGAAGGGTCAAGACCGGTGCAGTCGTTAATCGTTTATTCAACTTTTCAAAGACCTTCTAACACTCCTATATCCAAACAAACTCCTGGTCCTTATGCATCAATCGCGTCATAGGCTCTGCAATCCTTGAGAAATTTTGCACGAACCTCCGATAATATCCGGCAAGTCCGAAAAAACTCCTAACCTCTGCAACTGATGTAGGTGTAGGCCATATCTTGATTGTAGTAACCTTCTCTGGATCAACTGAAAGTCCTTCCCCTAAGATTATGTGTCCAAAAAAATGTACTCTGTCCAAGCAAAATTTATATTTGCTGAGCTTGGCGTACAGCCTCTCTTGCCTTAGTATCTCTAACACGATTCTAAGATGCTCCTCGTGTTCTTCGTAGTTTTTAGAGTATACCAAGATGTCATCTATAAATATAACCACAAAATTATCCAAGTATTGGTGGAAGACCTTATTCATTAAGCTCATAAATATAGCTCGCGCATTGGTTAGACCAAATGGCATAACTAAGAACTCATAATGGCCGTACTTGGTCCTGAAGGTTGTCTTTGGTATATCTTCCTTCCGCACCTTGATCTGATGATAGCCGGATCTGAGATCAATTTTTGAGAATACACAAGCACCGCTTAATTGATCGAACAAATCATCAATGCACGGTAAAGGGTACCTGTTCTTGATTGTTACATCATTCAGTGCTCTATAATCAATGCACAAGCGTACCGTCCCATCCTTCTTTGGTACAAACAGGATAGACACACCCCATGGTGACACACTGGCTCGAATAAAGCCCTTCTCTAAAAGATCATCAACCTGTATCTTTAGTTCTACTAATTCCTTTGGTGCTAACCAGTACACATATGAGGTAATTGGCTCTGCTCCTGGAGTCAATTCTATAGTGAATTCTATTACCCGATCAGGTGGTAAGCATGAAAGATCGTTGGGAAATATATCCACAAATTCTGATATAACCATCGGGTATTCTGGCTGTAAGCTCCCTAAATTTTTTAAATTTTATTTAAAGTATTTTTATTAAATTATTAAATTTCTTTAGAGTATTTTTATAGTTAATTAGAAAATAAATTTTATTGATTAATTTAATTATATAAATACTCATTTAAACTTATTCCACAAAATAATTTTTATTATTTTAGAGTCTTGTTAAAGGGCGATAGATTTTCTAGAATTTATTCTATGTGCAAATGTTCTTTTTAAATTTTTATATAGTCTCATATATATATATATAAATATAAGTAAATAATTAATAATAATAATAATAATAATAATGATAATAATAATAATAATAATAATAATGGTAATCGTAATAATAAAAAGGAAAGGAAAAGGAAAAACAAAAGAAAAAGAAAAGAAAAGAAAAGAAAAGAAAACAAAACAAAAACCTAATCCTATACTAATCCTTAATCTAAGACCTAATATAAAAACCTATTACTAATCCTAACTAACTAATTCCCCCCCCTCTTCCGCACAGTGAACCTAGAACCCCCCGCGGCGTGACCTCCTCCCTCTCCCTGTCTCTCTCTCTCTCTCTCTCTATATATATATATATATATATATATATATATATATATATATATATATATATATATATATATATATATATTAAAAACCTAAACCCTAGACCTCGACCGACGACCCCCACCCTGACGCCGGCACCGCTTTGCCGTGCCGACGCAGCCGCGGGCCGCAGCAGCCGTCGCCCTATTTTCAAGGTATCATATCTCCCTCATTTTTGATTCTTTTTGCGAGCAGTTTGTCCGTGTACGTTCACAACCTAACCCTCTAGGATTTTTCTTCAAGCGGAAAGAGTTTTCGTGTCCCGGATTGGCCAAAATATCGACCAAAAAACTGACCAAAAATAGTCCAGAATTTTAACACCAAATGTCACTACCACATTCCGAAGACAGGGGCATTTTCGAATTTTTATAATATTTTATGGTAGTTACAATTAAATAATTACATGATAATATTTTTTATTTAAATAATTATGTGATGTGTAATTGAATATAGTATTAGATGCAGTGTTCATTTATTTTTTTTGCTAGCAGACTAGACCTAGAAGCCCAGTAGATGACCACCTGTCCGAATTATAGAATTCTGGATTTTATTATTTTATCTAGAATTTATTTATTGGAGATTGTAATTAATTACCGTATTTTATTTAATATTTTTGCGCATTGCCTTTGTTTCGATATTTGGATCACTACCCTGACTTTTGTCTTCCAACAAATTTCATAATCTTGCCCTAGACATGCCCGCCTTCCTTTCTGCTATTTTTGCAACTCATAATTTTGCTCCCTGTGCATTAATTCTGGCCGCACAAAAATCGTCACGGACGTTATTTAATAAATCCCTATTTTGTATCGTTGTGCGTTCCAATTTAAATTGGAGACAATCTTGACCTATTTTTCGTGCGACCCAAATTAGGGTAATATTCTGTTCTGAGTCTTCTTTACTATTGGTATTGATGACCTGACCTGATTTTGGCCCCATGTACTCCTAATTAATTTTTGAACACAACTTGCATTTTATTCTAATTAAATTGAGGATACTATTTAAACCAATTCTAAAATCCTAATTTAATTCCAGTGCCCTGCTAATTGAGCCCACACCGATCATACAGCGCCCCCTGACCCTACAAAACACCGGACACCGAATCGCCCGCAAAATTTTTGTCATTTTATGTGTTTGTGCAATTTCCCGAATTTAAGGGGCTAAGTTGCAATTATTCAATTGTAGGTGTCATCACCCCATTGTCCAAGACCAAATGGAAAGGTTATTTATTTGTGGACCAAATTGCATTTTTCCCACTCTACTTTACATGAAAACAATTTCCTTCATGTTTAATCTGGACCACCCATTTAATTGGGTGCGTCCTCACCTTTAATTTACCCACACCCTCATCCTATTTAATGTCCTATCTACATCATAAGCCCTAATCCCAAGAGAAACCTAGGTAGCCTCCATCCTCAACCTCAACCGTAGGAAGAAAAATTTCTTCCTTTCTTCTTCTCTTTTCTTTCTCCTTCTCTTTCCTTTCTTCTTCTTCTTCTTCTTCTTCTTCTTCTTCTTTTTGAATTCAAATTCAAATAGTTAGGGGGAGGGGAATACTGTTCATTCCCCCATCATCACTGATCAGCCCTCGACTCCTCCCTGCGGTGTCTCCGGCGGCCCTCTTCTCAGCCGACCCCTCCCGCTGGCCTGCGCACAGCCGGCCAGGCCATCTCCACCATCAGCCGAAGCTCCCCGGCGGCGCTGCCTCGACGAGTCCGGCGGCCGCTGCCCGACCCGACGGCTGCTCCTCCCCACTCTTCTTCCCGCTGCTCGTGCTCCTCCCTCTATCTCCTCCTTCCATCAGCCGGCTGCACAACTCCCCGAACCCCTTCACCGTGAGCTCCACCCCGCAGCAGCCATCACCCGGCGGCCAACCCAGGCCGGCCCTGCTCATCCATTGCCGAGCCCGAACTCCTCCGACCTCCGGTCAGCCAGCCCGGTCAGCCACCTATCCCATCTTCATCCAATCACCACCACCACCTCCATCACTTTAGCGCCACCACCTCCTGCCGTACTCCGGCGAGACTCCGGCCAACCCCGCAGTAAGCTCCTCCTCTCTTCCCTCTTCCCTTTCCCTGTAATACATGTATATGTGTAATCAATCTATGTATTAGTATATACTATGTGGTAATATATAAGTACTCTATGTATATATATATATGTATTCATACATCATATATGTGTATTCATTAATAAATATATGTATATGCATGAATATTGGTTATTTTCATATAGTATAAAATTAAGTAATGTATGTTAATGTATGTAAGTATTTAAGGTATACGTATATGTATATATTAACATGTATATGTATGGTATATAGATATATTTAGTGTATTCTATGTTAATGTACATGTATTTGTATATATTATTTAATGTGTAGATATATATATGTATATAGATACGTATACGTACAATGATATATGTTGAATATTGTATTATATTTTTCATATAAAAAATATGTATTATTTTGGTAATATATATATACCTATATATAAATGTATGTTTTTGGGGTGCAAATATACATATATTTATTTGGTATAATTTCATATAGTATATACGTATTAAATGTATTTTTGGAATATGTATAAACATATATATGAATATCAGTATTTTGGTATATATTCAAAATAACCGTATTTTGGTATCAATATATATATGTAAATTTATATTTTCATTTGGTATATGTAAGTATATATACATATATATAAACTTATTTTTGTTATAGGTATAAACATGTATTATATATGTGTTTTAGTATTTAATATTATATATATATATAATGTATTGGCATATATATATATGTGTATATATATTTTTGTATAAACCCTTGGCATAATTTTAATGTATATATATATATATATATATTGTATATGTCTTTAATTTGATATATATATATATTGTAAGTACATATGTAAATTAAGATATGTATATTTACGTATCTATCTATTAGGTGACCCTAGTTGACTAGTGCGATGCCTGTGTAAACCCCCAGATTTTTCAAGAATTTTAAATTGGGATTTTTCACAATTTTCTGGAATTTTCTGGAATTTTTCTGTAATTAAAATCAAGTTTCTAATTATTTAATGATTTTTATTTGTTAATAAATAATATTAAAATATTATGAAAATAATATTTTTGGGTGTAAAATGAAAAACTGGACTTAGGATAATTTTTTTGGAATTTTTTTGGGCCCCGGACCTATTTTTAAACACCTAAAAACCATTATATTAATTAATTAATTATTTATCAATTTATTTATTTTAATTATTGTTTTATTTAATTTTTAAATCCTAAATCTACCCTGGCCCAGCCCATTGGGCCCGAGCCCAGCCCGTAAATGCTAGCGGGTCGGGTCGGATCCGCCCGGCCGAACCCGACCCGCACCCGAACCCATTAGCCCCGCACGACTCGGTCGCCTCCCTCCCCGCGTCCGGCCGCCCCGCCCGCCGCTCCGTTCGGCTCGCCTCCGCCCGCCTCGCTCCTCTCCTCCACGTCGACCGCCATTCCCGGCCTCGACCCCCGGAGCCTCCCCTATAAAACCCTAAACTCCCACCAGCTCCGCCTCAGGCTGACCTCCCCAGACCCTCCGCCGGCTACCTCCGCCCTGCCGTCGTCCCCTCCCAACGCGACGCCACCCGCCGCCCGTCTCCGCCGCTGCGGCCTGCTCCTCCTCCTTCTCCCTCTCTTTCCTCCTCCGCTCCGGCGCCACCGACGGCCCCCTGCTCCTCCCCTTCTTCCCGCCTCCAGCCACCTCTCCTCCGGCCGTCCCCGCCGCTCCAGCAGCCGCTGCCGAGTAGCCGACCGCCTCCGCGAGCCGCCCGGCGAAGCCCCGGCCTCCCTCCGCCTCAGCTCCGGCGAGGCCTAGCCGCCGGAGCTTCGCCGTCCAAAAGCCCTAACCCTAAACCTAGGGGCTGGACACGACACAGTGGACACAGGACACAGTGTCCGTGTCGAGTCGGACACGACGAATCCTCGGTTTTTCGGTCCGGTTCAGGTACTCATATCTTTCACCTCGTAGCTCCGATTTCAATTCCGTAAATTGCGTTACGAAGCCTGTATGACCCTCTCGGTGCTCGGACAAACTGCTCGGGGCATCGCATCCTGTGGTGATCGCACACCGCGATCCAAAAACAGGAAAAACCAGACCCTGTTTCACCCCGGAACTGAGTACGCCCCGCCAAACGGGACGACTTGGTCGCGTGCGGTCTTCACAGATACGTGCGCACCGTCGATACGGACGTGTGAGAATTCGCGGAAGCTGATTCGGGTGTGCGTGCACACCGGAATCAACGCGTATCCGCGGACATCGCCCCGTATCCGACTTTTCTGCAATTTGTCCTAACTTCTTTTACACTCGTCAGATCGAGACGAAACTTGTGCCATCGGACTCGTAGCGATACGCTGGTCCTGTGGGTCAAGTTTGGTTCGATTCTGAGAACGTTGACGAAATCGCGTGTCGTAGGCCCCACAGGCCCCGCTCGACGGGCGATTTTGTGTTCGGTTCATCGAAATCCAAATTTGGAAGTTCCATTGGGTTCGTATCAGCGTTCCTGACCTGTTGACACTAAGTTTGGTGAATTTGGAGACCATTGACCCGGACACGTTTTTCGGTGCAAAGCGGGCCCACCGGTGGACCCCGTTTTGACCCGAAACTGCCGTTTTTGCCCTTGTCTCCAAATTGGACCCAAGGACAGGCGTTTTTAGCTATTTGACATCTTCTGAGCGTGATGGTAATGTTTATTTCAGCATCTGGGCTCATCTCTGGATATTTCCCTGAAGTATAATTAATCGGATCCAAACAACAGGCAAGTACCTGCACTTCAAGTTTAAACTTTATATTGTGATAGTTAATTCCCTGCTCTACTAGTACCCTTGATGATTACACGTAGTGTAGAACACTGGATTTCATGTCTTGGATACTGTATTTCATGTCTTGCTTTTCATGTCGGGTGGGAGAATACTAGAAGGCATGTAGTTTACCCTTCCCCTTATCATGTTTAATAGCTGTTGGTACGCGACTGTACCCTCAGCCGAATCTCGATTGTTCATGTTTAATAGCCTTCTATGACGGCCGGATTAGCCTTATAAACCCCTACATGCCAACTATGTATTCTAAAATAAACACAAGTTCACACAGATAGCTTATGGTCTTGTTATAGTTCTTGCTGACTATTGTAGTTTCATTTCCTGTCTCATTTATTTCTTGCTTTCTCATATTCCTGTTTATAGAATTAACTCTGAGATATTGATGTTCTTCTATGCAACTTTCTCAACATGATACTCAAGTTAATTGTCATGAATATTTAGTTTAATCTTGTTGTGCATTGTGTACTTTGCTCCTTTCCTGACTGGATCCGTTGTTTTAGGCGATGATGAGGACTTTGCCCCTACCTATTATGGCCCCTATGAGTTAGCAGGTGACACATTGAGGAGCCGGTTCCCACTCAGGAGACCCCTGCTGCAGAGTAGCTAGTAGTAGCTATCTTTCATTTATATTCTCATCTTATTTATCGGGTTTGTCCCCGATTTCAATATTGAATTCCTGTACTAAAACTTTTGAATCTGTTGTCACATTTATTTTTAGTTGCAATCTTAAGTTTCAATTCTCATTATTATCTTGCCTATGTTATTTGTGAATGAGCTAGTTAGCAAATAATTGATTGACCTAGACAGCGTACTACCGCCGACTCTGCGGCGTAGGCTGGACGTACCCACGCACTCGTGCCCGAATTTCCGGGTGCGGGTCGTGACACATTTTTATGGTGGCCCATGCAGGTCCAATGACTAAGTTGTTCGGTTTCAACCTAGGGACCGAACAGGCCTGCAATAAGATTGAGGATTTTAGGAAAAGCTCATCCACTTAATTAAATCGTTCTTGATATTCATATCTGCTTCGAATCATTTTATTGACTTGCATCCTGCCTTGATTCCTGTGCGCTTTTATCGTTTATTTTCGGATGCAGAGTAAAGGATCTACCAGAAAGCGATGAGGTTCCTACAAGATCACCACGAGATGCTCTACCAGCATGACCGTGGAGAACGCGCAGACTCTTGGAGTTGTTAATGCGCGTAGGTGATTTATAGATACCATTTTCTAGTATTGTTTAGCTCGTGCCCATTGGTTCGTGACCTCAGTCCCAACCTAGTAAATTTTAAACTTGCTAATAACCTGGTATGCCTTTGTATTTGATAACTGTAGAGTTTATAGAATCTTTTGTTATTTTGCTTAATGTAGGTTGTTTATGAACTTAAATAATTTGTATCTTCTTTCATCACCATCTAGCGCACTTTATTTTGCTGTGCTTGACTTATGCTGCTATTTTATAGCCTAGTTTTGCAAGCTTATCCTTTTATCAAGCTTGTTCATGACACATGTATTAGTGGGTCGACACACTAATACAATTATCTATTCAGAATCAATGTATTACGGTCTGATCAACCTTAGTGCATTTTGATTCGCCCTTCGCACTACTTTGCGTGGATTAAGATATAGTTGACTAGTATAACTGCCTCCTAGATATGTCCGAGCATATCGTATCAATTACATAACTGTATTAATACGAGCATGTGAATAGGAATTACCGAGATAGGATTCAATCCACCATCGCTTGACAACTCACACCTGAATACCTTAAAACGCCTTGACCCCGATATTTCTTTTCTATCACCCCACCCTTGAACTCTTTATTATTGATCTTCGTCTTCCTTTATTTCGGAAAGACGAAATCTCGTGCCTGGTATAAGTTAGTACATAGATAGTACTAGATATGCCACATAGGCCGATCACATACTTGAGGATTAAACTTTCGTAATTGAGAACATATCATATGTGACATGATCGGCGTTGAAGTTCGAGGATTGAATGACGTAGGTAAACATATTAAGGAATATTTTCTTAAGGTATATAGTCTTTTGTGATGAATGGGTAAACTCTAAGTTGGGTAGCAATGCATTTGTCAACTCGAGAGGAATGTCTTTTGGATTGTGACCGAGTAAGGTTAGATTGGAAGATGCAAGCCATTATAATTTTGAAAATTTAAAGGAGTGACTAAGATGATTAGTGAGTTGATATCGAGGACCCAATAGTTATATCTTAGGTTTATGATTTTGAATCATGAAGGTAAAATCATCAATTTGAATTTAGAGGGTAGAATTATAGAATTTCAGACTTGAACATCGGTGGACTACACTTAAATTATTTTTCAATTTGATGATTTGATCTAAGAATTAAAATTTGAAGGTTGGACTACCTAGTTAGAATATTGAGGATGTGAATGGAATTTAAAAGTTTGGAGCATACAAATGGGAATACTGTTGGACTCGAATCACTTCTAGAGGAATTATGATAGTTAGAATAGTAAGGCAAGGTCATAATCATGTGCAATTCTTGAAGATGTTATAAGGACTTACTCTAAAATCTGCCTGTGGATAATTTGAGAAAGTAAGAAGTAATGACCATAGGGTAAAATTTTGATTGAAACAAGAAGTCATCTTAATCATGAAAGGATTGCAGTGGACATGATTAGGATTTAAATTATAGTAAGGAGATTGCGATTAATGTACATGAAGGGTTAACAGATTATGGCATGATTTTTAAATTTCGAGGACGAAATTTTTATAAGTTGGGTAGAATGTAAACCCCCAGATTTTTTAAGAATTTTAAATTAGGATTTTTCATAATTTTCTGGAATTTTCTGGAATTTTTCTGTTATTAAAATCAAGTTTCTAATTATTTAATGATTTTTAATTGTTAATAAATAATATTAAAATATTATGAAAATAATATTTTTGGGTGTAAAATGAAAAACTGGACTTAGGATAATTTTTCTGGAATTTTTTTGGGCCCCGGACCTATTTTAAAACACCTAAAAACCATTATATTAATTAATTAATTATTTATCAATTTATTTATTTTAATTATTGTTTTATTTAATTTTTAAATCCTAAATCTACCCTGGCCCAGCCCATTGGGCCCGAGCCCAGCCCGTAAATGCTAGCGGGGCGGGTCAGATCCGCCCGGCCGAACCCGACCCGCACCCGAACCCATTAGCCCCGCACGACTCGGTCGCCTCCCTCCCCGCGTCCGGCCGCCCCGCCCGCCGCTCCGTTCGGCTCGCCTCCGCCCGCCTCGCTCCTCTCCTCCACGTCGACCGCCATTCCCGGCCTCGACCCCCGGAGCCTCCCCTATAAAACCCTAAACTCCCACCAGCTCCGCCTCAGGCTGACCTCCCCAGACCCTCCGCCGGCTACCTCCGCCCTGCCGTCGTCCCCTCCCAACGCGACGCCACCCGCCGCCTGTCTCCGCCGCTGCGGCCTACTCCTCCTCCTTCTCCCTCTCTTTCCTCCTCCGCTCCGGCGCCACCGACGGCCTCCTGCTCCTCCCCTTCTTCCCGTCTCCAGCCACCTCTCCTCCGGCCGTCCCCGCCGCTCCAGCAGCCGCAGCCGAGTAGCCGACCGCCTCCGCGAGCCGCCCGACGAAGCCCCGGCCTCCCTCCGCCTCAGCTCCGGCGAGGCCTAGCCGCCGGAGCTCCACCGTCCAAAAGCCCTAACCCTAAACCTAGGGGCTGGACACGACACAGTGGACACAGGACACAGTGTCCGTGTCGAGTCGGACACGACGAATCCTCGGTTTTTCGGTCCGGTTCAGGTACTCATATCTTTCACCTCGTAGCTCCGATTCCAATTTCGTAAATTGCGTTGCGAAGCCTGTATGACCCTCTCGGTGCTCGGACAAACCGCTCGGGGCATCGCGTCCTGTGGTGATCGCACACCGCGATCCAAAAACAGGAAAAACCAGACCCTGTTTCACCCCGGAACTGAGTACGTCCCACCAAACGGGACGACTTGGTCGCGTGCGGTCTTCACAGATACGTGCGCACCGTCGATACGGACGTGTAAGAATTCGCGGAAGCTGATTCGGGTGTGCGTGCACACCGGAATCAACGCGTATCCGCGGACATCGTCCCGTATCCGATTTTTCTGTAATTTGCCCTAACTTCTTGTACACTCGTCAGATCGAGACGAAACTTGTGCCATCGGACTCGTAACGATACGCTGGTCCTGTGGGGCAAGTTTGGTTCGATTCTGAGAACGTTGACGAAATCGCGTGTCGTGGGCCCCACAAGTCCCGCTCGACGGGCGATTTTGTGTTCGGCTCATCGAAATCCAAATCTGGAAGTTCTGTTGGGTTCATATCAGCGTTTCTGACCTGTTGACACTAAGTTTGGTGAATTTGGAGACCATTGACCCGGACACATTTTTCGGTGCAAAGCGGGCCCACCGGTGGCTCCCGTTTTGACCCGAAACTGTCGTTTTTGCCCTTGTCTCCAAATTGGACCCAAGAACAGGCGTTTTTAGCTATTTGACATCTTCTGAGCGTGATGGTAATGTTTATTTCAGCATCTGGGCTCATCTCTGGATATTTCCCCGAAGTATAATTAATCGGATCCAAACAACAGGCAAGTACCTGCACTTTAAGTTTAATCTTTATATTATGATAGTTAATTTCTTGCTCTACTAGTACCCTTGATGATTACACGTAGTATAGAACACTGGATTTCATGTCTTGGATACTGTATTTCATGTCTTGCTTTTCATGTCGGGTGGGAGAATACTAGAAGGCATGTAGTTTACCCTTCCCCTTATCATGTTTAATAGCTGTTGGTACGCGACTGTACCCTCAGCCGGATCTCGATTGTTCATGTTTAATAGCCGTCTATGACGGCCGGATTAGCCTTATAAACTCCTATATGCCAACTATGTATTCTAAAATAAACACAAGTTCACACAGATAGCTTATGGTCTTGTTATAGTTCTTGCTGACTGTTGTAGTTTCATTTCCTGTCTTATTTATTTCCTGCTTTCTCATATTCCTGTTTATAGCATTAACTCTGAGATATTGATGTTCTTCTATGCAACTTTCTCAACATGATACTCAAGTTAATTGTCATGAATATTTAGTTTAATCTTGTTGTGCATTGTGTACTTTGCTCCTTTCCTGACTGGATCCGTTGTTTTAGGCGATGATGAGGACTTTGCCCCTACCTATTATGGCCCCTATGAGTTAGCAGGTGACACATTGAGGAGCCGGTTCCCACTCAGGAGACCCCTGCTGCAAAGTAGCTAGTAGTAGCTATCTTTTATTTATATTCTCATCTTATTTATCGGGTTTGTCCCCGATTTCAATATTGAATTCCTGTACTAAAACTTTTGAATCTGTTGTCACATTTATTTTTAGTTGCAATCTTAAGTTTCAATTCTCATTATTATCTTGCCTATGTTATTTGTGAATGAGCTAGTTAGCAAATAATGGATTGACCTAGACAGCGTACTACCGCCGACTCTGCGGCGTAGGCTGGACGTACCCACGCACTCGTGCCCGAATTTTCGGGTGCGGGTCGTGACAGCCTGGCATAGCCCTGAGTTGGTATTTTGTTTGTGTGTTAGTGTAACATCTGATGCAAATATGATATGGTGATATGTTTATAGGACTGTTGGTTCACTCAGGGGATACTCTGGAACAGGACATCAATAATTACCAGCTAAGGACCCAAGGCAAGTACATTCTCTGATAATTTCCAATTCCTTGATAATTTCTATAAATTAAATAATCATGAAATATTACATCTGAATCCTTGACACTGTGTTATACGGACTAGTATAGCTTGGATCTGCAGTCATGAGATGTTACATTGATTATCGTATTGACATTGTACACGACATGTATATTAGACATCGTACATGATAGATTGGTCTTGCTCGTGTATCGTGACGTGTCATGGTTGGATCCACAGTACTAGTTGGGGGCGGGGAAGTAGTTATTAAGAAATGTGATCATAACCTCTTATTGTAGTGTAGAACAATGTAAGTGTTAATCATGCTCTTCACCCATGATTAGCCAGGCCCTGTAGCTATCGTACATGTTCCCAAGCCGATCACATTTTGAAACTACTATTTCAAACACTTAGAATAGATTACAGTTCCCTATTTAAACCATATACTACAACACCCGTATATGATACTGTTCCTTGTTCTTTTCATTTTTATACATGCACTGACTGTATCATATTATCTATTGCCTGTCTCTTCACATTGCCTGTCTCTCTTTTATTGCCATTGTATTTATTTTACTGTCTTCTCAGTAGCTAGCATCGCATGTTTATTGCTTTATAGTCCTTATCAATTAAATGGAACTGTTATTTGAGATTGTACTTTGCTCCTTCCTGACTGGAAACATTTTTCCAGACTATGCCTTAGAGGATCGGTAGCCAACACTTTATGGACCATATGGTGAGTAGCTGCACTTGGGCTTGATAGTTAGTTGTGATTCCGAGAGGCCTAGCCGGAAATTACTATATTTTAGTTAGTTCTTTCAGTAGACTATTTGGTACCGGATTTGTCTCCGGCAATTTTATTGAGACTTGGATAACTGTTGAGTTAAGTTATTACTTTCTGACTTATGTTATAGTTAATTCTGTTTGGTATCTTATCGTGCTGTAATCCTGTGATTGAGTATGTGTACATTTTATTCGTGTCATCCGTGTCTCCTTATGGAGATTGGATGCTTGTGTGAGATTGGCTAGATAGTATCAAGACCTTGACAGCGTTCTACCGCCGATGCTGCGGCGTAGGCTGGACGTACCCACGCACTCGTGCCCCTAAACTGGGTGCGGGTCGTGACACATTTTTAGTGGTGGCCCATGCAGGTCAGATTTCGCGAGTTGTGCGATATCGTAGTAGTGTGGCATCCTTGTTATACTACTGCGTGCCTGCGATAGGATCTAGGACATAGGATACTAGGACGAGAGCGAATACTCAATCACAATTCCTTGAGAGATTCCTGGGATGACCCCTAAGAATCTTGTTTTCCAATTTAAAAATCATTCCCTTGTTTCGTCCATTCTCACTTATCGATATTGAATTTGATTGTTGTTGATTAGTTATTAAATTAGGATTTTGGTTCCATTGTAGGGTTTGATTTCATATCAAGATGAATTTACAGACTGATTTATGGTATTATCTGATGACGCATGTCGATGAGGACAGTGAGAAAAGATAACACTAGGGCTCTTGGACTACTAGAGATAGATTTAAATTATAATTTGAAGATTGAAAATAAATTGCATTTTTGAATTTTTAGAAGTAGAGATATTATGTTATTAAAATTTTATTTTTGAGGATTCAGATTCGATTCAATGAACATAGACAAGGCTGTAAGGATTTTTTTGAATTGATAAAAAAAAAAAAATTTCACTTCAGTATTTAAATAGTTAACCTTTGAGGAAGGAATATGCATTATACTTTAAATTATTCGAGGAGTTAGTTTTGTCACGACCCGTACCCGATGTAAGGATACTAGTCGGAAACAACGCCCAGCCTACGCCGCAGAATCGGCGGTAGAACGCTGTCTAGATAGTCTATCTAACATAAAATGAACCACCAATAATGATAGTATACTCAATCACAGAACTAAGATAGAATGAGCACGAATCAGATGAGAATAGAATAGTCACAATACAACTCATGAGTTTAAAATAATACAACAATGGGTCTTGAAGAGTAACAAAAATAAGCTGGAGACAAATCCAGTACAAATGAATACTACCATACTACAAAGCTACACTCCAGGGTCAACTGTCTCAGTTGGGATAAGTCCCTCTTGAGCCAGGGTCTCAGAATCTAAACCCACAACATCCTGGGGTCCATAATAGGTAGGGTACTCCTCAGTGTCATCTGGAAAAATATATCCAGTCAGGAAAGGAGCAGAGTACATCTCTAACAGCAGTTCTAATCCATGATAAAAACTATGTAACAGTAAATAGCTGTGGATAAACAAGATGCACAAAATAGATATAAGAGATATATAGACAATAAGGAAATACTGGAAAGAAATACAATAATGAACAATATGCCAATGAAACAATAATACTAATGACTAAGTGTGTGAGTATTAGCTTAACATGTGATCGGCTTGGGCAAGATACAATGCGGCCTGGCTAATCATACGTGCGGTGCATGATCAACACTATTCGCTTACCAATACTTTATTCAATAGGGATTTGATCACATATCTATACTAATACTCCCCACCCCCAACTGGTATAATAGATCCAACCACGGTATGCTATGGCACTAGATTCCCCAAGAAGAGAGTGACTCCTCCCGAAAATCGGTGTCTGTACATGTACAAGATAACCAATGAAACAATACTTGTACCATATACACCATATACCAAGGAATAATATCTCATGACGAGATCCGGATATACCAATCCGTGTAACCATAGTGTCAAGAGAAACATGTATATCTACACTAGATACAACGAACATAGAGGATATCATAAATGAGAAACTATCAGAGAATGTACTCGCCTGAAGTCCAATGAAAAGTCTCACAGATGTCTGACTCGGTACCTCGAAGACCTAGATATAGAATACCACATTAATACAAGGTCCCGAAAAGAGAACAAGTCAAACTAGTCAACTTCTAGGTCAATAAATAAATTCTAAGTCAAAAGTCAACTATGGTCAACTCTAAAGTCAACTAAAGTCAAACATGGTCAAACCAAGGTCAACCTCACAAGAAATCTATATAAATAATATAGAAATAAAGTACAACAATTTAGGAATCAAAATTAGATCCCAAATTGGTACCCACACAAAGTATACTAATAATACAATTAATGCACACTCTAAATAATGTATATACAAACCAATATTTATACAAATAAAATAATATATTATTATTAGTATTATACCTCACAAAACACCTATATATATACATATATAAAACAATTTAATAAATATATATACTTATATATATATATACACATAAACTTTACACAATCAAATACTAATAGTTACAAAATACATTGCACATATTAATGTACATATTTTACATGGCTAGAAGCACACATAAAAATACATTCATTAAATCCAAATAATTATATAATAATTATATTTAATATAATTACACATTTAAACACATAAATATATTTTATAAAATATTTATGTATAATTTATTTTATTAACATAAGTTGTAACATATATAAATGCATGTAAAGAAAGCTACATATATATTTATACCTTATATTAGTACACATAAAAATACATAGATCTATGCTACAATAAATATCATAATAATTACACTAAAATAAATATATAACCTATATATATATTTACTAATTTATAAATGAAGAATTTAAAGCATAAATAATTAGATCTACACATAAACACACCAAATTGGAAAGTTTCACACCGTATCCCACTAGATCTAGGATACGCATGCGACACGAGTCCAACACACAACCAATTGCACCCCGAAGGACACAAACAAGTCACAAATAATATTTATGAATAAATCAAAGTGTCAAAAGTAGATCTATGTGTCCGTGTCAAAATACGACATGTTCAAAGCCCCGTGTCGGAGGAAAAACCCCCAAAATGACACGTATCACCAAATAGTTGGGATACGAACCACATGTACCCAAATATGGATACGAAACAAGCCCCAAACACATAAGCACATGCCCAATTGATCTATAGGATCAATTAACACACACAACAAAATGTAAATTCGGAATTCCAACAAAATTGACACAAAAAGCACCATAACTTTCTCCATGGGTCTCCTATGAACATAAAACAAAGTCCTATGGGTAGTACATACATATGGGTTGATTTTACATGATTAAATCTCAGATTTAGAAGCTATTTTAATGGGAAAAACTGAATTATACCTATTGGGAGATGGATTTCCAATGAAACCTCCAATTGAGATGAACTTGCTTCCAAATTATAGATCCTTGCTCCTCTTTGTAGATCCTTGCTTCCTCCTTCTAGATCCTTGCTTCTCAACTTTCTAATGGTGAATTGGGAAGAATTTGGGATAAATTTGGTGGGAAATTTGGTATGAATTTGGTATGAATTTGGTGGGAATAGAAAGAATTTGGGAGTGGGGAATTCTAGATCTAGATTTGGAATGAGAATGAGAGGAGAGAGAAATTCCCCCCCTCTAATAATAGGCCGGCCTTGCCCCTCTCCCAAGCAATTGTAAAATGTCCAATGTACCCCTTGGGGCCTCTCATGAAGAAATAATTAAGGAAGGAAGCTTCTAGTCTAATCACTTAATTAATTTAATCCATCTCCTAACCATGGGCTTTCTAAATGGGCCAAATCTAACTATTTAATTCATGTTGGTCCATGGGTCCAAACTACACTAGTTGGGTCTACTAAAATAAGTCCAAAATAATTAAATAACATCCAACAATAATTAAATAATATAACAAAAATTATTTACCATGCACAATATTTATTTAAATAGGAAATTACTAAAATACCCTTTTTCCTAAAATATGGTAGTGACAAGTTTCGAGGACTTTGTTTGGAGAATAAAATCTTATAGAGGGAAAGATATATTAGTATATCAGTAGGTGAGATGCATATGTAAGGATCTGTTGGCTTGAGCATGATTGAGATTTCACTGCCAACTGGCTTAGGTGTTCATCTAGGATTGTATTGGAGAGAGCAGTACTTAGTATGGTGTGTTGCATTTGATATGCACTTGAGTGATAAGGATAACTAGTATCAGCGATTACAGTAGGTAAGGAAGCTAGCAGTGAGTATGTTTCTAGTAGAACTATGGTACTTAGAAGGATAGAGGTATCAGACCATGGATGTATCTTTGACCTGTGCAATCACAACTAGGAATATTTATTCCCAATCTTTTATCTTGAATGTTGCTTCTTTAGAACTGTACTGTCCTTCCTTGATGATATCCCATTTTGCCTAAATTGATTCTTTGGGATCTGTCTTCAGGATGTCGCCGCAGACACGGTCTATGAGAGCGGGAACATCAGCTTTAGAGGGGTCTGCCACCTCTCCACCTGAAGGACAAACAGCCGTAGTTCCTCCTACATCTCCGGTGCATGTAGGAGTGTCTGCACTTGTCGGGGATCCTCCTCCCCCACCTGCTCAGAGGATTGCCGCAGCTGAGACGGACACCCTTCCTCCTCCACCGACTCCGATTCCCGAAGGTTTGCCCATTGACGGAACGCAGATGTTTACCTTGATCCAGGGTATGGTAGATGCCCAAAGAGTGACGGCAGACGCTCAGCGAGTTCAAGCTGAGGCTCAGAGGGTGCAAGCAGAAGCGCACCAGGAACAAACCAAGCTGATGAGAGAAAGCATGGAGAATGCTCATCAAGTGACTCTCCAAGCTTTGGAGAAAGTAGCACAGTACCAGCAGTTTCCTGGCCAGCAACAGCAGAGATCAGGCACTATAGTGGATTTCAAAAGGATGATGCCTCGAGAGTTCAAAGGCACCGAAGGGATACTCTACGCTGACGACTGGCTAGAGGATATAGAGAGGAGCCTGCGATTGACCCAGATTCCGGAGAACTTGCAGATAGAAGCCGCTGGCAGTCAGATGTTCGATATCGCACTCACGTGGTACCGCACGGAGCCGAGAATTACTGTGCAAGGACTTACTTGGGAGACCTTCAAGGAACTCTTCAAGGAGAAGTTCTTTTCCGACGTGGCATTGGGAACCTTGGAAAGTCAGTTTCATGACTTGGTTCAAGGAAATATGTCGGTCGACGAGTATGCTGCAGAATTCTGTAGATTGAGCCATTTTGCATCGTCTATGATTCGGGACCCAGGAGATCGAGCCCAGAAATTTAGAAAGGGACTAACAAGAGAAATTAGGTCACGAACTTCTGGTCGTCGTACCGCTACCTTTGAGGCTATCTTGATGGATGCTCAGATTGCAGAAGAGGATCTGGATCTCAGGCCTAAGAGGAGTCACAATACTTTTGGAGATACGAATGGTAGCACAGGACCGGCCAAGCATCCCCGTATTCAGCACCAACAGCAGTACCAAGTACCATTTCATATTCAGCAACAACCATTGATAATTCAGCATCCATCGCAGTTCCTAGCACCAGTTCCTATCCAGCAACAACCATGGGCGTATCAGTATCAACAACAGTACCAGGCACCAGTTCGTGTTCAACAGAATCAGCAACAGCCTCCAAGAGAGACACAACAGACTTGTCATTTCTGTAAGAAGCCAGGTCACCTTTGGGAGAGCTGTAGAACGAGACTAGGACTCTGTTTGCACTGCGGCGCTGTGGGACATCGAGTAAGGGATTGTCTTCTAGCCCCTTATCTTCCCGGCCAGCGCGCAGCTTCAGATTATAGAGATCCAGTTAGGCTACCTGTGGAACCGTATATTGCTCAGCACCCGCGAAGGGAACCACCCCAGCAGGACGGGGCATTTGCAATGACGGTCGAGGAGACCGATACTACAGGTAATGTGTTAGCATGTTTTGTTCTTTCCTTCCTTCTGTTCCTATCTATTTGATTGATTGACTGATACCTTAGTACCGTAGCTTGTATGCATGATTTCTTGTTAGAATGTAGTTAATGGAACCCCTGATATAGAGACTGCAATACCATGACAAGACACCATGACCGTACATATTCCCCTTAGGTTGCATGTTGTATGATTGTAGGAAGGATTTTTCTTGGACCATGATTATCGAGGTTTGACCATGACGAAGATTCATAAAGGAGTTATGACTTGACAGGAGAGACAAGATGATTAACAAGATGGTTAAAATTCGAGGATAAACACCGATTTAAATAAAGGGCCAAGAATTTAACATGGCAGAATTTATGATTTATTAATTCCAGGAAGATTATGACATGATTAAACGGGTTATAAAATTTGGAAATTTTGGGGGATTATCAATATATTTATTTGATTGCAAGTTATGAATTTTAAAATATTATATTTGGATGTTGCATTTGGAGAACCCTTAAGTACCGCATTGTTAAGTATTTTGAGGAAAGAGAAAGTCGAGGAATAAAATTATTGATGGACTAATGTTTGAATTCAAACTTTTTGGACGAGATTACATTATATATAGGTGCATTGATTAAAATCAAGTTAGAGGAGTGGATATTAAATTCCGAGTATGGAATTATTAACTAAAAACTTTCGGGAAATTTTTTGATAAAAATGGACTTTGATTCTATTTCGAGGATTTTCCAGGTTATGCAATAATTTCAGAATTTTGACAAATTGTGAAAAGACCTTGTGGATTATTAACTGATTTCGTGGTTGAAGAATTTAAAATTTGAGGGAAATAATAATGTGTATGATTAAATGCTACTTTGAGGATTCTGAATTTCGAGGACGAAATTCTTTTAAGGTGGGTAGACTTGTCACTACCACATTCCAAAGACAGGGGTATTTTTGAATTTTTACAATATTTTATGGTAGTTACAATTAAATAATTGCATGATAATATTTTTTATTTAAATAATTATGTGATATGTAATTGAATATAGTATTAGATGCAGTGTTCATTTAATTTTTTTGCTAGCAGACTAGACCTAGAAGCCCAGTAGATGACCACCTGTCCGAATTATAGAATTCTGGATTTTATTATTTTATCTAGAATTTATTTATTGGAGATTGTAATTAATTACCGTATTTTATTTAATATTTTTGCGCATTGCCTTTGTTTCGATATTTGGATCACTACCCTGACTTTTGTCTACCAACAAATTTTACAATCTTGCCCTAGACATGCCCGCCTTCCTTTCTGCTATTTTTGCAACTCATAATTTTGCTCCCTGTGTATTAATTCTGGCCGCACAAAAATTGTCGCGGACGTTATTTAATAAATCCCTATTTTGTATCGTTGTGCGTTCTAATTTAAATTGGAGACAATCTTGACCTATTTTTTGTGCGACCCAAATTAGGGTAATATTCTGTTCTGAGTCTTCTTCACTATTGGTATTGATGACCTGACCTGATTTTGGCCCCATGTACTCCTAATTAATTTTTGAACACAACTTGCATTTTATTCTAATTAAATTGAGGATACTATTTAAACCAATTCTAAAATCCTAATTTAATTCCAGTGCCCTGCTAATTGAGCCCACACCGATCATACAGCACCCCCTGACCCTACAAAACACCGGACACCGAATCGCCCGCAAAATTTTTGTCATTTTATGTGTTTGTGCAATTTCCCGAATTTAAGGGGCTAAGTTGCAATTATTCAATTATAGGTGTCATCCCCCCATTGTCCAAGACCAAATGGAAAGGTTATTTATTTGTGGACCAAATTGCATTTTTCCCACTCTACTTTACATGAAAATAATTTCCTTCATGTTTAATCTGGACCACCCATTTAATTGGGTGCATCCTCACCTTTAATTTACCCACACCCTCATCCTATTTAATGTCCTATCTACATCATAAGCCCTAATCCCAAGAGAAACCTAGGTAGCCTCCATCCTCAACCTCAACCGTAGGAAGAAAATTTTCTTCCTTTCTTCTTCTCTTTTCTTTCTCCTTCTCTTTCCTTTCTTCTTCTTCTCCTTCTTCTTCTTTTACTTTTTTGAATTCAAATTCAAATAGTTAGGGGGGGAATACTGTTCATTCCCCCATCACCACTGATCATCCCTCGACTCCTCCCTGCGGTGTCTCCGGCGGCCCTCTTCTCAGCCGACCCCTCCCGCTGGCCTGCGCACAGCCGGCCAGGCCATCTCCACCATCAGTCGAAGCTCCCCGGCGGCGCTGCCTCGACGAGTCCGGCGGCCGCTGCCCGACCCGACGGCTGCTCCTCCCCACTCTTCTTCCTGCTGCACGTGCTCCTCCCTCCATCTCCTCCTTCCATCAGCCGGCTGCACAACTTCCCGAACCCCTTCACCGTGAGCTCCACCCCGCAGCAGCCATCACCCGGCGGCCAACCCAGGCCGACCCTGCTCCTCCATTGCCGAGCCCGAACTCCTCCGACCTCCGGTCAGCCAGCCCGGTCAGCCACCTATCCCATCTTCATCCAATCACCACCACCACCTCCATCACTTTAGCGCCACCACCTCCTGCCGTACTCCGGCGAGACTCCGGCCAACCCCGCAGTAAGCTCCTCCTCTCTTCCCTCTTCCCTTTCCCTGTAATACATGTATATGTGTAATCAATATATGTATTAGTATATACTATGTGGTAATATATAAGTACTCTATGTATATATATATATATATGTATTCATACATCATATATGTGTATTCATTAATAAATATATGTATATGCATGAATATTGGTTATTTTCATATAGTATAAAATTAAGTAATGTATGTTAATGTGTGTAAGTATTTAAGGTATACGTATATGTATATATTAACATGTATATGTATGGTATATAGATATATTTAGTGTATTCTATGTTAATGTACATGTATTTGTATATATTATTTAATGTGTAGATATATATATATGTATATAGATACGTATACGTACAATGATATATGTTGAATATTGTATTGTATTTTTCATATAAAAAATATGTATTATTTTGGTAATATATATATATACCTATATATAAATGTATGTTTTTGGGGTGCAAATATACATATATTTATTTGGTATAATTTCATATAGTATATACGTATTAAATATATTTTTGGAATATGTATAAACATATATATGAATATCAGTATTTTGGTATATATTCAAAATAACCGTATTTTGGTATCAATATATATATGTAAATTTATATTTTCATTTGGTATATGTAAGTATATATACATATATATAAACTTATTTTTGGTATAGGTATAAACATGTATTATATATGTGTTTTAGTATTTAATATTATATATATATAATGTATTGGCATATATATATATATATGTGTATATATATTTTTGTATAAACCCTTGGCATAATTTTAATGTATATATATATATATATATATATATATTGTATATGTCTTTAATTTGATATATATATATATATATTGTAAGTACATATGTAAATTAAGATATGTATATTTACGTATCTATCTACTAGGTGACCCTAGTTGACTAGTGCCATGCCTGGCATAGCCCTGAGTTGGTATTTTGTTTGTGTGTTAGTGTAGCATCTGATGCAAATGTGATATGGTGATATATTTATAGGACTGTTGGTTCACCCAGGGGATACTCTAGAACAGGACATCAATAATTACCAGCTAAGGACCCAAGGCAAGTACATTCTCTGATAATTTCCAATTCCTTGATAATTTCTATAAATTAAATAATCATGAAATGTTACATCTGAATCCTTGACACTGTGTTACACGGACTAGTATAGCTTGGATCTGCAGTCATAAGATGTTACATTGATTATCGTATTGATATTGTACACGACATGTATATTAGACATCGTACATGATAGATTGGACTTGCTCGTGTATCGTGACGTGTCATAGTTGGATCCACAGTACTAGTTGGGGGCGGGGAAGTAGTTAGTAAGAAATGTGATCATAACCTCTTATTATAGTGTAGAACAATGTAAGTGTTAATCATGCTCTTCACCCATGATTAGCCAGGCCCTGTAGCTATCGTACATGTTCCCAAGCCGATCATATTTTGAAACTACTATTTCAAACACTTAGAATAGATTACAGTTCCCTATTTAAACCATATACTACATCACCCGTATATGATACTGTTCCTTGTTCTTTTCATTTTCATACATGCACTGACTGTATCATATTGTCTATTGCCTGTCTCTTCATATTGCCTGTCTCTCTTTTATTGCCATTGCATTTATTTCACTGTCTTCTCAGTAGCTAGCATCGCATGTTTATTGCTTTATAGTCCTTATCAATTAAATGGAACTGTTATTTGAGATTGTACTTTGCTCCTTCCTGACTGGAAACATTTTTTCAGACTATGCCTTAGAGGATCGGTAGCCAACACTTTATGGACCATATGGTGAGTAGCTGCACTTGGGCTTGATTGTTAGTTGTGATTCCGAGAGGCCTAGCCGGAAATTACTATATTTTAGTTAGTTCTTTCAGTAGACTATTTGGTACCGGATTTGTCTCCGGCAATTTTATTGAGACTTAGATAACTGTTGAGTTAAGTTATTACTTTCTGACTTGTGTTATAGTTAATTCCTTTTGGTATCTTATCGTGCTGTAATCCTGTGATTGAGTATGTGTATATTTTATTCGTGTCATCCGTGCCTCCTTATGGAGATTGGATGCTTGTGTGAGATTGGCTAGATAGTATCAAGACCTTGACAGCGTTCTACCGCCGATGCTGCGGCGTAGGCTGGACGTACCCACGCACTCGTGCCCCTAAACCGGGTGCGGGTCGTGACACCAAACCTCCATGTTCATGCCTAATTTGCCACCAACCTGTTTAATATTTTTAAAATCTAATTAAAGGGTTTTCTTCTGAATATAACCGAGAATATTTCTATTCCTTTAGTTTTTATTAATTCATTTTATGTGTTAAATTATTCGGCCTCCAAAATGACCAAAAATTTGATTTTTCAAAAATAAAATTTTGTGATACGGAGTATGCTCCACCAAACTGGACCGCTTCATCGCATACCAATTACACCGAAAGGCGCATATGGTATATCCTAATGTGTAGACTTTCGCGAAAGTTGATTCAGACGTGTGTGCGCGTCAAAATCAATCCGTATCCGTAAAAGTCTCTGTATCACAACTTTTGCAAAACACTACCCCATTTTGTTTTTGCTTGTCAGAATGCGATGTCCTGTGACTCAAGTTTCACGCAATTCTGAGATATTTGATCAAGTCGCCTATTCGCGGACCCCACGGTTTGACTTGAAGGACGAATTTGTGATCGGCTCACCGGAATCCAAAATTGGATATACCGTTGAGTTCATATCGACGTTTAGAATTTGCTTGACCTATAATTTATCCCATTTAGAGACCTTTACCTCTGGCACGCATTTCAGTGCAAAGTGGGCCACACGTGGACCCCGCTTTGACCTGAAATTATCATTTTTCCTCCGTGTCCAAATTGGACGAAAGAGTAGTGTTTTCTAGCTATCTCGTTTATTCTGGGAACGTTGGTGATATTTATTTCAGCATCCGGAGACGTTCATTCTGATGTCATAGTTTCTGATCCCTTGTGCCTGACATCTGGACGCTTACACTTTGCAGCTTTCTTGCCAAGCAAGATACCTTGCCAAATTGCTTATAGTACTTTGCATGCTTATCTTTTTTTATATATTTATTACATATGTATTTTCTTTCAGTCATAATTATGTACTATATATATGTTGACACACACTTGACACATAGTATCATGGGAGGGGAGGACAATCAGTAGGCGTATGGGCTATATCCACTCTGGTAACCCGTAGTAACTAGCACGCACTGTAAACCCCCTCGCCCAAAAATAGGTATCTTGTGTGTATTTTGTATTTCTTATATTTGTTTTAGATTATTTTTTTTATCAATTAAAACCCAATGATTATATTATGACACTTCACCATGGTTTGGATATTAATGATATAGGATGGCTCCAAATATGTATCACCCTTCATAGGAAGTAGCCTACACAGGAGACACTACCTGTAGGATTTTTTTATGGCATAGAAATTTGATCCCTTGGTGCTAGTATGACATTAGTGTAACAACCATAGATTAACTGTTAAATATTTAAATAATTTATATATATAATTTAATTGTGGTTATTTTCCAATTCTAACTTTTCTACAATTAGCACCCCATAATTTTCTGTGCCAAATTAGGTAAATTCTTTTTTTGTAGGATGTGCATATTATTTAATATTATGCTATTTTGTTGAATATCCATTTAATTAATTACTTAGTTAATTAGATAATATAATTATTTGATTTATATAACTAGATAAATATTTAATTATAAAATATTTTTATAAAATATTTTGGGTGTAGTATTTTATTAAAACTTTACAAAGTAATTTTCTAGAATTTATTTTGTGTGAAAATATTATTTTTAGAATTTTTAACATCATCTATATATGTAAATATATATGTTAATAATAATAATAATAGTATTAGTAATAATAATAATAGTAATAATAAAAATAGTAATAATAATAATAGAAAGAAAAGAAAAGAAATTAAAAAGAAAAGAAAAAGAAAAGAAAAGAAAAAAATTAATACTAATAACTCTTAAACCTAATCCTACTAAACAACTAAATCCTTAACTAATCCTAAAACCTAATTCTATTTTACAACCCTACCTTCACAGCAAGCCAGAACCCACACACCCATCTCATCTCTCCCTATCTCTCTCTCTCTCTCTCTATATATATATATACAGCATATATATAACAATCAAACCAAACCCTAACTCGAACCCTAAACCCTAACCCTAGCGACCACGCCTGACACCCGGCAACCTCAGCTCCATGCCGACGCCGCCACCCCCGCAGCCGTGCGTCGCCGTAGCCCGGCCGACAGTCGTCGTCCGTCCCCGCGCGCACCGCGCTCGTGCACAGCAGCCGCAGTCTTGAGCCCCTCTTCACGGTATCATATCTCCCTCAATTTTGATTATTTTTGCGAGCAGTTTGTTCGTGTACATTCACAACCTAACCCTCTAGGATTTTCATTCAAGCGGGACGCATTTTCGTGCCCTGGATTGGTCGAAAATTCAGGAAAATGGCCGAAAATTGACTAAAAACAGTCAAGAAACTTCAACCCAAACCCCCATGTTCACACACAATTTTTCATCAACCCGTTTAAAATTTTTAAAATCTAATTGAAGAGTTTTCTTCTTAATATAACCGAGAATTTTTCTATTCTTTTAGTTTTTATTAATTCGTTCTATGTGTTAAATTATTCGGCCTCCAAAACGGCCAAAAACTTGATATTTTAAAACTGAAATTTTGGGATACGGAGTGCATCCCGACAAACTGGACCGCCTCGTATTCCAATTGCACCGAAAGACGCATATAGTATATCCTAATGTGTGGACTTTCGCGAAAGCTGATTCAGACGTGTGTGCGCGTCGGAATCAACCCGTATCCGTAAAAAGTTTCCGTATCGCAACTTTTGCAAAACACAACCCCATTTTGTGTACGCTCGTCGGAATGCGACAAAACTTACACTATTGGATTCATGGTATCACACTGGTCCTGTGATCCAAGTTTTACGCGGTTCCGAGATAGTTGACCAAACCGCCTATTTGTAGGCCCTACGGTTGACTTTAAGGGCGAATTTGTGTTTGGCTCACCAGAATCCAAAATTGGATATACCGTTGAGTTCGTATTGATGTTTAAAATTTTTTTGACCTATAATTTGTCCCATTTAGAGACATTTACCTCTGGCATGCTTTTCGGTGCAAAGTGGCCCACATGTGGACCCATTTTAACCCAAAATTACCGTTTTGTCCCTGTGTCCAAATTGGGCGAAAGAGTAGTATTTTCTAGCTATCTCGCTTATTCTGGGAACGTTGATGATATTTATTTCAGCATCCAGAGACGTTCATTCGGAGGCCATAGTTTCTGATCCTTTGTACTTGATACCTGGACGTTTACACTATGCAGCTTTCTTGCTAGGCAAGTATACCTTGCCATTGTAATGTGATTTATATTCCATATGGTGCATGCATTTTATTTCTGTTATTTAGTTCATATATTTTAACTTCTATATAAAGTGCGCGTCAAAGAATAACTTGGGTGCAACGATGGTGGCGTCGTATTTTGTCTTTATTATATATTATGCATATCGACCTAGTTTTACGAGACCACCACATGATTTAGAGGCATCATTATATTTTATTGGCCGTGACACATCTGTTACACGAGAGTGAGTCTCATGTAGGACAAGGACTTGCGTGACGGGTTGGCCACCGGTACGTATGGGACGTGCGATAGGGAATAACTGCTGATAGAATTTGCATAATTAGAAGACTTTGCAGTTATTAGAGGTCTCATCGTGTCATGGATATGACATGCTTAGATCATGGTGTGGGGAGGACCCCAAGTAAGGCGTTTGGGCTCCTTTGTACTTTCCTTGTGTAATGTGCGGTCATGATGACCACTATATATTATTATTATCAGGCGGCCTCTGGCGTTCAAAAGACGACATGCTTTGTAGGCCCCTGATTCTCCGAGAGAATCATGCCAATCCTATTTTAGCCAGATAGCCCACGTGTTGAAAAGTTGTTCTCAAAGTGCATTCACATAGACGGTTAGGCGACCCATTGGATGTTTATTTTTCAGTACTTTATTGGCATGCTTCTATGTATCTTGTTACATCCCTCTGAGGACCTGGTCCCTTTCCAGGTGTAGACGATCATGACTATTTACAGGAGCACGGATCAGGACTTGCTACTTCATTCTCTTTCGAGGAGGCCTTCTCTTCGAGCCACATTGTTCATTAGATGTACTTATTTTATTTCTCTCATATTCTAGTTTGGTAGTGGATTTGTCTCCACCCAACTACTTGTTCTTATCAAGCACCTTATACTTGATTTAGTTATATAGTTAATTGATTATTCATTTATATTTGATTCTGTGATGAGATTTAGTTATGCCCTGTGACTTGTGACAATATATATAACACATGTGAGTTAATATTCATATTACAGCGTACGTGTGTATTATGGTATCTATATATTGGAGTTGCCATATACATACAGCTGGCATGCTTACGTATTCCTAGTCCTACATATTTTGGGACTGGGACGTGACATATTTTTAGTGGTGGCCCATGCAGGTCGAGAGTATATTGTCTCGGTTACATTACTGTACCAAGCAAGCCTGCAAATATGATTAGAGTATAGGATCTCATCCACATACTTGACTTTTCTCCTTGATTTCGTTCCAAATTATTGAACTCACCTTCCTTCCAATCTGTTCTATTTAAATAATTGCATCTTGCTTGATTCATGTACTTTCCTAATAGTTCCTTGAGTATAGCCTCCCGCTAGAATATATGAATCCTTGTTGTTAGGATGATAATTAGGGTAACATTCGTACTAAAAATACAACTAGAATATTGATACATCACTAAGTTTAGAATGCCTAATGAACCCTATCATCCCTTACCTGTAGATTAATTGACCATTATCCCTTGATATATTTATGAAGGAGTTGAGAGTAGTATAGGCACTACTAGGGTTAGTTAGAAATTTGACCATATTATTTGACCCTAGTATTGAGGAACCAATAGAAATCCAAGGTTGAATATTAGGACTAAACCTTTTCATAGTGAGATAGTATTAGAGAACTATAAATTTAGCTTATTTTCTTGATATTAGTAGAACAGTACCTTAGGAAGCCAAGAGGAATGAATAGAATATTTTTCTGGATCATACCTCGAACAGAGAGATTAGCATACCACCTTCCCCTTAGGAAACCATTATATTATCAAGAGTCTCTCATTTTAATTTCACATCTTGTTCCTCCGAAACCTTAACGCTCGCTTTTTATGCGATGGCTAAAATATTTCTTTCATCTTTCAATTTGTGCTACCTAACCCTTCTGATTGTAGGCCAAGTGATTTTCTTTTATGTTAAGGATATATAGTTTGCTAGGAGTATAGTTGTTAATCTTGAATTTTGAAATTATGTGCTTAGTAGTTAGATGATAGTTTGAGTTGTTTATTTAGATTATGATTTTATGATTATCCTTTAGTTTTAAATCAAGTAATCTGTTCCACATATCTCCATATAGTTTATATTCTCTTTCACTTGAGAGCCAGTAACTTCTCCATTCTTAATATTAATACTTTTGTTCTATAAGCACTATGACTAAGACTTAAGAAGACCATTATCTATGGAATTTTATAATGCAATATGATACCTTAATAAGTACCAAGATCTTTCTCTCTTATACCCTAATAAGAGTTTCTACTTTATTTACAAGGACACGGTTAATTTGTAGATTCCTCTTAAGGCAGTTACAATATTAGTTGATTCTTGTAAGTTGGGTAGATGCCTCACAACTTAGTATCACATAGTCCTTTTAACCCATTAATGAAGGGTAATTGAATGACACCTACTATAGACTTGCATAAGAAGATAGTGTTTATCCAGACTGTAGAACTTAGAGGTCCATACCCCCATTTGGTCGTCTAGAGACTTAGACGAGGAGTTAGTATGGCAACTGTAGAGGCACAACACCGGACGAGTCTTATCTTCTTGATGAACTTGAATTATTTTGTACCTTCTTTCATCATAATCCAGTGTACTTATATTTTCTGGACTACTTTGACTTATGTTGCTATTATAGCCTAGTTTTGTAAGCTTATTATTTTATCGAGCTTGATCATGATATATGTATTATTGGGTGCATACACTAATACATTGTCAAAAACTAAAATCGGTACATTATGGTCTAGCTAACCTTAGTGTGCTTGGTTCGCTCTTCGCATGACTATTTTACATGGATTGAGATATGTAGTTGACTCAGCATGTTAGACGAATATACTTGCTCTCTAGACAGGTCAGAGCATATCATATCAGGTACATAACTGTTCTGATATGAACATGCGAATAGAAATTTATCAAAATAAGATTTTAATCCACAACTGCCTTGACAACTCTCTTTTGAATTCTTAAAATCGCTTTGAACTCCGTACTCGTATTCTATCACCTCTTCCTTGAATTCTTTATTATTGTTTTCCGTCTTTCCCTATTTCGGAAAGACAAACGCTCGTGCTTGGTATAAGTTTGATACACGAAGAGTACTAGATATACCCCATAGGCCAATCACATTACTTGGTGACTATCTTTTGTAATTAAGGATATATTATATGTGATATATTTGGTGTTAAAATTTTTGAGGATTGAATAACACGATTAAATAATTTAAGAAAGTTTTTCTTAAATGTATAGCCTTATGTGGTAGATGGGTAAATTCTAAGTTGGGTAGAAGTCGCATTGTCAACTTGAGGTAAATTTTTTTTAGATTGTGATCAAGTAAGATTAGATTGAGAGATTTAAATCATTTTAATTTTGAGAATTTTTAGAATAATGATTAAGACGATGAGGATTTAATAAATTTTAAAATCTTGATATTGCGAACCAAATATTTATACTTTGAGAACATGATTTAAATTTTGAATATTGAAGATTGAATCAACGATTTAAATCTTGAGGAAAATAAATGGATTCCGCTTTGATTCTATAAAGCAGGGAATAGAACTCTAAACATGAACTTTGGTGGATTGAGTTCAAAATTTTATAATTTGATGATTTAAATTAAAAGTTGAATGTTGAATGTTGATTGTTGATTGTTGGATCATCTATTTGAAATATTGAGGATGGAAATTGAGTTTAAATTTTGAAGAGTACGAAATTCTTAAGTTGAGAATAGGAATAAGATTTGATTAGAATTGTTTATTGTTCAAAGTCTAGAGGAGATTATGATAGTTGAAAATTGCGATATAAATTTTGATGTGGGATGTCATACAGATTTGAATTAGATGTTGATTATTTAAAAATCGAGAATAGATTACGATTGGTTGAATTTTGACTAAACAGTGGTTATTTTAAATTTGAAGTAATTACGATAGATTTGAAAAGATTTTGTTATTTAAATTTTTGGAAGAGATTGCGATAGACTTGTCATATATACGAATGTGAAGGATTTATCAAAACATGCCTTATTTTTAATTTCGAGGACAAAATTCTTTTAAGTTGGGTAGATTGTAAACCCCCTCGCCCAAAAATAGGTATCTTGTGTGTATTTTGTATTTCTTGTATTTGTTTTAGATTATTATTTTTATCAATTAAAATCCAATGATTATATTATGATACTTCACCATAGTTTGGATATTAATGATATAGGATGGCCCCAAAATCTGTATCGCCCTTCATAGGAAGTACTCTACACATGAGACACTACTTGTTGGATCTTTTCATGGAACAGAAATTTGATCCCTTGGTGCTAGTATGACATTAGTGTAACAACCATAGATTAAGTGTTAAATATTTAGATAGTTTATATATATAATTTAATTGTGGTTATTTTTCAATTTCAACTTTTCTACAATTAGCACCCCATAATTTCTCGTGACAAATTAGGTAAATTTTCTTTTTGTAGGATGTGCATATTATTTACTATTATGCTATTTTATTGAATATCTATTTAATTAATTACTTAGATAATAATAGTAATAATAAAAATAGTAATTATAATAATAGAAATAAAAGAAAAGGAATTAAAAAAAAAGAAAAAGAAAAGAAATTTTTTTAATACTAATAACTCTTAAACCTAATCCTACTAAACAACTAAATCCTTAACTAATCCTAAAACCTAATTCTATTCTACAACCCCACATTCACAGCAAGCCAGAACCCACGTACCCATCTCACCTCTCCCTATCTCTCTCTCTCTATATATATACAACATATATATAACAATCAAACCAAACCCTAACTCAAACCCTAAACCCTAACCTTAGCGACCACGCCCGACCCCCGGCAACCTCAGCCCCACGTCGGCGCCGCCGTCCCCGCAGCCGCGCGCCGCCGCAGCCCGACCGACCGACCGTCGCCGTCCGTCCCCGCGTGCACCGCGCTCGCGCACAGCAGCCGCAGTCTTGAGCCCCTCTTCACGGTATCATATCTCCCTCAATTTTGATTATTTTTACGAGCGGTTTGTTTGTGTACGTTCACAACCTAACCCTCTAGGATTTTTATTTAAGCGGGACGAGTTTTCGTGCCCTGGATTGGTCGAAAATCCGACCGAAAAATGGCCGAAAAATTGACCAAAAATAGTCCAAAAACTTCAACCCAAACCCCCATGTTCACACCCAATTTGCCATCAACCCGTTTAAAATTTTCAAAATCTAATTGAAGAGATTTTTTCTCAATATAACTGAGATTTTTTCTGTTCTTTTAGTTTTTATTAATTCGTTCTTTGTGTTAAATTATTCGGCCTCCAAAACGACCAAAACTTGATATTTTAAAACTGAAATTTTGTGATACGGAGTGCGCCCCGCCAAACGGGACTGCCTTATCGCGTACCAATTGCTCCGAAAGGCGTGTATGATATATCCTGACGTGTGAGCTTTCATAGAAGCTGATTCGGACGTGTGTGCGCGTCGGAATCAACCTGTATCCGTAAAAAGTTCCCGTATTATGACTTTTATAAAATATTACCCCATTTTGTGTATGCTCGTCGGAATGCGAGAAAACTTGCGCCATTAGATTCGTGGTATCACGCTGGTCCTGTGACCCAAGTTTCACGCGGTTCCGAGATAGTTGACCAAGCCGCCTATTTGTAGGCCCCACAGTTGACTTTAAGGGCGAATTTATGTTCGGCTCACCGGAATCCAAAATTGGACGTATCGTTGAGTTCGTATTAACGTTTAGAATTTATTTAACCTATAATTTGTCCTATTTATAGATCTTTACCTCTAGCACGCTTTTCGGTACAAAGTGGCCCACATGTGGACCCCGCTTTGACCCAAAATTACCGTTTTGCTCCTGTGTCCAAATTGGGCGAAAGGATAGTATTTTGTAGCTATCTCGCTTATTCTGGGAACGTTGGTGATGTTTATTTCAGCATCCAGAGACGTTCATTCGGAGGCAATAGTTTCTGATCCTCTGTACTTGATACCTGGACGTTTACACTATGCAGCTTTCTTGCCAGGCAAGTATACCTTGCCATTGTAATATGATTTACATTCCATATGGTGCATGCATTTTATTTCTATTATTTAGTTCATATATTTTAAATGCTATATAAACTGTGCGTCCAAGAATAACTTGGGTGCAACGACGGTGGCATCGTATTTTGTCTTTATTATATATTATACATGTCGACCTAGTTTTACGAGACCACCACATGATTTAGAGGCATCATTATACTTCATTGGTCGTGACACATCTGTTACACGAGAGTGAGTCTCATGTAGGATACGGACTTGCGTGACGGGTTGGCCACCGGTACGTATGAGACGTGCGATAGGGAATAACTGCTGATAGAATTTGCATAATTAGAAGACTTTGCAGTTATTAGAGGTCTTATCGTGTCATGGATATGACATGCTTAGAGCATGGGGTGGGAAGGACAACAAGTAAGGTGTTTGGGCTCCTTTGCACTTTCCTTGTGTAACCCGTACGCTCCGCCAGAGATGCGCGATCATGATGACCACTATATATTATTATTATCAGGCGGCCTCCGGCGTTCAAAAGACGACATGCTTTGTAGGCCCCTGATTCTCCGAGAGAATCATGCCAATCCCATTTTAGCTAGATAGCCCACGTGTTGAAAAGTTGTTCTCAAAGTGCATTCACATAGACGGTTAGGCGGCCCATTGGATGTTTATTTTTCCGTACTTTATTGGCATGCTTCTATGTATCTTTTTACGTCCCTCTGAGGACCTGGTCCCTTTCCAGGTGTAGATGACCATGTCTATTTGCAGAAGCACGGATCAGGACTTGCTATTCTTTCTCTTTCGAGGAGGCCTTCTCTTCAAGCCACATTGTTCATTAGATGTACTTATTTTATTTCTCTCATATTCTAGTTTGGTAGTGGATTTGTCTCCACCCAACTACTTGTTCTTATCAAGCACCTTATACTTGATTTAGTTATATAGTTGATTGATTATTCATTCATATTTGATTCTGTGGATGAGATTTAGTTATGCCCTGTGACTTGTGACAATATATATACCACATGTGAGTTAATATTCATATTACAGCATACGTATGTATTATGGTATCCATATATTGGAGTTGCCATATACATATGGCTAGCATGCTTACGTATTCCTAGTCCTACATATTTTGGGACTGGGGCGTGACACGTACTACGATAGTTGTGTCGTACTGGTCGCTACCCTCGAAGTATGTCGATTTCTAGTATCGCGATGGTCGCTACCCTCGAGGTATGACGGCTGCTGATGTTCATGGATGTGTGTGTGAGTTGTGAGATAGATAAAGAAGCCTACCCCTGCCCATACGTCAAAATGGTTGTCCTCATTACGCATTTCATGTAGATTATCTAGTACAACGTACTTATATATTTTCTGTCTATTATGCATATTTTACTGTATTTAATTGGCATGCTTCTATGTATCTTGTTACGTCCCTCTAAGGACTTGGTCCCTTTCTAGGTATAGACGATCTTGACTATTTGCAGGAGCACGGATCAGGCCTTGCTACTTATTTTTCTTTCGAGGAGGTCTCTTCGAGTCTCATTGTTCATTAGATGAACTTATTTTTGTTCCTCTTATATTCTAGTTTGGTAGTGGATTTGTCTCCACCCAACTACTTGTTCTTATCAAGCATTTTTACTTGATTCAGTTATATAGTTGATTGATTATTTGATTCTGTGGATGAGATCTAGTTATGCACTGTGACTTTTGACATAAATCTATACCACTTATGAATTATTATTCGTAATACAGCGTACGTATGTGTTATGATTTCTATATATTGGAGTTGTCACATACATACGGCTGGCATGCTTACGTATTTCTAGTCCTACGTGTTTTGGGACTGGGGCGTGACATATTTTTGTGGTGGTCCATGCAGGTCGAGAGTATACTGTCTCGGTTACGTTACTGTACCGAGCAAGCCTGCGCATAGGATTAGAATATAGGATCTCATCCACTTATTTATCATCTCCCTTGATTTTATTTTGCATTCTTGTTTGATTGCTTGCATTGCATCTTGCTTGATCATTTCACAACGTTAATCTTATCTTTTCTTTCGTGCTTGATAGGGGTTAGGAAGATGACTGGTACTAGGTATATACGCTCTATTATTCAATAACACTATTAGTTAAATTCTTGTAAGTCGGGTAGTATGCCTCATAACCTAGTATCACATAGTCCTTTTGACCCATTAATGAAGTGTAATTGAATGACACCAACTATAGGCTTGCATAAGAAGATAGTGTTTATCCAGACTGTAGAACTAAGAGGCCCATACCCCTATTTGGTCGATAATAGACTTAGACAAGAAGTTAGTATAACAACTGTAGAGGCACAACACCAGTCGAGTCTTATCTTCTTTGTGAACTTGAATTATTTTGTACATTCCTTCATCATAATCCAGCGTACTTATATTTTCTGGACTTCCTTCGCTTATGCTACTATTTTATAGCCTAGTTTTAAAAGCTTATTCTTTTATCGAGCATGTTCATGACATATATGTTATTGGGAACGCCAACTAATACATTGTATAAATCAGAATCAGTGTATTACGGTCTGATCAACCTTAATGCACTTGGTTCGCTCTTCACATGACTACTTTACGTGGATTGGGATATAGTTGACTCAGCTTGTTAGACGAATATACTTGCCCTCTAGACATGTTCGAGCATATCGTATCTATTACATAACTATACTAATATGAGCATGCAAATAGGAATTTGCCAAAATAAGACTTCAATCCACAACTGCCCTGACAACTCTTTTTTTGAATTCTTTAAATCGCCTTGAACCCGTACTTGTATTCTATCACCTCCTCCTTGAATTCCTTATTATTTTTTTGTCTTCCCCTATTTCGGAAAGACGAACGTTCGTGTTTGGTATAAGTTTGATACACGAAGAGTACTAGATATACCCCATAGGCCAATCACATTACTTTGTGACTATCTTTTATAATTAAGGGCATATCACAATGTGATATATTTAGTGTTAAAGTTTTTGAGGATATGTTGATATTTTAACTAGAAGGCTTACCCACGATACTAATGGTTGACACGAGTAGCAGTAGTAGTATTCTCCTTTCTATCACCATCCCGTCCCCTTAGGTGGCTCATCTTCTCTTTCATATCCATTCCTTATCCCATGCTTAATTTTTTTTTATCATAGTTGCATCTTTTTGTGCCATCATGAATTGTTTGATTTACTTCAACCTCACCCTTATTTTGTTAATTAAAACATAACCGGGTTAGTAATGATTAATAACTAAAAAGATGAGTTCATAATGATAACCCTTATGTATATGCACTATAACAATATTTGTATTCTCTTATTATTTTTTAAACCATGAGTAGCATCCTTTAGTCTAACAGGAATTAGTGGGATTGTTGAATAGTTCATACTTCTAATAGTTTTATAAAGTTAGTCAAGACCTTAATTGTTGCCCTAAAACTTAGACTAAGCTTAGGAAAGAGTTGAAGGCACTTGTTACGAACTGATGACCATGACAAATCATTGGCGAGGTAGCGACAGCTGCAGCTAGACCATTATAGTAGAGTAGTCAAATTATTTGCAGACATACTGGCCAGGTGGCATGGCAGTATTAGACTACGATACTTGACGGTTACAGAGAAAAATCATGGTTATGAGATTCCAGACAAGTATCCCAAAATTTTTAACCCAATAAATAAATTCGTCTTACAACCTAGACAATAGCCTCAAAAAACTTTGACTACTAGTAGAATTATTGTAGGTTGGGTAGTGTAAATGAGTTAGAGGATAAAAGAATAGTGTATAGACAATAATGGAGGAAAGTGTTAGGATGACTGACCATAACCTTTTAGGAAGCACTGCAAGCTAGCAATGAAGTGTTAATAGCTATAGTAATTTATTACGAATATGGGTTAGTGTTAATTTTGAGGACAAAATTATTATAAGTTGGCTAGAATGTAAGCTCCCTAAAAATTTTAAATTTTATTTAAAGTATTTTTATTAAATTATTGAATTTTTTTAGAGTATTTTTATAGTTAATTTGAAAATAAATTTTATTAATTAATTTAATTATATAAATACTCATTTAGACTTATTTCACAAAATAATTTTTATTATTTTAGAGTCTTGTTAAAGGGCGATAGATTTTCTAGAATTTATTCTATGTGCAAATGTTCTTTTTAAATTTTTATATAGTCTCATCTATATATATAAATATATATATGTGAATAAATAATAATATTAATATTAATAATAATAATACTAATACTAATACTAATAATAAAAAAGGAAAGGAAAAGGAAAAACAAAAGAAAAGAAAAGAAAAACAAAAAACTAATCCTATACGAATCCTTAATCTAAGACCTAATATAAAAACCTATTACTAATCCTAACTAACTAATTCCCCCCCTTTCGCACAGTGAACCCAGAACCCCCCGCGGTGTGACCTCCTCCCTCTCCCTGTCTCTCTCTCTCTCTCTCTCTCTATATATATATATATATATATATATATATATATATATATATATATATATATATATATATATATATATATATGTATATATATATTAAAAATCTAAACCCTAAACCTAGACCTCGACCGACGACCCCCACCCTGACACCGGCGCCGCCGTGCCGGCCGCCGCAGTCGCTGTCCGCCGTCCGCGTTTGCACACAGCGCAGTAACACAACCACGTTGCCCCATTTTCAAGGTATCATATCTCCCTCATCTTTGATTCTTTTTGCGAGCGGTTTATCCGTGTACGTTCACAACCTAACCCTCTAGGATTTTCCTTCAAGTGGGACGAGTTTTCGTGTCCCGAATTGGTCAAAAAATCGACCGAAAAATGACCGAAAAACTGACCAAAAATAGTCTAAAATTTCAACACCAAACCCCCATGTTCATGCCTAATTTGTCACCAACATGTTTAATATTTTTAAAATCTAATTGAAGGATTTTCTTCTAAACATAACCGAGAATATTTCTATTGCTTTAGTTTTTATTAATTCATTTTATGTGTTAAATTATTCGGCCTCCAAAACGACCAAAAACTTAATTTTTCAAAACTGAAATTTTGTGATACGGAGTGTGTCCCTCCAAACGGAACTGCCTCGTCACGTACAAATTGTACCAAAAGGCGCGTATGGTATATCCTGATTTGTGGGTATTTGTGAAAGTTAATTCAGACGTGTGTGCGCGTCGGAATCAATCCGTATCCGTAAAAAGTCTTTGTATCACAACTTTTGTAAAATACCACCCCATTTTGTGTACGCTCGTCAAAATATGACAAAACTTGCACCATTGGATTTGTGGTATCATGCTGGTCCTGTGACCCAAGTTTCACGCAATTCTGAGACAGTTGACCAAGCCACCTATTCACGGGCCCCACGGTTTGACTTGAAGGGCGAATTTGTGATCGGCTCACCGGAATCAAAATTGGACATACCGTTGAGTTCGTATCAACGTTTAGAATGTGTTTGACCTATAATTTGTCCCATTTAGAGACTTTTACCTCTAGCACGTATTTTGGTGCAAAGTGGGCCACAGGTGGACCCCATTTTGACCTGAAATTATCGTTTTGTCCCTATGTCCAAATTGGACGAAAGGGTAGTATTTTCTAGATATCTCGTTTATTTTGGGAACATTGGTGATATTTATTTTAGCATCTGGAGACGTTCATTTTGATGTCATAGTTTTTGATCCCTTGTGCCTGACGTCTGGACGCTTACACTTTGCAGCTTTCTTGCCAGGCAAGATACCTTGCCAAATTGCTTATAGTACTTTGCATGCTTATCATATTTTTATATATTCATTATATATGTGTTTTTTTCAGTCATAATTATATACTATATATATGTTGACACACACTTGACACATAGTACCATGGGAGGGGAGGACAATCAGTAGGCGTATGGGCTATATCCACTCGGGTAACCCGTAGTAACTAGCACGCACTACAGTAGTTGTGTCACGCTGGTCGCTACCCTCGAGGTATATCGATTTCTGGTATCGCGATGGTCGCTACCCTCGAGGAATGATGACTTCTGATGTTCATGGACGTGTGTGTGAGTTGTGAGATATATAGAGTAGCCTACCCCTGCCCATACGTCAAAATGGTTGTCCTTATTATGCATTTCATATAGATTGTCTAGTACAACGTACTTATATATTTTCTGTCTATTATGCATATTTTACTGTATTCAATTGGCATGCTTCTATGTATCTTATTACGTCCCTTTGAGGACCTGGTCCCTTTCTAGGTGTAGACGATCTTGACTATTTGCAGGAGCACGGATCAGGACTTGTTACTTATTTCTCTTTCGAGGAGGTCTCTCTTCGAGTCTCATTGTTCATTAGATGTACTTATTTTTGTTCCTCTTATATTCTAGTTTGGTAGTGGATTTGTCTCCACCCAACTACTTGTTCTTATCAATCATTTTATATTTGATTCAGTTATATAGTTGATTGGTTATTTGATTATATGGATGAGATCTAGTTATGCCCTGTGACTTATGACATAAATCTATACCACTTGTGAATTATTATTCATAATACAGCGTACGTATGTGTTATGGTTTTCATATATTGGAGTTGCCACATACATACGGCTGGCATGCTTACGTATTACTAGTCCTACGTATTTTGGGACTGGGACGTGACATGTTTTATACTTGATTCAGTTATATAGTTGATTAGTTATTTGATTCTGTGGATGAGATCAAGTTATGCCCTGTGACTTATGACATAAATCTATACCACTTATGAATTATTATTATAATACAGCGTACATATGTGTTATGGTTTTCATATATTGGAGTTGTCACATACATACGGCTGGCATGCTTACGTATTCCTAGTCCTATGTGTTTTGGGACTGGGGCGTGACACTGGCTCCCCTTCTCCATTAAGTGCCTTAAAAGTAGGCTGGGTACCCTGCTCTCTGGCTCCTCGAAGAAACTCAAACTCCGGATGTCCTGGCGGTCTAAAGATAACACATCCACGCCGGCAGTCTAAAGTTGCATGGTACTGACTCAACCAGTCCATCCAAGTACAACGTCATAATCCGGCATGGAGAAAATCAAGAATTGAGCTCTCATCTCACGACCGCAAACTACTACCGAAAAAGATCTACAAGTGTCACTAACAGGGATAATACCTCCTCCCGTAAGAATTCTCATAGTCTTCGGGAGAGGTGAGGTAGCTACTCTATGGGTGGCTACGAAACTAGCAGCTATGAATGAGATGCTCCCGAATCAAATAATATTGTAGTAGGTAATGAAGCAACTAGTATAATACCTGCGATAACCTCTCCTGTAGTCTCTGCCTCCCCAATTTTCATGGCAAATGCCTAACCTCGTCCCTAGGTTGGTTCTCTCTGCTGCTGTACTTGCTGAAAAAGTATTGTATGTGGTGCCAAGGGTGGCCTTGGCTGATATCCTCCCGATCCTGGTGGTCTGGCTCCTCCAATTTTTGCCTGTGGTGCTCCTGGTGCTGGATACGCTGGTCTCTGTGGCTGCTAGACTGGCCTCGGTGCTGGTAAAGTGGGTCGGTGTTCCATCGGTGCTCCTCCTTGACGCGCTTGGCAATCTCTGGTTGTATGCTGGCTAGATCCGTAAATTAAACATAGTCCTAACTTGCGTCTATAATCCCTTGTAAGATGTCTTATCTTGCCACAGTAGTTACAAGTAGGGGTATTCTGGGTTGCTCGTTGTGGTTGGGGCATCGAAGGTCGCTTCGCTTGACCTCCCTGTGGTATTCGAGATGGGGCTATATATGGGTGCTTCAGGCTGGAATCCCTTATGTGGATGCGTTCCATACGTGGAGCTGCAGCTAGGACATCCGTATAAGAAGTGAGCGCAACGGAGCCAATCTGTCTCTTTAACTCAAACCTCAGTCCGTCAAAGAATTTTTTCGACTTTTCTTTCTCTGTCGGGATCAGCGTCGGGGCGAAGCGGCTCAACCATTAGAACTCTGCATTATACTCTTCCACTGTCTTATTGCCCTGAGTGAGGCGATTAAACTTTTTTCGAAGTTCTGCTCGAGCAATATATGTAATGTACATCTCCTGGAAGAGTCTAGAGAACTCCTCCCAAGTAACTTGGTCTGGCCCAAGTCATTTCTCTTCAGAGAGCCACCAGTAATGTGCGTTGTCCGTCAGTTGCATCCTTATGGCAGTCATCTAGTGCTCCCTCGGAAGCTCAGCTGCTTCCAATTGGTGTTGGGTGTTGGTTAGCCACTCATGAACTTCAGTGGGATCTTCCTTGCCCAAAAAGGTACGTGGCTTCAATTGGCAGAAGTCCGAGATGCATCCTGTCGATGGTTGTCTAACTAGTGGGGTTGTCCACTCTAGAGCTGTTACTATACTCTCCCTCAAGTTCTCTGCCTGGCGTTGTTGGGCCTCTTGCTGAATCTGTTGTTGGGCTTGTATCATTGCATAGAACACCTGGAATAACTGATGCCCGTCCAAAGTCTTCCCTGGCAGGAAAGCTGGTAGCGGTGGTATCGGGGGAGTGAATTACAGTAGTGGTGGAATATCGTCTCTCCGGAACCTCGAGGCGGGCTGATCTACAAGGTTGCTTTATAGAGTGGATGGATCTCCACCCCCTGGTATTACCCCATCGTCGTAAGTAACTACAACACCTGGTGGTGTACCCGTGGGAGTCTCGTCGCTAGCTCGTGGATCCATCACTCTGTACACAATTAATTATGAGGACCACACAGACGAATCAAAGCATGATGCAAGTCAAGAGATTAAATTCAAATTTGATATAGAGGTCAAGAACATGTCAATTTATGGATGAGATCCTATTAGTCTATCCTAATCGCAGGCTTGCTCAGTCCCTTAGTTGGAACCAAAGCAATATATTTGTTTACCTGCATGGGCCACCACAAAAACTATGTCACGCCCCCATCCTAAAATAACAAGGGATTAGCCACGTGACAATGGCCAGCAGCACAACTCCAATGGACAAATCTAATTTGATGGACCCTTTAGAGTATACTTAAGCTGTAATCAACAATAATAGTCTATAATATATGTCATAATCTATGTATCTAATCTCATCCAACAATTCATAAACAAGAGTCAATATGATAAACCAGTCTCAACCATCAATGACATAAAAAGAAACTGTCTATCACCATATAATTAATAAATATTATGGGGAACAACCTGTATCAAAATAATAAGAGAGAAAGAATCCAAATCCACAACTAAGAATCACAAGCATCAAACACAAAGATAATTCGAGAACTCAAGAGAAGTCCTCCAGTACCACCTCATCCTCGGCTGTTGGTACTGCTCCGATATCAGCTCCTGACCCGTAAACCTCAGGATAAACCTCCTCGTCAATACCTGGGGACATAATACATATCCAGGTCCTCAAGGGACATAGCAAGGTACAATAAACACTCAAGCCAGAAGTAAACAGTATAATGTTATAAAAATTGGAAAAGCTACAACAACTAACTATATGATATGCAAATGAGAGTATGGTATCGTACCCCGGGCTGGTACTCACGAAAGATCTCAAAGGACACTTCCGTAATCTAAAGTACACTCAAGGCTCCGTGTGGGGGAACCAGGAGGAAGCTGTATATATAAGTATAATACTTTATATTTCGCATAGGGAACCTAAAGCCTAATACACATAAATAATAATAGTAAAATATGCCCAGAGCATGATGAAGACTCTCCCCACCCAATGTAACCTCACGTATCTACCAAGACACGCAAGATCATGACCTCTAACTATCAGCACAAGTCATCGTCAATATGTATAACTATTCGTATCACTATAGCATGCATCATGTAGTCCTAACCAGAGTCCAAGAACCACGAACAAGTCGAGAAAGACTCTGCCATATGAATATCGTGTCAAGTGTCCTACAGTCGGATGTGCAAATAACATATGCACAAATCATGGGTTCGAAATAATGACTCTCTAACTACGATACTCGACTCCGTAGAGGATGTCGGTACCCGAATCTTGTCCGGACATAAAGTATCGTATAACGGCCCTAGGCTCACAAGTACAATAACCAAGCCACACAATGGCCAGCAGCACAACTCCAAGTGGTATATGGTGTAATAGAATTTGACTCAGGTGTCACGTCCCAGTCCCAAAATACCGAGGGACTAGCTACGTGGCAATAGCCAGCAGCACAACTCCAATGGGCAAACCCAATTTGATGGACCCTTTAGAGTATAAGTAAGCTGTAATCAACAATAATGGTCTACAATATATGTCATAGTCTATGTATCTACTCTCTTCCAATAATTCATAAACAAGAGTCAATATGATAAACCAGTCTCAACCATCAATGACATAAAAAGAAACTGTCTATCACCATATAATCAATAAATATTACGGGGAACAACCCGTATCAAAATAATGAGAAAGAAAGAATCCAAATCCACAAATAAGAATCACATGCATCAAACATAAGGATAATCCGAGAACTCAAGAGAAGTCCTCCAGTACCACCTCGTCCTCGGCTGCTGGTACTACTCCGATATCAGCTCCTGACCTATAAACCTCAGGATAAACCTCATCGTCAATACCTGGGGACATAATCCATATCCAGGTCCTCAGGGGACATAACAAGGTACAATAAACACTCAAGCCAGAAGTAAACAGTATAGTGATATAAAAATTGGGAAAGCTACAACAACCAACTATGTGATATGCAAATAAGAGTATGGTATCGTACCCGGGCTGGCACTCACGGAAGATCTTAAAGGACACTTCCGTAATCTAATAGTATACTAAAGGCTCCGTGTGGGGGAACCAGGAGGAAGCTGTATATATAAATATAATACTTTAGATTCCGCATAGGGAACCTAAAGCCTAATACACATAAATAGTAATAGTAAAATATGCCCAGAGCACGATGAAGACTCTTCCCACCCAATGTAACCTCACGTCTCCATCAAGATACGCAAGATCATGACCTCTAACTATCAGCACAAGTCATCGTCAATATGTATAACAATTCGTATCACTATAGCATGCATCCTATAGTCCTAACCAGAGTCCAAGAACCATGAACAAGTCAAGAAAGACTCTGCCACATAAATATCGTGTCAAGTGTCCTATGGTCGGATGTGCAAATAACATATGCACAAATCATGGGTTTAAAAGTGTCACGCCCCAGTCCCAAAAATACGTAGGACTAGGACACGTAAGCATGCCAGCCGTATGGATATGGCAACTCCAATATATGGAAACCAAATCCACACGCACGCTGTAATATGGATATCAAATCCACAAGTGGTATAAAATATACGTCATAAGTCACAGGGTATAATCTAAATCTCATCCACGAAAATCAAATATAATTAAATAACCAACATCTATGAAACTAGATCTTAATAAAAAGTATCTAAGGATGATAGTTGGATGGAAATAAATCCACTACCAACTCGAATATAAGAGCAAATACAATATAAGTACAACACAATCAAACACAATATAAGTATACCAACTAGCAATCACGGCTCGAAGAGAAGGCATCCTCGAAACATACGTAACCATCCGAATCTGCGCTCCTGCGAATACTCAAGAACAGATACACCTGGCAGGGAACCAGGTCCTCAGAGGGACATAACAAGATACTTAAACACATGCTAATAAAGTACTGAAATAAATATCCAACGGTCGCCTAACCGTCTAAGTGAATGCAGTTAAAAACAGCTTTTCCCACAAGTGAGCTATCTGGCTGAAAACTGGGATTTGGCATGGTTATCTTTTGAAGATCCAGGGGCCCAAAGGCATGTCGTCTTTTGAACGGCGGAGGCCTGCCAATGTACATAATATATAAGGGTCATCACCACCCGTATCTCCGACGGAGAATCCGGGCGCACAGAAAAAGTACAAAGGAGCTCAAATGCGGTACTTGTTGTTGTCCTCACCCCATGCTCTAAGCATGTCATGTCCATGACACGATAAACCTCTAATAACTGCCAAGTCTACTAGCATGCAAAGTTTCTAACAGCAGTTATTCCTAACGCACGGCTCATACGTACATGAGGCCAGACCTGTCACATAGTCCGTGATCTATATGAGACTCACACTCGTGTAACAACTGTGTCACTGCCAATGAACCTAATGATGCTACATGATGACGGGGTAGTCTCATAAACAAGGTCAATGCAGATACATAAATAAAAACATATCGCGACGACACCGTCGCGCGTATTTTATACAACAGTTAAAATATATGAACTAAAGACAGAAAATAAAGATACATGCAACATATGGAATATGAATAGCAGTACAATGGCAAGGTATACTTGCCTGGCAAGAAAGCTGCGATGTACCAATAACCTGCTCCAAAAGTCGCGCAGAATAAATCCAACATCCTATGTATATATAATATAATGCAAATAAATTATTAGTCATTACACTAGTACACACACAACAATATTTATACTGGACTCGGGGTACACTAAGGGTAACACTAGTCATCTAACACGGTCAATTACGCGTTGAATTATGCGGGTGTCGGGTCTTTAAGTACTGTACACAATAAGTCAGTCAACTAACACGGTCTTGCCGGTACGTCGATGTACACAAGGCAGACACCAACATTGTTCTTAGGGTCAACAGGGTCAAGGGTAAATACGGGACAGTCCATGGTGTCCTAGGGTCGTACAGTCTGAATATATATAGTCATAATTATCAATTAGCATATAATTAATTATAATATACATATATACTATATGTATATATATATATATATATGTACATATATATCATCCAATAATTATATGTATACCAAGTTGAATAGTATCCATATACTAAATATATATATAGATATATCAAACTGAATACTATACGCGTGCGAGTATGAGTTTGTGTACGCAGCACTGGGTTCACCGAATCAGGGTCCGATATCAACTAATAGTCAATAAACAATACTAATATCCTACTGGCATACACACAAGCACATATAAAAGAAGAAGATGGACAGGTTCGTACCTTGGAGTACGTGCACGGGTACGGCGGTGAGGTTGAAGACGATGATGACGATGGTGACGACTAAAATGATGATGGCTACGATAATGGTGGTAAATGGTGAATATGTGGGTTTAGATTAAGGTGGTGGCGAGGATGCTATGGGATGAGGATGAAGATATGGACAATAGGGTGATGATGATGCTAATGACTTTGATGATCGGATGATGATGATGTGGACTGATAATGATGATGTCGACTGGCTACGACAATGGTGGCGAGGACGACAATGACGATGATGATGGTGAGGACGACAATGATGATGGATTGATGGTGAGATGACGAAGATGCGATGATGGTGAGATGATGATGATGAATGGGGGTGATGGGTTGATGGGGATGGTAATGTAGATGGTGTTAACGGGATGATGATGGTGATAACGACGATGCGATGATGATGAACCGAGACGATGATGATGATGGTGGTGGGTGGTGGAATGTCGGAGTCCGGCCAGGAGAGCTTTCGGCGAGTCATGGTGATGGGAAAGATGATAAAGAGCATGGGGAGTTATGGTGGTGGTGAAGATGATCGATGATGATTGGCTGCTGGGGGTGCTGCTGACCGAGGCTGGCCTGGGGAGTTGCTCCGGCGAGGAGGAGGGGTAGTCAGGGAGCAGGGAGGAGGCCAGGGCGGAGCTAAATCGGGGTCAGGCGGATGGAGGCTGAGCTAGAGTACTGGTGATGATGACAATGATACAATGGTGGTGACCGCTGAACTCCGATCATCGAGGGGAGGTAGTGATCGAGGAGGAGAGCGGAGGAGGATGTACGGGGGATGTTATCGAGGGAAGGAGACGCTGCTCCGGTGGTCGGGCTACGGCCAGGAAGGAGGAGGAAGAGGGAAGAGGGTGCACAGGAAGAGGGTGATGGTGTGCAGAGGGAGGTACGGCACTGCTCTCAGGCGAGAGCTCCGGCCAGGAGAGCTTCCGGCGGGGTCAGGGAAGGATCAGGTCGGCAGTGACGTCGGCCTGTGCTCGGAGGAGGAGATCGGAGAGAGAACGAAAGGAGGAGGAGTTGAGGTCGGGATGGTCTGTGATGGAGGATCCCGACGGGTCGAGGGGATCCGGTGGGAGGAAGGAGTCGGAGGAGAGGGAGGAGAAGCGGAGGATAGAGTGCGGCGGCGCTCAGCTGGGCGTCGTGGTCACTGCTCGGCGCTGCGGGATAGAGTTCAGCAGTATGTCGAGGTCGGGATTGGCTGTTCATGCTGTGCAGTCGGTGAAGGAGGAGATGTTCGGCCTGTCGAGGGGATCGACGGGTGGACTCGGTGGTGCTGTTGAGGAGTCCGGCGTTCAGTGGATGAGTGCGGCGGAGGAAGGTAGAGAGAACAGGGAGGAGGCGGAGGAAGGTGAACTGTGGGCTCAGGTGGCTTCCGGCGTGTCGAGGTGGCCGGTCGGGTTCCATGGGAAGGGAAGGATGAATAGTAGAGGGAAGGGTCGGCTGTGTAGTAGTTTGGGTTTATTTAGGTTTTTAGGTAAAAAGAGTCAAGGTGTATTTATAAGTGATATTGGTGTTGACCTAAAATATGTTTGACTGGTCAACCCCTCTTGGGTTGGGCCTTGGGCTTGCCATGGGGGTGTTGGGGTGCTACCATTTGCATTATTTAAATGCAAGGATTGGGTTTAAATGAGGGATCGAGACTGTGCGTTTGCACATTCTGATAATTATGAAAAAATTCATGTGAAGGGGGAAAAATAGATTTCCTTATGAGTTGTCCACTGGTGGAGGCACCTCAATGCATTTTTGCATAAAAGCCCCCCAACAATTGAAAGAATTGCACAGGGACAAAAATTAGATTTAATTAATTAAATCCAAACGCGCACGATGTTCTAGAATTAATTAGGAGTACATGGGATTAAATTTAGGCGGGCTACAAGTGTCAGGGGCGTAGAGGGTATGGTGTAAAATATTAATAAAATCCGGGTCGCACAAAACGGTCAAGGTTGTGTTTCTAATTTCGATTGGAACGCACAAGGGTACAGAATTGGAATTTATTTCGAATTAAGAAATAACGTCCGCGACGTTTATTGTGCGGCTAAAATATAGCACCAGAGAGCAATATTATAAGTTGCACAAGGGTCAGAATAGTAGGCGGACATGTCTAGGATAAGGTTGTGAAGTTTGTAGATAGGCAATGGCTAGTGAGGTGCTCCAATTATCGAAACAACGGTAATGTGCGCTACGCGATATAAATTATTTCATAATTAAATAATGCCGCATTCTAATTCTAATTGGGTTCAAGCTAGCCCTAATTTCACTATCTAAGCCAGGTAGCCCTAATTTTGGGTGAGGGGATTTACAGAAAGAATGACTCTCTAACTACGATACTCGACTCCGTAGAGGATGTCGGTACCCGAATCTTGTCCGGACACAAAGTATCGTATAATGGTCCTAGGCTCACAAGTATAGTAACCAATCCACACAATTATAATATCTAATTCATACATAATATTAAATAAATAATATATAACTTTAAACATCTTGTCAAGGTACACTTGCCTGTTTTTGCAGTCAGTGATGGTAAAGATGATCCCGCGTCCACTCCTTCAGAATTCAATTGACCTAAACACCAATTAAATACTTAAGGGTCCAATCATGAAATCTTGTAATTATAACTTAATTCTATACTTCTTTGATGCCATGCAAAACTAAGCCTGTTATTATTTCTAACAACTTGCTTACTTTTACAGGGTATCGGGACCTAGTTTCTTGGTTTTTGACTTCCAAAATTTAAGTTTAAGTCCCCAATTAAAGAACATAACCATAAATCATAACAAATCATATATTCCAAATTTAAGCATGATTTATATAAATTTTTGGCAATAATTCCAGATTTGACAAAATCAACATATTTCAAGATTTTGGCCACTTTAGATTGACTAGTTTTCTCCGAAACTTGTTCGAGACATAGCCAATCCATTATTATAGTTGATATTTATTAAAAATCATTTTATATCCTATTATATTCTGTTCTAATCTCAAAAAATATTCACCTATTTATTTCATCCAAAATATTATCTATTTACTAGCAAAACAATGTCATAAAGTCACCCGAAAACCTAGGCTAGTGGCCCTTAATTATAGGGTTCAGATTTAACATTAAAATATCAGATAATTAATTTAAAAATAATTATTTTCCAGAAATTAAAAACTAATTAATTTATTTTTAATAATTAATATGATTCCCTCAAGAAATTGTATCAAAAGTCTTAAACTAGTTCAACCGACAAGCAAATTTATCCCCAAACTATCATGAAAATTCCATATATTCTAATATGGGGACAAGATGGAAAAATGTAGATTCTAAATCAGTAATTTTACATAACCTAAAAGTATCATGCCATGGAATTTGAGAAAGAAGGATTTAAGATTTACTAAAATCGTTGGAGGATTGGAGGATGGTGCTTCTTCTTGTCCGAGAAATACTCCCCATTGCTTGTGCTTGGCTTGCTACTCCCTTTGTGATAGGTTGTTGATGAAGAAAAGGTTTCTTGATATATTTATGGGTAAGATAGGGTTCTTCTTGAAGGTTTAATAGTGTTTGGATGGAGAGAAGGTGGAAGGATGATGAAAAGTGGAGCTTTTGGAAGAGATGAGGGGATTTTTGGTAAAGGAGATGATGTTGTGAGGGTGAGATGGCAAGGGGGGCTGTTCCACGCATGAAGGAGAGGGGAAATGGGTCGGCTAGCTTTGGAAAGGTGATTTGATATGGTTAGGGTTAGGGTTTAGTGGTAAGTTGACATATATATGGCCTTTTTAAATAGATTTAAATATAGGAGGGGGTTATCCTATTGCTAAGGAGGTTCGGCCAATGGGGGGCTGCTCTTGGCCAAAAAATGAGGGTGGGGTTGTTTGTTATGATTATATTTGGATAAAGTTTGGTTGTTGGGTTGGTTAGGAAAGTGGTTAGGTAGTTATTTGCCAACTAGGTTGCCACTTATACAACTTTCTATAGTTAGAACTTCTATAAATAGAAATAAATTAATTTAAATATCATATATATATATATATATATATATATATATATATATATATATATATATATACTTGGGAATATTTAGGGTGCACTACATGCCTACATGTGTTTGGGTTGGGTTTGGGTCAAGTTCTAGTCAAACGGAGACAATTTTACGGTAACCGTAATTCTTGACGTTCTTTAATATTTTTGGAGCATACGGGAGATCAAATAAATGCAACATCCATGTTCCAACTATATTAGACTCAATTAAAATTATTATTAAAAAATACCAAAATAACCCTATTCAAAAATGAGGGGGCTTACATCAGGTATTCTTCTATACATTAGACTTGAGAAATCAAGAATGGACTTGTGCAATGGAAGTATCGTTGGACTTGGAGATGGAAGAGATCGAAACAAGCAATAAAATGAGTGTTTGGAATTTAAAGGATTGATGCAGACCAAGTATTGGAAACAAGTGGAGATCGTTTAGATGGAAAGCTAAATATCAGAGTTCGCTTGAACAATTTAAAAGTTTGGTGGAGCATTCATGGATGGAAAGAGAGAGATGAGCATGATGAACGAATAGTTGGGGTACTCTTGAGCGAGCGATGGATGAATCAAAGGATAGCGAGCACGAACTAAGAATTTTGGCAACACATTGGAGCTGTTGGTTGAGCAATGAAACACGATCTAGTTTAGAGGGGCAATGGGATGGATTCGTACGGACTTGAAAGATTTTGGATATTGGCACTCAAAAAGTTGGCCTCATGGTTTAGTGAAAGTAAAATTTGGTGAAATGGTGCAACGATGGTAGACGGATTCTCTGGAAAACATAAATGGGCATGAGGCAAGTTTAGTTGATGTTAAATCAGATTGGAAGTTAATACATACAATACTGAGACAGATTGAGGCAACAAGTTACGACAATATAGATTTGAGATTTATGTTGGAACTGATGCACGAGTCATTGAGAGTGTGTAGAGTAATCGAAAATATAGCGAAATTAAGACGGGCTAAGGAATGGAACAAGAACAAGAATTATGGCAGATGGACTTTTGAAGATAGCTAAACGAGAGAGCAACGTTGGAGCAAAATACTGTGCTACTCGAGCAAGTTGGACGTGTACTGTGAAGCTGGCATATAGATAAGAATTGGAGCAAGTCTATGGGTTCGGGAATCATTGCAAGTGGTAGCGCGAGAAGTCGAACATGGCAGTTCAGAAATTTTGATGTAGTCAGGATAGAACGGTGGATTGATGGAAGACGGTTTCAATGAGCACAATTCTCGAATTATGGCTTGGATAGATAGTAAGACTCTAGGTGGTTAAGCGACATTTGGTTGACAGATCGTCAGAGGTAGTGCATGAAGTTCTTGGAGTCAGAAGTTCGTTCGGATGGCAAGGTTGGATTATGGCTCAGATTTGCAGAGGAGGTATAGCATGGTTCGTAGTAACTGTCCATCGTGATGACTTACAATTATTGAGCGTAAATTCGGGATAGCTAACCCTAGCGACTTGACCGCCAAATCAGGGATGAATATTATAGACCCATAGAACGACCCTTGCGGTGACACATTTGGGAATGCGTCGAGGGTAGATGTGAGTAGTGTGTGTTGGAGATTGGCCTTAGTGACTGAGTGTTGGATTTGAGAGATCCTTGGGATAGCCTTCAGCTGAAGATGCAGGCGAAAGATCGAAGCGATGGTAGAAATGGCCTTGGTCAACTGATGAGATTCGGAGTCGCAGATTTTTGAAGATGGCATTGTCTCTGACTCGTCGTGCCCCGGAAGGGAATATCATTCATATGAATTGACGACTGTGAATCTAGCTTGTGAAGTTAAAGCAACGGCTCATTCAGATCAAATTATTGCAATACGAGAAGGGACATATGTGCCTCATATCTACAAGATGCATTGAAACTTAGTCTAGGATGAGTGCTCGTACAAAAGACGAAGGTGATATCCTATGCTTCGAGGCAGTGGAAGCAGCATGAAGAACTATTTCATGCGTGACCTAAGAATTATGGCGAGTGTGTCCACGTTGAAATCATGGCGACACTATCCCTATAGCGTGGCGGCAAAATCTTCGTGGATCACATGAACCTCAATATAGATGTTCACCTAGTGAGGTATTGAGATTAAGGAAGAGGTATTTGGTTGAGCTGATCTACGAGCATAGTTTGATATTTGGGTAAGTCGCCTAGCTGGGGTAGTATCAGTTATGATGATCGTTCGGAATAATAGAGGATATTTGGAGACAGTGCTTGCAGAATATTGTGCGAATGGAGTCATGCTAGAGTTTGGTTGGTTGAGTTTGAACAGTACTAGTTGTTTGATAAATAAACGAAAGAAATGGAAATAAGGTTTATACGAAAACCCGCTCTTAGGTTCACAAACAAGAAGTACAATTAATCCTATACGAGAATGTTAAGTACAATTTTTTAATCTGGGTAAATATTGCTATAGGAGTCTGATATGCAGTCGATCACTTTGTTCCTTGGACCACACGATGATGAAGAAGTGCCGTAGAAGACAAAAAGCAGCTTCAAAGGTTGCTGAAGAGAGTGGATGCTCGATGCCAAAGTCGTCGATCACTACTCTTTGCCTGAGCTCTGGATTCTTCTCTCTCAAAGACTCTTCGGTTTTGATCTTCAAATCTTCGACCATTTTTCTTCCAATTTTTTGACCTCTTTTCGACCTTGGACCTCTATTGATAGAGGTCTCTATTTATAGAGTTTTAGTGACAGTGACCACTGTAAACACCCTATTTTTTCAGATAATTTTTAATATAATTTTCCCGGATGTTTTCGGCATTTTGGATGAAGAACCGAGGTGTTTATGAGTTAAAGAATTTTACAGGCAGTTTATGGGTGCTAAAATATTCTGGAAATAAAAATTTATTGTGTATAATGGAGAACCGGACGCGGGGCATTTTTCGGTGAATTTATTGGACGCCGGAGCAACGAATCGAGGACCAAAAGCTATAGAATTGTGAACCGAACCCGAACCCGAACCAAACCAACCCGAAACCCGCAGGGGAAACCCTAGCTGCCGGAGTTCCTGTAGCAGCTATAAAGGGGCTGCCTCGACATCCGTGCTGCCCTCTTCTCCAACTACCAGCCGTCACCGAAACCCTAGTTTCACCCCACCGAAACCCTAGTTTCACCCCAGCGCCCCGTGTCCATCCCCCCAGCGCCCCATGTCGATCCCCCCAGAGCCGCGTGTCCACTTCGATCCGCCGCAGAACCGACCAACCCCGCCGCCGCTTCACAGCAAGCCCCGACTCTTCGATCCGCCGCTGAACCGACGACCCCGAGCACCCCCTTGTCGACCCGACTCGTCGACACCCCAAGACCCTGAGCCCGATCCCGATCCCCTCTGCGAAGTCCCCGACCCCGATCGGCCAACCATCCCCATCGCCCAGGCCGACTCGGCAACGCCGTCCACGAGCCGCCCCTCGCCGACCGGGACAGTCGCAGGCCGACAACTCTCCAGCAACCCCCTGAGCCGTGACCGGGCACAGCGTCTCAGCGGACACGAGACGGGAGCAGCAAACACAGGACACGACCGGGACACAGATTAGACTCTCGGACACGTGAATTTCAGCGTTCACGGAGCCCTGTTCAGGTACCGATTTCTCCCAATGCGTATCTTTGTTTCCAATTCCGTCAGTTGCTGTGCATAGACTGTGTAACCCTTTCGGTGCCCGTGCAACTCGCTCGGCACATTGCGTCCTGTGGTGATCGCATACCGCGATCCAAAAACGGGAAAACCAATACCCCGTTTCACCCCGGAACTGAGTGCGCCCCGCCAAACGGGACGACTTGATCGCACGCGGTCTTTACCGAACCGTGCGCGTCGTTGATACGGTCGTGTGGGATTTCGCGGAAGTAGATTCGGAGGTGCGTGCACCCCGGAATCAACGCGTATCCGCCGACGACACCCCATATCCGACCTTTCTGGAACATGCTGTAACTTTGTGTACACACGTCGGATCGAGACGAAACTTGCACCATCGGACTCGTAGCAATACGCTGGTCCTGTGACCCAAGTTTGGTCCGATTCCGAGAACGTTGACAAAATCACGTATCGTGGGTCCCATAGGCTCCACATGACGGGTGATTTTGAGATCGGCTCATCGGAACCCAATTCTGGAAGTTCCGTTGGGTTCGTATCATCGTTCCTGACTTGTTGACACTGAGTTTGAGGAATTTGGAGACCTTTGACCCTGATGCACTTTTCGGTGCAAAGTGGCCCACATATGGAACCCGCTTTAATCCGAAAATGACCTTTTTGCCCCTGTGTCCAAATTGGACGTAAGGACAGGCATTTCTAGCAGTTTGATATCTTCTGAGACTATTGGTGATATTTATTACAGCTTTTGGAGTAGTCCCTACCGGTTCCACTGATCCAGGGACGATTGTTGATATTCCAACATCAGGCAAGTGTACCTTGCCAAACTCTACAGTATTGTTATATATTTTCCTTGCTTTATTATAGTGATGTGCATGCTCAACCTAGGACCGTGTGACGTACTTAGCGTCCGATTATCAGTCGGGTGCCGACACTGTACGCAGTGTTGGGTACGGTCATCTAGAGATAGACATTCGTGACACCTTATTTTCGTACTTGTCTTACCAAGTACCATATGACCCAGGACACTTGACACTATTCATGAGACAGGATTTTCCCGAGATATTCGTGGTAATTCTGTATAGGATACAGGACATGGACATTATACTCTTAGATACTTTATGACTTGATGCATTAGCTATGATCGCGCTTGACATGGACATGAGACGTTATGGTCATGATATGCGTGGTTACATTGGGTGGGGAGAGACACACAGGCTATACGCTGTTTCATATATCTATCTACTACTATTGTGAGGCCTCAGACTCTCGTAGCAGAGCTAGGCACATTACGTGTTTATTACCGCTACCGGCTCCCCGACACAGAGCTTGTAGTGGCTTCAGCCTGAGTTTTAGTGCTGCTCTCATCTTGCATTTTCACATAGATGGTTACTTACTTGCCATATTTATTCATTATTTGCTGCACTATATTTATTTTGGCATGAGCTTTCTTGTACCTTGCTATGTCCCCTGAGGACCTGGATCCGGATTTTGTCCCCAGATTTTACAAACGAGGCTTATCCCGAGGTTTACGGGACTGGAGCAGGAGCTGATCCAGGAGCTGTACCACCACCCGAGGACGAGGTCTTAGCTGAAGATTTCTCTTGAGCATCCATGTTCATGCTCAGTTTTTATTATTTATTTTTGTCATTTACTTTCTGGTCTGTTGAACCATTGTACTAGATATTTATTGGGTTGTTCCCTGAAGTACTTTGTGAGACTTGTTGATGATTTACATTCCTTATTTATTTTGTGGATCATATTTTATATCTTGTGTGGATGAGATTAGTTGTGCCATGATTGTCGTAGACTTGTTTTACAGCTTAAGTATGCCCTGATGGATCCATTATATTGAGTTGGTCCATCGGTGCGTACTGCTGGCCATTGCCACGTGTCTAGTCCCACGGTATTTTGGGACTGGGGCGTGACATGGTTTTTGTGGTGGCCCATGCAGGTCAACGACAAATTGTTCGGTTTCAACTTAGGGACCGAACCAGCCTGACCTAAAGATAGGATAAGTTCTAGGTTCTCGTCCATCATTTAATCCATCGTTGAACTCTATATCGACTTGAAATTTTTACTTGAACTGCATCCTGTATTGATTCCTCTGTGCGTTCTTACAGTTTATATTTTGATTGCAGAGCAATGGATTCCGGGAACAGAGATGATATTTCCTTGGATACGCCACACGACGCTGTGGTTAATTATGGAGACGGAGTGACACCAGGGGATGGTGGACAAGCATCGCAGAGTGATCACACCGGACAGCCTCATCCAAGGTTCCGGAGAGATGACATCCCACCTCCACCACAGTTCACTCCCCAGATGCCAGTATTCCCGCCAGGACAAGCCATGGACGGACAACAGATATTCCAGATGATGTATGCTATAATGCAAGCACAGCAACAGATTCAGCAAGAGGTCCATCGGCAGGAGGCCGAGTATCTGAGGACCAGCCTGGTATCCGCATTGGAGCAGGCTAATCCAGCAGCGAGGCGAACATCGACGGGATCTATCATCGACTTCCGTCATCTCAAGCCTCGCTCATTTTCTGGTAAAGAAGGGCCAACGGAAGTTCATGAGTGGCTCACAAACATTCAGCATCAGCTGGAAGCCGCTGAACTTCCAAGAGAGAAGTGGATGACTGCAGTCAGAATGCAGTTAACTGATAATGCGCACCACTGGTGGTTAGCAGAAGAAAGAAGACTTGGACAGGACAGAGTCACATGGGAAGAGTTCTCCAGACTTTTCCAAGAGATGTACATCCCGGCAGTTGCACGGTCAGAGCTCAGGGACAAGTTCAACCGCCTCATTCAGGGCAGCATGACAGTGGAAGAATACAATTCTGAATTTATTCGCCTGAGTCGCTTCGCTCCAACATTGATTTCGACGGAGGAAGAGAAAGCAGAAAAGTTCTTTGACGGGTTAAAGTTCGAGCTTCAGAGATTGATTGGCTCTGTGGCACCTACAAATTATACTGATGTTCTAGCAGCAGCACGACGCATGGAGCACGTCACTAGAAGGGAATCGAATCTGAAGAGGCCAAACACCTCCGCACCAACCAAGGCAGCACATGGAGATTCTGCAAAACGATTCCAGAGGAGTACGCCAGATAGAGCAGCACACAGGGCCATATCCCTTCCTACTTGTCATCACTGCGGCAAGGTAGGACACATTGAGAGAGAGTGCAGGCGGAAGTTGGGACTATGCCTGCTTTGCGGATCAAACCAGCATCTATCCAGAGACTGCACTCACCATAGAGGAGAAGCACCCAGACTAGCTCTACCTGCACCTCGACCAACTTATCCAGCAGTAGGAGCACAGCAGACAGGAGTTGGTGGAGTCAGACCACCAGCCCCAGGAGAAAACCAGCAGAGACCACCACTGGCCCCACAGGCAGCCCTATTCCAGCAGGCTCAGCAGCAGCAGAGAGGTCCAGCACAGGGGCGAGGGCAGGCATTCACTTTAGCGGTTGAGGAGGAGGCTACAGCAGGAGAGGTCATCGCAGGTACTATTTTAGTAGCTTCATTACCAGCAGTTGCATTATTTGATTCTGGAGCATCGCATTCATTTATAGCAGCTAGCTTTGTAGCCACCCATAGAGTAGCTACCGTACCCCTTCCGAAGATGAAGAGGATTCTTACGGGGGGTGGAATTATTCCGGTTAGTGACGTCTGTAGATCATGTTCTGTAGTAGTTTGTGGCCGAGAAATGCGAGCTCAATTTCTGATATTTTCTATGCCGGATTATGATATCGTACTTGGTATGGATTGGTTAAGTCAGTACCATGCGACTCTTGATTGCCGACTTGGGCGGGTTATATTTAGACCGCCAGGATACCCAGAATTTGAGTTTCTTCGAGGAGCAGTAGAGCAAGGAGTTCAGCCTACTCTTAGGGTATTATCTGTAGAAGGGGAGACAGGTTACCCAAGAGTCATATCAGAATTTGTGGATGTATTTCCTGATGATCTTCCAGGTTTACCGCCTGATCGGGAAATAGAATTCACAATAGACTTAACTCCGGGAGCAGAGCCAATCACTTCATCAGTTTATCGGCTAGCACCTAAGGAGTTAGTGGAGTTGAAAGAACAGGTTGATGATCTTTTGGAGAAGGGTTTCATTCGGCCCAGTGTTTTACCTTGGGGGCACCCATATTATTTGTGCCGAAGAAGGACGGAACAGCACGGTTGTGCATTGATTACTGGGTACTAAATGCTGTGACCATCAAGAACAGGTATCTCCTATCACGCATTGATGATCTATTCGATCAATTGAGTGGTGCAAGGATATTCTCGAAGATTGACCTTAGATCAGGCTATCATCAGATCAAGGTGAGGAAGGAGGACATCCCGAAGACAGCTTTCAGGACGAAGTATGGGCATTATGAGTTCTTGGTAATGTCGTTTGGTTTAACCAACGCACCAGCAGTATTTATGAGCTTAATGAACAGAGTCTTTCATCAATTCTTGGATAAATTTGTAGTGGTGTTCATTGACGACATTCTCATATATTCCAAGAACCATGAAGAGCACGAGGAGCATCTCAGAATCGTGTTAGAGACCTTGAGGCAGGAAACGTTATACGCCAAGCTCAGTAAGTGTGAGTTCTGTATGGACAAAGTGCCTTTCTTGGGACACATCATATCAGGAGAAGGACTTTCAGTGGATCCAGAGAAAGTTACGGCAATAGAGACTTGGCCTACACCCACATCAGTCGCAGAGGTGAGAAGTTTTCTCGGACTTGCGGGATATTACCGAAGGTTTGTAGAGAATTTCTCGATGATTGCAGAACCGATGACGAAGCTGACACGCAAGGACCAGGAGTTTATATGGACAGAGGGCTGCCAGAAGGCTTTTGAAGAACTGAAAAGAAGATTAACAACAGCACCTGTCTTGACTCTTCCTTCGGGGTCAGGAGGTTTTGTTGTTTACAGTGATGCATCAAGCAGTGGACTAGGATGTGTTTTGATGCAACATGGCAAAGTTATTGCTTATGCGTTGAGACAGTTGAAGGTCCACGAGAAGAACTACCCAACACATGATCTGGAACTAGCAGCAGTTATATTTGCATTGAAGATATGGAGGCACTATCTTTATGGAGAGAGGGTAGAAATCTTTACTGATCACAAGAGTCTGAAGTATGTGTATACTCAGAAGGAGCTTAACATGAGGCAGAGATGCTGGCTGAAACTGATGGTAGATTTTGACATCGATCTGCAGTATCATCCGGGAAAGGCGAATGTAGTTGCAGACGCACTCAGCAGGAAGCCTACGGCTTATTTCTTGACGATGCAGCCCGAGTTATTGAGAGATTTACAGGAGCTACAGATAGAAGTGGTTATACCGGGACAGAATGGCTTGATGGCTAACCTTGAGATTTAGTCATCACTAGTGGAGAAGATTAAGGAGGCATTGCCCACCGATGCTAGATTCCGAAGACTCAAAGAAAGGACAGAAGCAGGCATACAGACAGGACTTCGCATACACGAAGATGGGACATTGAGGTTTGGAAATCGCCTGTATGTTCCAAATGGAGAATTGAGACAGGAGTTGATGACGGAAGCACATAGCTCTATGTACTCTGTTCACCCAGGAGGAACCAAGATGTACCGAGACTTGAGACAGTATTACTGGTGGCATAGAATGAAAAGAGAGATCGCAAGATTTGTGGCCAAATGCTTAGTCTGCCAGCAAGTGAAGGCAGAGCATCAGAGGACTGCAGGTATGTTACAGCCGCTCCCAATACCAGAATGGAAGTGGGAGCACATCACGATGGATTTTGTCACCGGATTTCCGAGGAGCCCCAGCGGAAGAGATGCAGTATGGGTTATTGTGGATAGACTCACTAAATCGGCACACTTCTTGCCATTTAGAGTTGGACAGTCCACAGAGGTACTAGCCGACATATATATGCGACAAATTGTCAAATTACATGGAGTGCCTGTTAGTATCGTATCGGATCGAGATTCGAGATTTACATCTCATTTCTGGAGAAGCATGCAAGAGAGTCTGGGCACCAGACTCAAGTTCAGCACGGCATACCACCCGCAGACAGATGGCCAGTCGGAGTGCACCATTCAGACATTGGAGGACATGTTGAGATCATGTATGCTAGACTTCGGAGGATCTTGGAAAGATTATTTGCACTTAGTAGAGTTCTCCTACAATAACAATTATCAGGCCAGCATCCAGATGGCACCATTTGAAGCTTTATACGAAAGGAAGTGCAGGTCACCTATATGCTGGAGTGACGTCGGTGAACGTCAAATACTGGGTCCAGAATTGGTAACACAGACAGTGGAGAAGGTGAAGCAGATTCAGAATCATCTACGAGCAGCTCAGGACAGACAGAAGCATTGGGCTGATACACGCAGACGTCCCCTAGAGTTCAAAGAAGGAGATCACGTGTTCCTGAGGATTTCGCCCACTCGTGGTACTATCAGATTCGGGAGCAGAGGTAAGCTGAGCCCAAGGTATATTGGGCCATTTGACATCCTCGAGCGTGTTGGTGAGGTGGCTTATCGGCTTGCATTACCTCCATCTTTAGAGGGAGTGCATGACGTATTCTACGTCTCACAGCTGCGAAGGTACGTGGCCGACCCAAGTCACGTAGTCGATCATTCAGAGATCGCCGTAGAACCGAGCTTGAGATATGAAGAACAACCAGTTGGTATCCTCGACGTCAGTGAGAAGACATTACGGGGACAAACGATCAGATTGGTTCGTGTAGCTTGGAAACACCATTCACCTGGAGAATCAACTTGGGAACGAGAAGACAGTATGCGCCAGCGTTACCCCCACTTGTTCGAAGAGGCAGTTGTAAACTAGGCCACCTTGTATTTTCTATAACTCTTTCTTGAGTAGCTTATTCTTTGATTGCGAGGACGCAATCCTTTTAAGGAGGGAAGATTGTAAACACCCTATTTTTTAGATAATTTTTAATATAATTTTCTCGGATGTTTTCGGCATTTTGGATGAAGAACCGAGGTATTTATGAGTTAAAGAATTTTACAGACAGTTTATGGGTGCTAAAATATTCTGGAAATAAAAATTTATTGTGTATAATGGAGAACCGGACGAGGGGCATTTTTCGGTGAATTTATTGGACGCCGGAGCAACGAATCGAGGACCAAAAGCTATAGAATTGTGAACCGAACCCGAACCCGAACCAAACCAACCCGAAACCCGCAGGGGAAACCCTAGCTGCCGGAGTTCCTGTAGCAGCTATAAAGGGGCTGCCTCGACATCCTTGCTGCCCTCTTCTCCAACTACCAGCCGTCACCGAAACCCTAGTTTCACCCCACCGAAACCCTAGTTTCACCCCAGCGCCCCGTGTCCATCCCCCCAGCGCCCCGTGTCCATCCCCCCAGAGCCGCGTGTCCACTTCGATCCGCCGCTGAACCGACCAACCCCGCCGCCGCTTCACAGCAAGCCCCGACTCTTCGATCCGCCGCTGAACCGACGACCCCGAGCACCCCCTTGTCGACCTGACTCATCGACACCCCAAGACCCTGAGCCCGATCCTGATCCCCTCTGCGGAGTCCCCGACCCCGATCGGCCGACCTTCCCCATCGCCCAGGCCGACTCGGCAACGCCGTCCACGAGCCGCCCCTCGCCGACCGGGACAATCGTAGGCCGACAACTCTCCAGCAACCCCCTGAGCCGTGACCGGGCACAGCGTCTCAGCGGACACGAGACGGGAGCAGCAAACACAGGACACGACCGGGATACAGATTGGACTCTCGGACACGTGAATTTCAGCGTTCACGGAGCCCTGTTCAGGTACCGATTTCTCCCAATGCGTATCTCCGTTTCTAATTCCGTCAGTTGCTGTGCATAGACTGTGTAACCCTCTCGGTGCCTGTGCAACTCGCTCGGCGCATCGCGTCCTGTGGTGATCGCATACCGCGATCCAAAAAGGGAAAACCAATACCCTGTTTCACCCCGGAACTGAGTGCGCCCAGCCAAACGGGACGACTTAGTCGTACACGGTCTTTACCGAACCGTGCGCGTCGTTGATACGGTCGTGTGGGATTTCGCGGAAGTAGATTCGGAGGTGCGTGCACCCCGGAATCAACGCGTATCCGCCGACGACACCCCGTATCCGACCTTTCTGGAATATGCTGTAACTTTGTGTACACACGTCGGATCGAGACGAAACTTGTGCCATCGGACTCGTAGCAATACGCTGGTCCTTTGACCCAAGTTTGGTCCGATTCTGAGAATGTTGACAAAATCACGTATCGTGGGCCCCACAGGCTCCACATGACGGGTGATTTTGAGATCGGCTCATCGGAACCCAATTCTGGAAGTTCTATTGGGTTCGTATCATCGTTCCTGACTTATTGACACTGAGTTTGAGGAATTTGGAGACCTTTGACCCTGATGCGCTTTTCGGTGCAAAGTGGCCCACATATGGAACCTGCTTTAATCCGAAAATGACCTTTTTGCCCCTGTGTCCAAATTGGACGTAAGGACAGGCATTTCTAGCAGTTTGATATCTTCTGAGACTATTGGTGATATTTATTACATCTTTTGGAGTAGTCCCTACCGGTTCCACTGATCCAGGGACGATTGTTGATATTCCAACATCAGGCAAGTGTACCTTGCCAAACTTTACAGTATTGTTATATATTTCCCTTGCTTTATTATAGTGATGTGCATGCTCAACCTAGGACCGTGTGACGTACTTAGCGTCCGATTATCAGTCGGGTGCCGACACTGTACGCAGTGTTGGGTACGGTCATCTAGAGATGGACATTCGTGACACCTTATTTTCGTACTTGTCTTACCAAGTACCATATGACCCAGGACACTTGATACTATTCATGAGACAGGATTTTCCCGAGATACTCGTGGTAATTCTGTATAGGATACAGGACATGGACATTATACTCTTAGATACTTTATGACTTGATGCATTAGCTATGATCGCGCTTGACATGGACATGAGACGTTATGGTCATGATATGCGTGGTTACATTGGGTGGGGAGGGACACACAGGCTACAGGCTGTTTCATATATCTATCTACTACTATTGTGAGGCCTCAGACTCTCGTAGCAGAGCTAGGCACATTACGTGTTTATTACCGCTACCGGCTCCCCGACACAGAGCTTGTAGTGGCTTCAGCCTGAGTTTTAGTGCTGCTCTCATCTTGCATTTTCACATAGATGGTTACTTACTTGCCCTATTTATTCATTATTTGCTGCACTATATTTATTTTGGCATGAGCTTTCTTGTACCTTGCTATGTCCCCTGAGGACCTGGATCCGGATTTTGTCCCCAGATTTTACAGACGAGGCTTATCCCGAGGTTTACGGGACTGGAGCAGGAGCTGATCCAGGAGCTGTACCACCACCCAAGGACGAGGTCTTAGCTGAAGATTTCTCTTGAGCATCCATGTTCATGCTCAGTTTTTATTATTTATTTCTGTCATTTACTTTCTGGTCTGTTGAACCATTGTACTAGATATTTATCGGGTTGTTCCCAGAAGTACTTTGTGAGACTTGCTGATGATTTACATTCCTTATTTATTTTGTGGATCATATTTTATATCTTGTGTGGATGAGATTAGTTGTGCCATGATTGTCGTAGACATGTTTTACAGCTTAAGTATGCCCTGATGGATCCATTATATTGAGTTGGTCCATCGGTGCGTACTGCTGGCCATTGCCACGTGTCTAGTCCCACGGTATTTTGGGACTGGGGCATGGAAGCTTAGTGGGCATAGAAGCCGAGTGGGCGTAGAAGCCGAGCGGACGTAGAAGCCGAGTGGACGTAGAAGCCGAGTGGGCGTAGAAGCTAGCTGATCCTCCTCCTTTGACTGAGGCTTGAGCGAATTCTGGGCTGAATAGCTTCAATATGCACTAGTGCAGATGTAGCCTGAGTTGGCATATTCCAAGGAGATAGCGTACAGTGTGCTCCCATAGCTGAGAATAGCCCGATGGCGTAATATGCAAAAGTGCTGATGTGGACGTCTTAGCCGAAATTACAGCTTTTGGAGATATAATCAAATCTCTTGCATTAAATACAGAGATCTGTCCCCATCCTGCGCATTAAATGCGGAGGCGTGTCTCGAAGATTTGCCATCATTCTGCATATTAAATGCAGAGACATGCCTCGAGCTCTGTCATTACTCTGCGCATTAAATATAGAGACGTGCCTCGAGCTCTGTATGAAGATCAGCTTTTGACGTGGCAGCCTGTTTGTCTTCTGCGGAGCGTAAGAAGCTCACGTCTGCCTGTGTAAAACTAGGCAGCGTATTCCTTTGTATGCGTAAAATCAGTTTACGCCAAGGAGATGTCACTAAACGACAGTCTGGTAATATTTTAATCAAATCTCTTGCATTAAATACAGAGATCAGCCACCATTCGGCGCATTAAATACAGAGACGTGCCTCGAGCCCTGTACGAAGAGCAGCTTTTAACATGACAGCCTGTTTGTCTTCTGTGGAGCGTAAGAAGCTCACATCTGCCTGTGTAAAACTAGGCAGCGTATTCCTTTGTATGCGTAAAATTAGTTTACGCCAAGGAGATGTCACTAAACGACAGTCTGGTGATATTTTAATCAAATCTCTTGTATTAAATGCAGAGACCAGCCACCATTCGATGCATTAAATGCAGAGATGTGCCTCGAGCCCTGTAAAAAGAGCAGCTTTTGACGTGGCAGCCTGTTTGTCTTCTGTGGAGCGTAAGAAGCTCACATCTGCCTGTATAAAACTAGGTAGCGTATTCCCTTGTATGCGTAAAAGCGGTATACGCCAAGGAAATGGCACTAAATGACAGTCTGGGTTGTTGTGCCGCGCCATCATTATAGCCGTCGCCTGGGTAGTCGTGCAGTACTCTTTGTCAGGAGTCAGACGTCAGGTTCACTGTATGATTTGCCAGGTTCATTTTGAGGAATACGAAGCGTTCCTTGTACACTTCAATGCTGCATTGAAAGCGGATGAGTTTTACGCCATAAAGGCGAAAGCAGCCTGGACATACTGCATTACGCGGATGGTCCTTGAGCTTATATTTTACGATGTACTCAACGAAAAAGCTCTGTTTGCACGTTGATGGCTCTGAAGTCATCTTTTTACGCTGTACAGCATCAACATGCTGCGTATAGCTATCCAGCGTATTTTTCATGCTTCTACAAGACCCCCTTCAAAGCTTTTAAATTCCTCATAATTTGAAACGCTTTGAATGAAGCATGAAACAGTCAAGTCTGACACGTTCTTCCAGGCTGACTTTATGGCGGAGTTATTGGGGATCCATTGGGATTTAGTTGGCTCTTTCTTGCCTATATAAAGGCTGAGGAGTTAACCTGTTCTTCCCATATTTCCTTCACCACACAGAGATGATCACTGGAGTTCGTCGGGTCGACTTGAGAAAGAAGAAGACCATGTTCTTCCAGCATGTAAGGAGCCGAAAAAGAAGGTGTCTTTGAGCAAATATCCTCTGCAACGATGGATCATGGAAGGATATCATAGCCTCCTTTGCTCGAGATAATCAGCAACTTTGTATGGCGGTTCTTCAGGAGAGAGGAAGGGTCATATTTGACCACACAGCTTGCAAGCTGTATCTTCTTCTGATACTTTCGTGGACGAGAGCAGACAAACTAGCTCTATCCTCGAGTATTGAGTTGGGTGAAATACCTTAACTCAATCTGTCATGGCGTACGGAGGATGGGATCTGCATAATTTAGGCACGCCCAGTTTTGTATCCTCCCGCCATTAATTATTTTCTTGTTAATCGGTCGCGAAAACCGACTAACTGCTGAAGAAGACGGAGAAAGATTTCCACCAAAGCGAGAACCTGGCAGAACAGATTCTGGTGGTGGCCTTCCGATGACGATGGGGAGATCCTTTATAGACGGGATTTCCCTCATATGTAAACATGAAAAATAAAGAAAAACCCTTTGTAGACTAGATTTTTATCATATGTAATCATAATTTTAATAAAATCGCCTTTCTTCTTTGCATATGATTATCTTGCCATATTTTGCTGTGAAGTCTGAATATGTGTAGCTTCGACACGTCTGGTAACTTTACGTCGACTTTGATAGAAAGAGTGCTAGGTCCCGTCCTGTCTTTTACGCATAACTAGGGATGTGCAGAAAGCCGCTTAGCATTCGAGTATTCGAACTGTCCTGCTGTTAGGAATGGGGAACCGCGTAGAATTTTGAACTGTCACTTCTGATAAAAAGAATTCTTGTTCAGACCATCATCTTCAAGAATGATTTCTCGAAAATCCCTTGGAACAGGGCAAGAAACGGCTGTCAAAATGAGTCGCCATCTTGAACTGTAGATGAAATATTCAAACTGGATTCTGGATGAACCCCCAATCAACCCAAGGAGAAGAGTAATTTTCAATGTTGAACTCTGTATGCTTCGGGTACTTGGTATATTTTGAGGTCAAGAAGGAGTATATTCTGTGTGAACTCTTGCAATTGACCGCCTTGAGAATTGTTCAGATATACGCATACTCTGTCCTGCGTATTCTCAGATATGCGAAAAGTCATAGATCTGTAATGTAGATGAGCATAAAATCATAAGTTCGTAGCCTCTCGAGCGTAAAAGCTGCTGAGCATGAGAGCATCCGGGCGTAGAAACTGTAGATTTGTAGCCTCTGAAAAGAAAATCTTCTGAGCGTGAAGTCGTAGATTTGTTTCCTCTGAGCGTAAAAGCCACCGAGCGTGAAATCATAGATTTGTAGCTGCTGAGCGTGAAGTCGTAGATTTGTAGCCTCTCGAGCGTAAAAGCTACCGAGCATAAAAGCATCCGGGCATAAAACTATAGACTTATAGCCTGTGAGCGTAAAACCGTAGATCTGTAGTTGTCGAGCGTAGAAATCTTCTTAGCATAAAACCACGAATCTGCTTTGCACGAAAACTTTTCGAATTCGCTGACTGTCCTCCTTCTCTGAGTAATAGGCTGACGTAGTCCCCAATCATAATCGAATATTAAATATGAGATTTGGTTCAGGATTCGAGGAGTCCATCCGAACTCTATATATATTCCAAGTTTTTAAGAGATAAACTTTTTATCCATCTTCTGCGAAAGAAAGCCTTTGACTGTTCGAGTTCTTCTTCGTTTCCTCTCCGAGCCTTCAAAGTTTTCAGTAATGGCCCTGAAACAAATCCCCTCCTCTAAAGGAAAGAAGGTTGAATCTTCTTCTTCTCGCTCTTCTGTCCAAGCGAGAGCGACTTCTGTCGGGCAAGGCGAGCTTCATTCTGAGCGAAGTGTCCCGCCGACGAGCAGCGCACCCGGCCTTAAAGGTAGAGCTTTTGGGACAAAAAAGAACGACTAAAATCCTTCGCACACGTCGTACGTGAACGTGCTAGGTCGTCTTCTATGCTGATAGCCTCTTTGAGGAAGATGATGCACAGAGAAATTTCATCTTTTACGCCCACATTTCTAATGTGTCAGCGTAAAAACTCCATGTTTTTGCAGTCGGGCGTAAAAGCACAGACTGTCAAAACTTGGCGTATACTATAAAATTTGAGTGTTACGCTTCTGGATGAGAATTTAGGCGTAATAACTCAAATTTTGGCAGTCTGGCATAAAACACAGACTGTCGAAACTTTCCGTATACTGCCAGCCTTGAATTTTACGTCTAGGAAATGGATTCTAGCGTAATGATCAAGTTTTTACAATCTTGGCGTAAAGCACAGACTGTTGATTTTTTGGCATATGCTGCAAGATTTATAATGTCTAGTATAGAAACTGACGTGTCTTTCTTGCTTCTTGCAGTCAACTTGCATGCGTCTCCGCTGGCTGAGGTGATGGATTTCGCTGCCGGGATGCTTCATTCCAACTACCTGGAGGATTTGTCCCATGTGACATTTTCCATCTCTGGACCCCAGAATCCTGAAGGAAGGGGAATCCTGATATTGGCACAAGGCGAGCGAACGCTGTTGAACATGATCAACGGAGAGCCCCTGACGTACATAGACGGGGACCAATACATAAAGCCAGCTTTTCTCTTCGGGACATGATTGACAAGCGGTCCTAGACGAAGCCCAAGAAAGAACTTTGGGTTTTTCCTGCCGGGGGCTTGGTCCTGTATCTGTCCAAGATGCTGAGAGACTATCCCATCTCGACATTCTTCCATGCTACACATCCTAGGAGGATGTCGTGGACGCTGACTCCCGATCTTTACGGCCGGCCGGGGAAGATATTTCATCAGAAAGGATCCGACCAGGGGTCATTTGTCAGCAGCCCTTCCGGCTCTGTGATGCCGTTCAAGGGATTATACCCGGGCAGTATCCCGAGTGAAGACAGCTTGGTGCTCCAGTCGGTCCAGTTACCGACTTTCTGCAATGATTTCATGGGGCACGGAGGAGTATACCCTAAGGGGAACCCTCGGACAAGTGGGTGGATCACCCCTACAAATCTTTGATGGGCTCGTTTAGCTGACTGGGCCTTGAAGTATTTCCAGACCGAGCTGGAGAGCATTGGTTTGTTCGCAGCTGTGAGTGCTACCAGTGTTGGGTTACCTCTCAACCCAACCTGTTTTTGGCTTTGATGGAGCGATATATCTCGCTCACCGGGACTTTCGCCACTCTATTGGGGGAGATGGGATTGGCCCTCCATGAGATGACAGAGATTTCGAGACTGCCAATGGGGGATACTCCTTATGAGGAGTATGTTCCCATAAACTGGAAGCTGGGGGATTCAGACCTTCGGGTAGTGGCAGTGTACCAGGAGCTGATGTGCCACTACCTTGCTTGTACCACTTTTTATGGTGATCCCTCAGATTTGGCTCATACCAATAAATGGGCATCCTACCTCTTCTTTCACCGGGCCAGAAATGCTAAGCCGGAGAAGGTCTTGGATAGCAAGGATCAGCCTTTGAATCTTCTGAGCGTGCTTACTGCTCAGATAGTCGACGATCTTATGGAGGATGCTGGGGCTCCGAACCAGATTCTCGATGAAGGGATAGGGAAATATCCTGCAGGCACTAAGGCCTACAACTATTTGAGGCATTGCCGCAAGCCTCTGTCCAAGAAAGCTCAACTGGCTGGCTTCCTCTCCATATGGCTGCGCCGACTGGTGGTACCCGATATCGTATCTGCGGACCGCATTCACCGGAATACCTTATGGCCTGCTTTGGGTCTGGTGTTCGGGGCAAGACTGGGCTTGCTCCCTGCCATGTTGTGCTGCATACAAGCTGGCCTGAGGGCCATTACTGATGGGCTGCTTGTCGATGAAAATCGGCACGATAGCTTTCCCAGGGTAGAATTACTATACCTGTATTTGATGGGGTAGTTAATTCTCCATAACCCCAGGGTTATGTCTTCCGGCTCTCGCAGTAGTTCGGGGGGTAGTTTCTTGCTGAATTACAAGAATTCCTCCTGGAACGTGACCACAGTTTTAGACTGTCGACGGGTGCTGAATTTCAGTCACAGCTGGAAGCTTTTTTGCACTGTCCCCTATGTACATCTCAATTAACAGGGATCAGACTTCAGGATGTAGGCGACGGGAAGACCGTTCTTTCTCCTGAGGCTTTTAATTGTTGGTCTGCATTAGACCTTCCCATTTACTGTACAGAAGCGAAGACCATTGCTTCTTGGAGCCCTACCTGCCTAGTCGGTTTGCCAGGCAGTTTGGGTACGACTAATTGCATGTGGGCAATGTCGTTACCAGCTTCAGGTCCAGGGGCGGACTCATTGATGGAGCGAGAGGATGGAGATACTTCATCATGGGTTGCACTGAAGCAATTTTTACCGTGCCCGTCATTTCACTCTCCACGGAGCTGCGCATCCTCCACTCGTATGCGCAGTTCTATGTGGCAACCAATACCTTCCATCGCGATTTTGATATACATGGAAGTTTTATGGTACCCTCCTCCAAGTCTGCAGGAAGAGATGAAGTCCCCTCGGTCTCTTCTGACGAGGGTGAAGATTCCGTGAATCCAGATGAACCTCTGTTGGCGGTACCGAGGGGTGAAATACCTCCGCCTGCAGGGCTTCTGGTAATCTCTGGGAAGCGAAGGGCTCCTGTTTCGAAGGAGACTTCCCTTCGCAAGAGGAAGAAGAAGACGGTTACTCGTCCTCTCAGGATTCCCGGCAATGAGGCTCCTAGAAGTGAGCCTGCGTTTTCCCCTGTTGGGGACGATTCTTTGATTGGAGGTTCCTCGCCTTTTAGAGAGGGAACCTCTAATGTTCCGGCTGGCGGTGCTGGCAAATTTCTGCTTGAGGCTGCTGTCGCCTCTATCGCTTCAGGTAGTGGTACGAGATCGCCTTCGGGGCCGAGCCGAATAAGGATATCTTTATCTAGATCAGCATCGAGCGAAACTCCTGCCGTGTCTGTCGATGCACCCAGCGAGATTCCAGCCGATGAACCTCGTTTGGAACTTGACGAGGACCTGGAAGAATATTTGCCAGTGTCGGTTGACACACCACCTTCTCCAGGTATGACAGCTTGCCTAGCATCATTAAGAAATAATTTAGCTGTACTGGCTGCAGACGCGACATATATGCCATCGGCCATGGGTAAATGTCGTCTTTACGCCTCTCTTTTAGGAACATTAACATCATGTTGATATTAACTTTCTTTTGTCTTCTTTTCAGGGGAAGACATCCACGGGGAGGGCAGTGTCGACGCGCCTTTTGGCACTATTTCAGGTCCTGGCGTCGACATGGAGGTACCCGGCCTCGAAGAGGAAACATTTTCGGGTGCCGACTCGCCCGAGACGGTTTCGATATCTCAAGAGGAGGATGAGCCTGTCATTGCGACAATGCCTCCTTTGAGTACGTCGGTCACTTCATCCGGTATTGGCGCATCTTCTTTTGTCGCACCACCTGTTGAGGCGACGTGTCATGACCCGCACCCGGTATAGGGGCACGAGAGCGTGGGTACGTCCAGCCTACGCCGCAGCATCGGCGGTAGAACGCTGTCTAGATCAGGTTACTATCTAATCAATCTCTCACGAATATCTAACTCCATAAGGAGACACAGATATCACAATATAATATGGAATATACTCAATCACATAAGCTAAGGCACGATGAGATATCGAAGCAAGCAATAAAATACAAGACAAGTCTAAACAATAATAAATAGTCTAACCTGCAATCAATACATCCAAGTCTCCAAGTATGTCAGAATAAGTCCTCTATGTCACAGTCTGGAAAAAATATCCAGTCAGGATTGGAACGAAATACACCTCTAACAGTAGTTCCACATATATTGACAAAAACCATAACACAGTGTAAAGAAATACAAGACAGATAGAATATACTATAAATAAGAAATACTGGTGAGCATGGATATACTGGAAATAAAAATACTGGAATAATTGGAATACTGGAGCATGTTATCATCAAGGTACATCTAGCAATGAAATAGAAATCCAAGTACACGCAAGAATAATGAACTGGTATATAAATGTGTACAAGAACAACAACTAGAACATGTGGATATGCTAGATCCATATACTAGAGATACATGTCAATGATTCTCTAACTAAGTGTGTGAAACATTAGTATATCATGTGATCGGCTTGGGACTGATCAGGCTTGTTACATATGATTAGCTATGATTCATGTAGGGTCAGGCTAACCATCCGGATAGCTATGATGCGAGCAATAGTCAGGCTAATCACATGTAACAGGCTATGAGGCATGTAATGGTCAGGCTGCACCGACGTGAGGTGTGGGTGAGCTATGATGCATGTAAGGTTGGGTATGATCACATAAGCTACTAACATTTTCCTATTTTCCCCAGCTAGCACGATGGATCCCAATCACGACTCCTCGTGACAGGTCTCGATGATGCCAACTCGTGTAAAGAACAGTGTCAGAGTCATGTACGCTATACAACAAGAGTTATAGAGATAATCAATATAATGGAAACTGTCAGAGAATGTACTCGCCTGGGGTCCTGCTGCTGGTATGAATCAGAGTCCAAGTCACAGTCCAAATAGCCTATGTATTACAAATTTACCATGTCAAAAGATAATTTATTTTAATTTATTTAATTCTGGAATAATTACTCTAAAATCCTATTTTAATCTTATTACTCTAATTTTTAGGTCAAATCCTAATTTTTGTCCAAAAGAACCTAAATTTATCGACTCGAGACTCATGGCACGCAAATCGAGACGATCTATTGACCGAAAAGTCAACCGACACAAACTCGACTTTCATGCATGATTCCCTGTAGATTTCAGCGTCAAAAACACGCTAGAATTTATGGCTCGTCCAAATTCAAATTTGTTTGGAAATTATGGCACATACAAGTTTCTTATTGTGCACCGATGGTTAAATTCTAACCTAGAAGTTCTACAGAATTAACAGTATATAAATACTTTGAAATAAATTCTGGTAAAAACATATGTCAGTGATCTCGACATTAGCTTTCCGAAACTTTAAACGGTTCATGATTCTGATTCCTGGTTCTCCCGGAATCACGAAAACATCGAAACACGCCTATTTTTGGACATATTGTTGTCCACGAATTTTCTAGAATTTAATACTCATAATTTCGTAAAAAATTATATAATCAGAAAGCTAACCTCAATATCGTTCTAACACAAAAAACTAGACCTCATTTGGAGTCCGGAGCTATGTGCAATGGCTTCTGGAAGATGAAGGAACCCTAGATGGCAATTCTCCAAAATAACTAAACTAATATATATATATAGAGGAGAGAGAAAGAGCAGCCGCGGCTCAGGAGCTTGCCACGTGGCAGTCATCCGCGCAGCCCCGCCCAAATCGAACGGTCCCGGTCGGACGCGGCTCGGCTCAGCTGAGTCCGAGTCGAACTCTGACTCGGCTCGGCTCGAGGTCGGCTCGGCTCGGCTCACACCCACCCAGCGGTCACTGACAGGCGGGCCCGGCACTGTTCGCTGTGGGAGGCTGACAGGTGGGCCCCTTGTTTGCTGACTGTGCAGAAATAATTACTTTTGGGTTTTTTTTCAGAAATTAGTTTTTAATTTAGTTTTTCATAATTAACTCAAAATAAATGTAAAAATACTCAGAAAATTCCCAAAAAATTCTAGAAAATATGTTTTATTATTTAGAACTTAAAATAAAAGTTTGGGATATTTTTAATTATATTTGACCCTAAAATAAATTCTTGAAAGTCCTAGGAAATTAGGGTTACAAGTTTTTAATTAACAAAAATTATGGAAAAATCCCACTAGCCCCAAATTAACCTAAAAATAATATTTAAGCACGAATTTCAGGATACGGAGGTTACATGACGGCTGTGGTAACATCGTCTGCGGACGTTCCTGGAGGGAGGTTCGCCAATATTGCAGCCACTCCCAGCGTTCATTCGGATCTAGGCATGCTGACTGAGCAGTATACCGGTATCTTCTACACCACTATGAAAACATTGATATCAATGGTGTTGGAGAAGAATCTGAGCTTTGAGTCTCTGAAGAGGTCCTCCTAGTTCGCGATAGTGCCGATCAGAGGCTTTAACGACACTGGAATAGCTGACACACTGGAGCAGATAGTTAATGGTTTGGAGGAACCCATTAACGAATATCAGCAGCTATCTCGAGGCAGCATTGACGGTCTCGTTCAAGCTAGGTATGACTCCCTGACGGCAGAGCTTGCTGGGCAAATGGAAGCTCTGGACAAATCCATCCAGGAACAGCAGCAGGAGATGGACCATGATTGTGCCGAACTGGAGTATGTCATTCCTCAGCTGACTCAGTGTAAAGTCGAATACGAGGAAGTGACAGCAAGGGCCCACAGACTGAGAGATGAACTTGCTCAAGCGGAGGGGTAGGCTGTCTCTTTGTCGGCATCTCGAGATGTGTTGAAGAATCGAATGGAGACTGCTCAGCAGAACCTGACGCATGTGGGTGTCATCCACGCCGATTTTGTACATACTCGGTCCGAGCTGGATGCTTTGAACAATGATGCAGCAAGGTTGGAACAGGCTCGCGCCGACGTCCTGAACTCCAGGGATGAGAGAATGGCTGCTCTGGCACGGTAGATTCGTGACATAACCGCTCCCCCCAAATGATGTACTTTTTTACTTTCCAATGTAATTTTGCTCTTTTTGGGAATAATAAAGAGGCTTCTTATCTGACTTTGTAGACCCATCATTTTGGAATATAAATGACAGGTTTGGGTGAAAGTGATATCAGAGGTAATATGGACGTGATATACTCTCGGTAAGTTTTAGTAGGACATATCTATTCAGAGGTTATATGGACATGATAGAATATGCTTCAGCTAAAATTTGTACACAAAACACTATCAGAGGTAATATGGACGTGATAGGTCTTGAGGTTCCAAATTAGTTTAAACATATCTATTCAGAGGTTATATGGACATGATAGAATATGATCCAACTAGTTTCGTTTTGGAAGTAGTATTGTCAGAATGAGATTTTTGCCATATTCCAATTGAGCAAAGGAGGTTAAGCATAGTACCTCTTCAGGAATTTGCCATTAATAGGAGCCATTAACAAGTCTCCATTAGGGTTGGCTAACCTGTAAGCGCCGTTTGAGAACGTTGTCTCGATCACATAAGGGCCTTCCTATTTGGGCTGAAATTTACCCTTACTCCTGTGAGTAAGAATCATCGACCTTCTCACAGCTAAAACTAGCTCGCCAACATTGAACACTCTTTCCTTTACTTTTTGATTAAAAGCTCTGTAAATGTGTGCTTGGTAGAACGCGATGCGTTGTTGAGCTTGGAGGCATTTCTCGTCTAATCCTTCTAGCTCTTGAAGCCTTAATAGGTCATTCTTTTCTTGGGTCAACTCATTAGCCACGGCTATCCTGAGTGACAGAATTTGAATCTCGATGGGGAGAACTGCTTCGCTTCCGTAAACTAATGAGAATGGGGTGCAACCTGTCGGTGCTCGTACCGTTGTGCGGTATGCGCAGAGACATTCTTCCAGCTTCTCATTCCAATCCCTCTTGTTCGAAGAGATAAACTTTTTCAAGAGCTTGATAATGGTTTTGTTGAAAGCTTCCGCCAAACCATTAGCAGCAGGATTATATGCCGTAGAGGCCATATTTTGTATCCGATTTTTATCGCAAAATTGATAAAATGCTTGGCTGATAAATTGAGGCCCATTGTCATGAATTATCCTCCGGGGGATCCTAAAATGATAAATGACATGATGCTTGATGAAGCTGATCATATTAGATACCTTCACCTCAGCAAAGAGGGATCATCTCTGCCCATTTGGAGAAATAATCCGTGATGGCCAGTATGAACCGGTAACCTCTGGAAGAAGACGGGTGAATAGGACCAATGATATCCATACCCCATGCTTCGAAAGGCCAGGATACAACCGTAGGATGTAGATGTTCAGAAGGTTGATGGATAAAGTTTGCGTGGACCTGACAGGCTCTGTATTGTCTTGCATACTTTATTGAATATATGATCATAGTAGGCCAGTAATAGCCCATTCTCCTGATACGATCCTGTAGCTTAGGACCGGGTTGATGCGCTCCGCATATGCCGTCGTGAGCTTCATAGATAATCCGCTGTGCTTCATCACCAGAGAGACATCGTAATAATAGTCCGTTATAAGACCGGCGATATAGACATTATGAAGACGCGTCAAAATAGAAGCGCAATGATCGTCTTTTGATGGATACTGCTTCTTTAGGGTCTTCCGGCAAGATTCTGTATGCCACGAAATCTATAAAAGGGACTTCTCCAGTCTCTCTTTGGAAGGTCTGTGTTCACAGTGTAGCTGTGTTCTATGTGAAAGTTATTTTTCACACAGAAAAAATCTCTGTTAAGAAGGATCACCGAATTCTGCCTTCTTATAGGGGTAGCTAAATATACAGCTAGACTGGCTAGGGCATCAGCTTCCAGATTCTGAGATTGAGGTACATGCTCTAGGAAGAACCCTTTGAATGTTATGGCTATCTCGACCGTTGCTCGATAATAGGGGATGAGGTCTGGATTCCGGACTTCATATATTCCTCTGACTTGATTGACGATCAGCAGAGAATCACCGAAAGCTTCCAGAGATTCGACGTCCAATTCTTTAGCGACTTGGAGCCCGATTAGTAGAGCGTTATACTCCGCCACATTATTGGAACAGGGCTCGCTAAGAGAATATGCCCGATAGATGACGAGTTTATCAGGAGTAACCAGGATAATTCCTACTCCCGAAACCACGTTTCCCCTGGGACCAGTCCTGGAGGCACCATCGAAGAATAGTTGCCATGCATCACTTTCTATTGCAGAATTATATTCTGCAACTTCGTCGAAAATATCCTCGTATAGTTTGGAGGCCTCCGGGATCCGATGAGCAGCTAGGAAATCAGCCAATGCTTGGCCTTTGATGGACTTCTGAGGGACGTACACCATGTCATATGGTGTTAATAACATCGCCCAAGTCGCGAGTCGAGAATTAAGAATACTTGGCTTGTTCATCAGTACCCGAAGAGGATTGATCCTGGAGATAATATGAATAGTCTGGCCCGTGACATAGTGTCGCATTTTCTGGATAGCGAACATCAGAGCCAAGCATTCTTTTTTCACTGGATTGTACCGGTGTTCGGCTCCGACCATCATCCTGTTGAGATAGTAGATAGCCTGTTCATGACCCATATTGTTCTTTTGTGCGAGAAGAGCTCCCAAAGAATGATCCATCGCTCGAACATACAGTAAGAATGGTCTTCCTATGACGGGAGGCACCAGAACTGGCGGATTGGTGAGGTAGCGTTTGATATCATTAAACGCTTGCTGACAGGCTTCGTCCCATATGAAGGATACACCTTTCTTCATGAGACGAGAAAAAGGCTGACACCTCCCGGAGAGGTTGGATATGAATCTCCGGATATAAGCCAGACGACCTTGAAATCCCCTGAGTTCTCTCAGATTATGGGGCGGTCGCATTTCTAAGATGGCCTTGACTTTATCAGGGTCCACTTGAATGCCTTTGGCGGTAATAACAAATCCCAGGAATTTGTCACTAGATACACCCAGAAAGGACTTTGTAGGATTCATTTTTAGTTGATGTTGGCGCATCAACTCAAATACTGTCTTCAAGTATTGGATGTGATTATCCTTGAGACGGCTTTTGACAGCTACGTCGTCCACATAACACTCTACTGTTTTGCGTAAATGCTTATGAAATATGTTACTCATAGCCCATTGGTACGTAGCCCCAGCATTCTTTAATCCGAAGGGCATGATCGTATAGCAATATACCCCCAATGGTATCCGGAAGGCAGTATGCTTCTCGTCTTCAGGATGCATCTTGATTTGATTGTATCCTGAAAATCCATCCATGAAAGATATATGTTCAAAACTGCATGTATTGTCAATCATGACGTCTGTGATGGGAAGAGAAAACTCATCATTGGGGCAGGCTGCATTCAGATCTCGATAATCGATGCAGACACGTACTTTCCTATTTTTCTTCATGACCGGGACAACATTGGCGACCCAGTCGGGATGTTGTTCTTCCCGGATGAAACCGTAGGCTATCAACTTCTTGATTTCAGCTTCAATGGCGTCCATCATATCCGGACAGAACCGACGTTGGTGCTGCTTCACAGGCTTCGAATCGGGCAATATATTGAGTTTATGAGTAGCCACCTTGGGATCAAAACCTGGCATGTCCTCATAATTTCACGCAAAGACGTCGATATATTCTTTTATCAGCTGGATAACTTCTTCCCTTTCTTCTTCAAAAAGATTATTACTGATAAATATCGGCTTTGGCGAAAGTTCATCCCCAACATCAATCTGGATAACTTTATCTTCAGTAGGAGGTTCTCTCTGCTCGAAGTGAAATTCCCATTGTGTATCCATTTGCCGAGCCCAAGCGTCATTCTCAAACAATTCAGATTCTTGTTCGTCTGCTTCGAACGAATCCGTCACTACCATATTTACTGATAATGTTCGTTCGAGAGCATGAGATGAGTCAGAGGGCGCTGAGCCATTTTGAGAAGAGATATCCTCGTTTGACTCAGAAGTTGCAAGAGAGGTAGTATACCCTAACCCGAAACGAGTTTGTTGATAGTAGGGATCGTCGTACAGCGGCATTCGTCTGCCTTTCCCGCAGTTGAGATCTGGTTCCAGCTTCAAGTCATAACCCATACTTTGCATGATCTTCAAAGCTTGCGGGTTGTATCTGTGAACTTGCATTTTACCAGCATCGTCATCGAAAGAGTCTTATTGTACGGTCGGTTCATTGCGCATGCGGCCGAAGACTATTGAATGTTGACTGCTGTAAATAGGCGGGACAATGAAGATAGAATCCTCATGCGGTCCATATGTCATGGTGACATTGGATGATGATGCTACTTTCCACATATACGGATGATAGGAATCCTCATGCTTCCAAGAATTTTTGTGCTATAGGTTCTATATCATTATGGGGAGAGGATCCCTGATTCGGAATTTGAGCATCAATATACTGGAAAAGAGGATCTTTATTATCATCCGAAACTGCGTTCCTGGTTGCATTTACATCAATCGGCTGCCTGTTGCGCCGAAGGTTGATGACCAAGGGTGGAGGCTTCTGGTTCAAAGTGATCACTAGAGGATCATCCCCCTTTCCTGACCTGGTTTTGTTCAGGTGGATAGCCATAGGCTCTATGGCTTTTGGACGAGCAGTCCGTCTTTTTACCTTGATTGACAGAGGTTGCTCGGCAGAGGGTTCTTCTGGCTCCCGGTGGGATTCCTTCTCTGCTTCTCCTGACACCTCTTCCATGTAGACTTGAGAGTACAATACGACATCAGAGTAGTAGGATTCTACTCCTTTAAACGGGTTCAGGTCAGCAAACTCCGTTTGTACTGTTCCTTGGGCATCTACATATTTAAAGCATTAATGTAGGGTCGAAGGAACGATGTTGTGGTCGTGGATCCATGGTCTGCCCAGTAGAATGTTGTAGGACACCTCTGAATCAATGATATAACATGTAGCCACTGATCTGAGGTCGCCAATCTGGATCCTCAGGCGAATTTTCTCCAACGACTTACTTTTCCTGGCGTTGAAACCCACGATTGTAGTGGTGGTGTAAGCCAATTCGCTGTTAGGAATCCTCAGCGGTCTAAGCGGACTATGAGGAATGATATTGATTGATAATCCCGGATCTATGTGAATTCGGTCGACCTCCATGGAACCGAGGTACCCGGTGTAATAGAGGGGTCTGTCATGCCTGTTATGTTTTAACAGCATGTCATCTTGAGTGAAAGTGATATTCGGGACCACCTCCATCACACTGTGGCATTGAGGACATGCCACGGGTTCTTCGTCGGAGGACTTGAGCTGGGTCAAGTATGCATCCGCCTGCATCAATGCTTCACTCAGGGCTTGACGAGTGTCTTGAGAGAGCCTGAGTAGTTCAAAGATGGACAACCTGGTTGGTGTATTAGCCAATTAGGCCAGGATGTCGAAGTTGTACGGCTTCTCTAAACCTTTGTTTTGAATGTTTTTTAAAGGTTTATCGAAGCGCACTTCTTTTTGCTTCCCTTTGTCCGCCGGAATTGGTCTCGAAGGACCGGCCTCTGGTACGGCGGGCTCTGGTTCTGAAGGCTTGGTAGCTGAAGCATCTGCCGGTGCATCTTCCTGACTTGCTCCATGGTCCTTGAGGTAAGCTTTCCCTGAACGGGTTCCAGTAGCCAAGACCTCGTCTTCTGATGCCGAGTGTACCGTAACCGTGTAACATGGTTTATGTTTCGAGTTCTTCTTAGACTTAACCTTAGCGGCTTGAGTCTCTTTCTCGATCTCTGACACCAGATCTAGGTGAACCCATATGATCTCGCCCCGCTGGGTAGTTAGGGGTAGCAGGTCATGATTTTGACCCCTAGCTGGAGGGAGATTAATGATGTTCATCGTTGCCTGGGAAATAGGTGTAACACCGTCCGGGACTTCTTGGGGAGGCAGATTACCAAATTGCAGAGAGATCATGTTGGCTGTGACCGTCTTCTTGCTGTTGCGCAGAGTGATGGCTTTAGCATCGATCAGCTCCTGGATCTTCCTTTTCAGTACATAACACGCTTTTGTAGGATGGTGTATGTATCTATGGAAGATGCAATACTTGGGGTTATTAGTACTGCCGACTTCATTAGGCCGCTTCTCCTCAGGAAGGGTAATCTTGCCGCTTTTGACGAGACACTCGAATATGCTCGGAATATCGTCGTCGTCGAAAGAGTATATTTCAATGGGCCTGGAAGTCCCAGGTTTCATCTGCGTGGTTGCCGCAGCCTTTTGTCTGGACGTATTGATTGCCAGAGCTTCTTTTCCTTTGGAACCGCGGGGATGGTCGCTGTTGGGGGATGACCTCTTGCCTCTATCGGAGGCAGAGATCATGATGCCATTATCACGCGCCTTCCGACTGTTGTCCTCGGCGGATACCGCTGAGATGATGAACGAGGGCCAATCATGGAACTGATATGGTCCTGTGAACACCGAGATTACGGGAAAAAGGTTCTTCCTGTAAATGTCGACCAAGGCCGAGTCTGGAACTCCGGGAGGCATTTGCAAAGTGGCTTGACAAAAATATTCGATGAAGGTGCGAACGTCCTCTTTTTCCTTCTGCTTCACTTCGATGAGAGAGGACATCGACATGTCCATCCCTCCCCAGCAGAGTCGCCATCTTGCGAAGAATAAGGCTTTGAAGTCATCGAAGGAAGTAATGTAGTTGTCCGCCAGGCTGCGGTACCACTGGTAAGCCACTTCCGAGAGACAGCCCTTGAACACCCGAGTGAGAAGGGCGTCATTCCCCTGTAGTAACACCATCATCATACTGAAGTAGTTCATGTACTAACTCGGTGATGTTTTTCCCTCGAACAGAGCCATGGTCTGTGGTTTGTATTTAGGAGGGAAAGGGGCCTCTTCCCAGATAGCTGGGTAAGGCTGGTTGATCCCCAATTTCTTGAGCTGATCTTTATGCTTCAAGGCATCAAATTGGGCTTTCAACTCCCGTACTGCCTGCATCGAATTTTTAGCCGATAGCGGGACCACGGAGTGGTGAGGACTCGGTTGTATCGTGACTCCAACGGGAGGTAATATATTCTCCGAGTGAGGAAGTGGAGGAACTGCTGACTCCTGATCTAGAGCAGGCTCTTGGATTGTGTTGGATGGTGGTAAGTCCACCCCCACATGTATCTGAGTTGGAGGGACCGATGCTTGAGCCATTGCAGCTGTGTGTTGAGTCAGCATCATCTGGTGCATGTTCTCCATCATGGATTGCATCTCTTTCAGAGATGTCTCCAGTACAGTAATGCGTTGCTCAGCGCTCCCGGAAGGGGAAGCTTCCTCGCGTTCATATCCAATGGCATAAACTCCCATCTCCCTGGGTGTCATTGAAAGATTAGTATAGGTCTCTGTAGAAGTTGACTCTATACTTTCGGCATCTGATTCGGGAGACTGGCGACCCCCAGCATCAGAATCAGAAGAGTATGAAGCCGGTTGTCATGACCTCGAACGAGTGTTTCGGAACACCCCAGCTTCAGTGTACCTAAGGAGGTTGTTGAATCTCCTTCGGCTCGGAGTTCTAGAGGGATGACGTCTTGAGCTCGACCTTCCTCTAGGTATGTGTGACGCCATGTTCACAGATGCATGCGTGGGCTCTTCTTCCTGGAAAGACGGAGAGTAGCTCAACCGGTCAAAAACCGACCGTTTTGTTTCAGAACAGCAACAATTAATTACAATCCTATGACTATTACAATAGTGCTCGTTAGGAGGCGTAATAGACATGCCGGAAGATCCCCTATCCTTGCGTTTCTGGATCAGATACTCACGCAGGTCAAGAGGATTTACAGAAGAAGAAGAAGATGGCTTGTTCCTTCTGTTCACATCAGTGGGCATACGGATGTTGGGAACCATAGTTTTCCCTGTGCCACCTATATATAACAAGTTGGCCATCTGGGTAGAGGATAATCCCCGAGGAGGGTGTCTTTCCGCAAATTGAGCCTTCTTTACGCTGAGGGGCTTCCCCTGGCGTAATTTGGAGCTCTGCTCAGGTTGGCGTAAAGCTGAGGATGTCCTCAGTCGGCCGTCAGCCTCTCGCGTAATCCGGAGGGCGGGCAGATTCTTCCCTTGCTGGCGTAATGGCCGAGAAGTTGAGCAGTCCGCCGCTTGCTTTCCCTTACGAAGATTGCAGGGATCATCTGCTTTTCCGTGGAAGGCAGATGCATTTTTACGCGTAGAGCGTGTTTGGAATTTTTGATTTGGCGCTAAGGCATTGTCATAAATTCTGTCTGCCCTGTCAGCGACAGGAGACTGGATTTTATGCGCAGAGCGCAGAGTAGGCTTCGGGACTAGCGCTGAGGCATTGTCCGAAGTTGTGTCTATTCCGTCAATGACGGGAGATAGAGTTTTACGTGCAGCGCGCGATGTATACTTCTGGATTAGCACTGAGGTATTGCCAGAAGTTTTGTCTATTCCGTCAGTGATGGAAGACTAAATTTTACGCTCAAGGTGCGGAGGGAGCGATGCTACAACCTCGTTGGTCGGAGAGGTCGAAGAGTCGGCAGGAATGGTAGGGGATGTCTTGGGCATCCAGATCTTACGCAGCTTTCTGTTGTCTTGGACAGAGAGAGAGTGAGAGCTACCCCCTGTTCGAAGCATATCTTCGTAGGCAGACTGGTCGAACTGGACGACCAGGGTCTTCTTCACGGATCCCACGGATACCGCATCGTGTTGAGCAATTGCTTTCTCATCAGAAGAGAAAGATGTCCCCAGCAGAGTTGCCATCTTGTGTTTGATAAATAAATGAAAGAAATGGAAACGAGATTTATACGAAAACCCGCTCTTAGGTTCACAAACAAGAAGTACAATTAATCCTATACGAGAATGTTAAGTACAATTTTTTAATCTGGATAAATATTGCTATAGGAGTCTGATCTGCAGTCGATCACTTTGTCCCTTGGACCACACGATAATGAAGAAGTGACGTAGAAGACAGAATGCAGCTTCTAAGGTTGCTAAAGAAAGTGGATGCTCGATGCCAAAGTCGTCGATCACTACTCTTTGCCTGAGCTCTGGATTCTTCTCTCTCAAAGACTCTTCGGTTCTGATCTTCAAATCTTCGACCGTTTTCCCTCTAATTTTTTGACCTCTTTTTGACCTTGGACCTCTGTTGATAGAGGTCTCTATTTATAAAGTTTTAGTGACAGTGACCACTCAGTCGGTGTAGAAACCGAGTAGTGGAAAGTACAACACCCTTTTACACGATGGTTAAAATAATCGTTGCCCGCGTATAAATAACCTTTTGAATGAGCGTGTGACGTGTATCCAATTAAGATATGATGCGTATAACTGCTGAGAAGATCACGACATAAAAGCCACGTAGGTAGTTATCCCTCGCGTAGAGAATGTTGGCATAGAAGCCAATAACTGTCACTATGGCGTAGAAGCCAAAGAGTTATCAAACCGGCATAGAAGCCGAGTGGGCATAGAAGCCGAGTGGACGTAGAAGCCGAGTGGGCATAGAAGCCGAGCGAACGTAGAAGCCGAGTGGACGTAGAAGCCGAGTGGGCGTAGAAGCTAGCTGATCCTCCTCCTTTGACTGAGGCTTGAGCGAATTCTGGGCCGAATAGCTTCAATACGCCCTAGTACGGATGTAGCCTGAGTTGGCGTATTCCAAGGAGATAGCGTACAGCGTGCTCCTATAGCTGAGAATAGCCCGATGGCGTAATGTGCCAAAGTGCTGATATGGACGTCTTAGCCAAAATTACGGCTTTTGGAGATATAATCAAATCTCTTGCATTAAATGCAGAGATCTGCCCCCATCCTGCGCATTAAATGTGGAGGCGTATCTCGAAGATTTGCCATCATTCTGCGTATTAAATGTAGAGACGTGCCTCGAGCTCTGTCATTACTCTGCGTATTAAATGTAGAGACGTGCCTCGAGCTCTGTACGAAGAGCAGCTTTTGACGTGGCAGCCTGTTTGTCTTCTACGGAGCGTAAGAAGCTCACGTCTGCCTGTGTAAAATTAGGCAGCGTATTCCTTTGTATGCGTAAAATCAGTTTACGCCAATAAGATTTTACTAAACGACAGTCTGGTGATATTTTAATCAAATCTCTTGTATTAAATGCAGAGATCGGCCACCATTCGGCACATTAATGCAGAGACGTGCCTCGAGCCCTGTACGAAGAGCAGCTTTTGACGTGGCAGCCTGTTTGTCTTCTGTGGAGCGTAAAAAGCTCACATCTGCCTGTGTAAAGCTAGGCAGCGTATTCCTTTGTATGCGTAAAATCAGTTTACGCCAAGGAGATTTCACTAAAAGACAGTCTGGTGATATTTTAATCAAATCTCTTGCATTAAATGCAGAGATCAGCCACCATTCGGTGCATTAAATGCAGAGACGTGCCTCAAGCCCTGTACGAAGAGCAGCTTTTGACGTGGCAGCCTGTTTGTCTTCTGTGGAGCGTAAGAAGCTCATATCTGCCTGTGTAAAACTAGGCAGCGTATTCCCTTGTATGCATAAAAGTGGTATACACCAAGGAAATGGCACTAAATGACAGTCTGGGTTATTGTGCCGCGCCATCATTATAGCCGTCGCCTGGGTAGTCGTACAGTACTCTTTGTCAGAAGTCAGACGTCAAGTTCACTACATGATTTGACAGGTTTATTTCGAGAAATACGAAGCGTTCCTCGTACACTTCAATGCTGCATTGAAAGCGGATGAGTTTTACGTCATAATGGCGATGTAGCACCCTTTTTACGCCAAAGCAGCCTGGACATACTGCATTACGCGGATGGTCCTTGAGCTTATATTTTACGCTGTGCTCAGCGAAAAAGCTCTGTTTGTACGTTGATAGCTCTGAAGTCATCTTTTTATGCTGCACAGCATCAACAAGCTGCGTATAGCTATCCAGCATATTTTTCATGCTTCTACACTAGTGTGGATTCATAAATAGTTGGATGGATTGAGTTGGAACACGAACTGATTCGAGTCAGGTGGGAAGATCGTCAGTGGAAATCATCGTATTTTAGAATAGTGCTTTTGCGAATGATTTATGGAATGAATGTCAGGATTGGTTCAATTTGGAGTAAAGCGAATGAATGCCTCGGACATAAAGATACCCTTGTAACTTGTCCAAATTCGCTATCGCTAAGCTCGGTTAAATTGCATATATTTTTGGGATGCCTTAAATATGTGTACGATCCAAAACTAAGCGATATGAGAAATTCGTATTGAGCTGCAAGAAGGATGTGGGAATATAAAATTTGTGCGAGCGTTCTGCGCGAGCGAGATGCTGAGTCTGGATCAAGAGAATGTGAGTTGCATATAGTAGAGTTATAGATTGGGCAAGCGACATACGCGTAAGGAATGGATAGTGGTTTGGTTCGAGGATGAACCTGATTCTAAGTGGTATATTATGTAATGTCCCGCAACCGCACGGTGCATTACGTTGAGTCGGATCTAATGAGGCAATAGCTGGTTATATTTTGATTTGTTGGATTTGGGAACAAGTATTGATTGAGTTGGTTTCATATGCAGATCACTAGCGGAGTTTGATGGAATCAGATGTTCGTTAAGAGCAGTACTGGGATAGCAGGATTGGAGCGATAATGCTATCTTCCTTAGTCCGATCGGTCGGATAATTTGGAGAGCACGACCTGCTCGCACGGTCATACCAATTGAGTAGATCGTGCTTTGCATCGGACCACGGGTTTAAGGGATCGGCTGTATCGGCAAGGCAGGGTGCTTAACGGAATCAGACTTGGTGAGTGGGCTCTGTCCTTTCTCCTCTACTCCTTCATGCCTAATAATATGGAATATACGTAATGGCTTGAACACTTGGACTGGAACTTGGAAATTACTACACTGTAGCATGCATAGAGTGTACATTGTTTGGATGGATATGACTTTGTGGCTTGAGTTGGTTTTCGCATTGGGCAGTTGGAGCTTGAGTGGATCATCTTGGTTGGAACATCGAGGCAATTCGGGCGGACGAGCGAGCGTGCATCTGTGCACGAGTATCAGTTGGGCACTGTCATACAAAGCGAGCAGTTGTGGTTCAAAATTGGACAACTGTATCGGTGAGGGCATTGTGCCACTGTTGGGGCATTGTGCTACGGAGTTTTCTGAGCGAGGGGTGTTGCACCAATTGGAGCATTATGTCGAAGTGACATAGTGCCTATGGGGATAACTTGAGATGGTGCCTTAGGATATAAGTTGGAGAATTGTTATGAATAGTTGGTTGGTTTGAGGCTAGGATAGTTTGGTGGGGCAAGAAGGCTCGATTCTCTCGTCATACCTACTTGGTGTCTGCATCGGTCACGGACAACTTGTTGCGCACATGGTTTGGTTTCCTCGAAAGGGATATGCTCCGAGGCACGGGACCGTTCGGCCATGGAGAAAACAAATAGCACTACCAAAATATGATAAAATAGCGACATTTTTAGCGACGTCAAAGTAAAACGTTGCTAATATTAAAGATTTCAGTGACTCCAAAAATAAACGTCGCTATATGTCGCTGTTTGGCGACATATAGCAACGTTTAGCAACTGTAATTCAGTTTTTTAAAAGAATAGTCGCTATAAGCTTATTTAAGGTGGCTAAACGTCGCTGAGTTTTATGATTTAGCGACGTTTAGCGACGTATTTAGCGATGTTAGTATTTTTTGATATTTAGTGACATTTTTAGCGACGTCTATAACGTCACAAAATATTTTTATTAGTGACGTCATAAGTTGACGTCGCTAAACACCGCTAAAATTTTAATATAGGTTTCGATTTCCTCCTTCTGTCGAAATCTTTCCCCATTTTTTTAAACCCCCCTCTTCCCCCTCCCTCTCCGGCGAACTGCACCCTCCGGCGTCCTCCACAGCGGCCTACTCCGGCGTCCCCCTCCTCCTTCTCCTCCTCTAGGTAAACCCTAAATCTCTCTCTCTCTCTCTCTCTCTCACAGGACACAACATGACACTGACACAGACACGACACACACACGTGACAGACACTGACACTAACACGACACACACATACACACGTGACATACATGACATGACACTAACCTTAACCCGATCTCTTTCTCTCTCTCTCTCACAGATGCACATAATACTGACACTGACACGACACATACATACTGACACAGACATGATACAGACTGTCACATAGGGTGTTAACCCTAACCCGATCTCTCTCTCTCACAGATGCATACGACATGGCACTGATACAGACACGACACACACACACACTGACACAGACACGACACAGACTGTCACAGAGGGTGTAAACCCTAACCCTAACTCAATCCTCAAGAGATGACAGATTACTATGAAGTTCTACTTCAGTAGGTTTAGTGCATGTTTGGGCCTTCCCATTGGAAGGATTGTCTTGTAAGTAACTTTGGACCATGTTTTGGGGCCTTGCCCGTTTGAGGGGTCTAGGACAATCGTCAAGCTTGCCCCACTAATATTGGTCGGCCCTGGCTTTAGGCCAAGTAGATTGATAAATTTGTCATGGTCAAGATATTCCTCCTTATCACCCTAACCCTAACTTACGTTTTATTTATTTAGATTGAGTTAGGGGTTTTTGTGATTAACCACAATAAGGAAGGTTCAGCTGGTTCTTTTTTGCGGATCGGTTAGTTCGGTTTTAAACTCTTAAATTCTTGTTAAAGTTTACAACTTGAATTAATTAACAATCAACTTGGATAATTATATTTGGGCCAATTTGTTTAATGACTTAAGTCTTATAAAATTTAGGTTTAGAATGATTCATATTAAAATTTGACAACAAAAATGACTTAAGTCTTCGTAGTAATTTGATTTATAGGCCGATACTTACAATAGATCCTCCCTAATCACCAATGCAAGGATCGTCTCTTGAGGATCCTCTACCTTATCGAAATCTAGCTCCACAACATATACATCTATGGTGGCAGTTTTTTGACTTAAGGATCCTTCTCTGACTTGGTGTATAGGGCTTCAAATAGCAGTTATTGTCAGTACAAACACCAGATGTAAAGGGATGAGGTTGATAAAATATTCAAGGGCATTGTGTATCAAGTTAGAGCAATTCTTACCTTCCTCCATAGAATCATACTGTATTTAACGATGAGTATATATGCTAGGACTAGGAGTATCAGTACATGTACTATATGTAACGATGAGTATATACTTGAACGATATTATTCATTTTTGCAGAAGTATCTAGAAATGGATATGAATTACTATATGCGTCATTGTTCGTGGATGTACAACCGTCATCCTAATGACATGTGCGATGTGTGGGATAAATTCATTGAGGGTGTACAACAGTTCCTGCAGTTTGCCAAGGCATTCCCTTAGTAAATGGACGGTATCAAAATTAAGTATCCGTGTATGAGATGTCGCAACTTAAAATATCATCCAGAAGTGAAAGTGACATATCATTTATACTCGAAGGGTTTCACGTCGAATTACTATTAGTAGACCGCGCACGGAGAACTTGTGTCTTTAGCATCAAAGTCGGAGCCTTATGTGGAGCCGTATATGGATGTCCACGACCACGTTGCTTACGACGACAGGTGGGTGAACATAATTTTTGATGCGGCGGGGCCTAGTTTCGATCCGGACAATCATGATGCAGCTGAGGAGGCACCGAATACCAATGCTGCAAAGTTCATAGAGTTGCTGGAGAATGCAAGGATTCCATTATATCCTGGTTGTGAAGATCATTCACCGTTGGAGGTGGTTATAAGATTGTTGAGCATCAAGTCTGATTTTAACATATCGCAAGAATGCTATAACCGACTGATGGATTTGATTATAGAGATCTTACCAGAGGGTGCAAAGTTGCCTAAAGACTTCTACCGATCTAAGAAGATGGTGAGATCACTCTGGATGGAATACAAGAAAATTGATGCATGTCGCAACGGGTGCATGTTGTACTACAAAGACGACAATGATGAAGATGCGTGCAGATTCTGTGGTGTTAATCGCTACAAGGCCACTGAAAGAGGAAGTCTGTCGGTGCAAAGAAGCCTACCGATTCGATGCACTACTTGTCTTTGATACCGCAGTTGCAGAGGTTGTTTATGGTGAAGGAGACTGCAAAAAATATGAGTTAGCATAGGCGGAAATAGATCAAAGGAGTATTAGATCATCCATCTGATGGAGAAGCAATGAAGCACTTTGATCGAGAGTATCCAGATTTTGCTTCGGATCCACATAATGTCAAATTGGGGCTCTCCTCCGATGGTTTTACCCCATTCGAACTTTCAGGCTCCTAGTATTCATGTTGGCCTGTGATCGTCACTCCGTACAATCCGAAGAGGAACATCGATGTATATTTATAGCCTTTGATAGATGAGTTGAATCAGCTGTGGGAAGTAGGTGCCAACACGTACGATATTTCTAGAAAGCAGAATTTTTAGATGAGGGCAGCACTTATGTGGACCACTAACGACTTTCTGGCCTATGAAATATTATCGGGATGGAGCACTCATGGTCGTCTCTCATGTCCGTATTGTATGGACCATACTAAGGCTTTCCGTTTGAAATATGGAGGCAAACCATGCTTCTTCGATTGTCATCGATAATTTCTGCCGAAGGATCATCCATACCGGAGGAACATGAATAATTTTCATGTGGGCATTATGGAGAAGGCCAATCCACCGCCAAGGTGGCCCGGATACACGATATGGGAAGAGGTAAAAGATTTATCAAGTGCTATCGAAGAGCCTGCTCAGGAGTACAAGTGTGACGGATTTGGTTGCACCCATAACTGGACAAAGAGAAGTATATTCTGGGATCTGCCATATTGGAGCACCAATCTGATCAAATATAACCTTGATGTCATGCATATCGAGAAGAATGTGTTTGATAACATAATTAATACTGTAATAGAGGTAAAGGGGAAGACGAAAGACAATCCGAAGGCCAAGTTGGACTTAGAAGAAATATGTAGACATCCTACATTGTATTTGATAGAGGAAGGGAATGGAAAGTTAAAGCAGCCTAAGTCAGTTTTCTCACTGGAGAAGGAGGATAAAGAAAGATTTGTAGGTGGATTCATGGTCTAAAATTTTCAAACGGATACGTGTCGAACTTGAGAAGATGCGTCGACCACAAGGAGAACAAACTGGCGGGTATGAAGAGCTACAATTGTCACGTATTCATGGAGAGGTTAATTCCGATTGTATTTCGGGAATTCTTACCGTAGGTCATTTGGGATCCATTGACAGAGCTCAGCATATTCTTCAGAGATCTTTTTTTTACTAAGTTGCTCGTCGATCGTCTAGAAAATCAAGAGAAGGACATTGTGGTAACACCGTGCAAGCTCAAGAAGGTGTTTCCTCCTGGATTCTTCGACTTTATGGAGCATTTGCCAATTTATCTTTCCTATGAGGCACGTATTGGTGGTCCTGTCGATTATCGGTGGATGTACCCCTTCGAGCGGCATCTGAATCACCTAAAGAGAAAGATAAAAAAATAAGGCACGGGTTGAGGGCTCTATTTGTGAAGCTTATGTTCTCGAGAAGATTACAAACTTTTGCTCGACGTATTTCAAACCTTATGTTGCTACTAATAGAACGAGAGCTCCGAGAAATGACAACGGATATTAGGAATCTAATGATGCAATACTGAAAGTATTCAATGCATCCGGAAAGCCTTCGGGGAAAATGAAGAAGAGATATTTGAATGACGACGAGCTAAGGGCTACGCAATTGTATATATTACTCAATTACGACGAGGATGAAGTAGAGAAGCTAGAGGGGTAAGTAATTAATACGTTTATATTTACGTCATCTCAATGTAATAGTATAAGCTACTATTATGCTACTAATCAGCGGTTGCTTTATTATTTTTCAGCACATATAATGATGAGCTAAGGTCGGTTAGACCCTACATAACAGACGAAGAAGTAGAACAAGAAATGAGACGCTATTTTCCTTCTTGGTTGAGCGCATATGTAAGGAGTTTGGTAATTACTTTTTCTATATGCACTTGCACAATAAATAACTTATTATCGCTACTTTGTTATTTAGGTCGATCGTCTAATAACACCCGTGACTGAATCTATTATAACTCTAGCCAAGGGACCAATTAATGCCGTCAAAATATGGCCATGTTATTGTATGAATGGATTTAGGTTCAAGTCAACAAATACTCCGATCAGAGACAACTTTATGGATCTTGATTCCACAAAAAATAGTTATTTGTGTATCAAATCTTTGAACTACAAAGACGTCGATCCAGGCAATAATTTCTTTGGCATCTTACAAGAGATTATGGAGTTGATATATAATTATGCCACAGAACCTGCTAATATCGTGCTATTCAAGTGTGAATGGTTCGATCCGATTCAAGATCAAGGTTAAAAAATTGACAAGCATGGTCTTGTGGATATAAACTACAAGCGTAGATATCAAGGCTATGAACCATTTGTCCTATCAAGTCAGGCTCAGCTCATGTACTTCATAACTTATCCTAGACGGGGGACAGCGAGGTCAGATTGGTGGACAGTATGCAAGATTAAAGCTAGAAATACCTTTGCATTGACGAAATAGCTTATCAGGAGGACGAGCTACCTCTTGTAACAAATATTATAGATGTGGACTCAACGGAAGTTACTCATTACACGACTAATAATGTAAAAGATGCAGAATTATTCGAAGAGGAAGACGAAGATGAAGATGAAGTAGATGAAAGTGAAGATGAGGAGGAAGATGAAGAGGAGGACGAGGAAGGCGAACTAGATAAAATTTCTGAAGATGATTGAAAATAAAATATTTTGCCTATAGAATATACTATATTTTGACTGTAGAATGTACTATTTTGATGAAGATATATATTATATTTTGACTGTCGAATGTACTATCCATTTAGACTTGTGACACCACTAGTTATTTACTGTGAAATTCTATGAATGTTGTGAGATATGCATAACATTTTGACTGTAGAATGTACTATATATTTGTGTATTTTTTTATTCATCATATGTTGTTATCAGGTATGACAGGACGACGTGGATCGTTCGGCAGGTCCTGAGGTAGACGGAGTGCTCCTTCGTTACTGCCTACTGTTGGTTCTGGATCCTCGTCGCCCAGTACTCCAGTATATCGACAAGTCACATCTCCGACTGCAATGACGTTACGTGGCAGCATTCTTGGGACGAGTAGTTCCAGGCCTGATAGTACTCCCTCGTCCACCGTTCCTCCTACTGACGGAACCATGGAGACAGATGAGCATATGGAGGAGGTCGAGTCGACATCGTCCCAGCATCAGCTAGATCCTCCATGCGCACCTCCGGAGGAGACGAGGACAGAGATTTGGGCCGACGGTACAAAGTAAGTCAATTAGATAGTTTAGCATCATATATATCGTGTATTTCTTTATTCATCATATATTGATTTTTTCGATAAAAATAATTATCTCTGTATAGATATCGTCCCTCATCGGTACAGAGACGCATGGACCTCTTTCTGAGGAACAACTTTGGTGGCCCTTGGATCAACTACTCTGATGCTCCGGAGGAGAGGAAGGCGTTCTGGTTTGCGCACTTCAAGGTAGAAGTATATTATATCAATCATCTCATTTATGCATATTATATAACTTACTAAATTACTTATTGTAGCAAACGTATTTCTCTCCACCGTACCGGGCCGAGTTGATCGAGCAGATGTTTCATGCCATTGCCGCCAAGCTAATCCGTGATGCTCTGGATGACCAGAAGGCTCATGATCATGAACGAAAGCCGATCCAAGGTTGGATCACGCGTGAGCAGTGGACTGCGATGAGGGCTATATTTGACGATCCGAGGTATAAGGAAAGGTCTGAGAAGGCCAAGGTGGCTAGGCAGAAGACAGTAAAGTGGTGTGGTGGCTCGATTCCGATGACAGAACATTTCTGTCGTTTGGTATATTTTTTATTTCAGATATTTTTTTAATGCAAGTACGATAAAATGATAGTAGGATAAAATATTTAATTTTAGTACTAAATAATATATTTTTAACAGGTACATAGAGGTGAGAATGCAAACATGGTTACCGTCTTCCTGGCCACCCATCAAAAGGGTAGGAATCTCATTGATGAGAGGGCCTCGCAGACCTATGTAAGTATTACTTTACTTTGTGTTAATTTTAATATAACTTAGGCAATTATCGAGTATCCAAACTTTTCTAGGCTGAGTATCTTAGGCTGAGTGAGCAGGCAACTGCTAGTGTACCTACAGCGGGAGAGGCTGGTACTTCCTTGCAGCCCTCTCCAGCTCCGTCGACGGACAAGCTGTGGGTAACCGCCGCTGGTGGTCTCCAGAGGGGTACGTACTATGGTACGGGATCCTATGGCGCCCTTGTTGCAACACGGTCATCTAGGGCCTCCATAGCAAGTGCGAATTGCCCACAGCCCTCGCAGTCATTGGCCCGAGTCCAGGAGACCGTTGACCGTCAGATTGTGTCTCTCCGTGATGAGTTGCTGCGAAGGATGGAGGGGCAGCCCCTGTCCCAACCGCAGGCGGACGATGCAACGCTCATCGCACGATTTGATATGCTCGAGCGCAGCATCATGGAACTCCGGGATATGACAGCTGATCTTAGAGCGTCGATAGAGCGCAGCGTGACGGAGCTGTAGGCATCACAGCTGTCCATGGGCGAGAGGCTGACGATGATGCAGGATTCAATGGTTCATAACAGTACGAGGTTGTTATCTACCATGGATTCATACAACCATCGACTAGTAGAGTTGGAGCAGATACGTCCTCCTGGTGCACCTTCATCGACACAGACTCCACCGACGTCACGGCCTTCTCCATCGACATCGGTATCGATTTTACGGGAGTAGTATGATCTGTTCTTATCCCTGATGCGCGCCGGTGGTCATCCTCCTACAGATCCGCAGTAGTCCTAGTTAGGACCGTTTATTGATTGTTTGTGTTTCAAACCTATGATATTTGGTCATTTTTGAATATTCTTTATTTTTAGGCATTCAGACATTATTTCTTGTATTCTTTAGGACAAGGCTTTCAGACTAAGTTGTGTGAATATTTGTTGTATTTTTTACGACGAGATTTTCTTCTGACTCGGTTTGTAATCTCAATATTTCATTTTCTTCAAATTTTATTATATTCTTCATATTAAATGTATGTTAATTTACTGGTGTCGAGTGTTCAACCGAAGGGGGTCGGCTAACCCAGCAAATTCAACGGAGGGTTGCTCCGGGTCTATTTGTACAAATTATAAATTCATAAACTACAGGAAGAATGGTTTGGAAACAATTCAATATTCATTTTTTTATTTTTCACTGTATCTTTAGCAACATTTTTGGCGACGTTTAGCGACGTTTATATATGTCGCTAAATACGTCGCTGAGTATGTTGCTATCCACATCGCTAAACACGTCGCTGCCCGTCGCAAATATGCTGATATGGCAGTATTGCCAGGTCAATATAACGTCGCTAAATGAGTCGCACAACGTCGCTAAAAGAAAAAACTTAGCGATATATAGCGACAAACAACATGTCGCGAATTTAGCAACGTTGCGTCGCTACACGTCACTAATATAGCGATGCATTTACGTCGCTAGAAAACGTCGGAATAGCGACGTTTTGTGACATTTTTTCAGTCAACGACTAGCTTAAAGGCGACTTCAACGTAACGTCACTACAGACGTCGCTAAAATTATTTAGTGATATTTTTTGGCCATTTAGCGATGTTTCGTGACGTCGCTAATTTGACTTATTCTGGTAGTGTGGTAACGTGCCTTGGGCGCGGTGCCGATAATTCGATACGACCAAGCGGGCTAGCTACTCAGCGCTGGATCGGGTAGAACTGCAGTTGATCAGTCCTTTATGGCTTGGTCAGTGACTTCATATAGATAAGAGTTGGTTTGCTTTGCTTGGGTTTGCTTTGTGCTTTTTGTGTAGGCGGCGACCACCTTGCCTCAGCAAGAGTGTGCATATCGAAGATTGGTTTATAAGGCTTGGATTGTGGCTTGGTTTGAGGATGGATATTGAGGCTTGGATTGTGGTTCGATAGGTTTTCGCGTTGCTTGGGTTTGAGTATGACGGTTTGCATGCTAGTTTTTCTTTGAGTTGGATATATCTGCTTGTATATTTTGCTTGAGTTGAATGATTGCATGCTTAATCTGCTTTACAGTTTTTCTTAACATGTCATACCTTTGCCATGAAATGAATCTAGGATTCAAGTAGAAAGATCACCATATAATTGTTTGCATCCACTATTCTACTTAGTGTCGGTTTAGACGAGTGGGTTATCCCGTTCACCAATATGGCTGTGTATTGACCCACGTTTGTGGGCATTATTTCAGGTACGCAGATGTAGTGGCACTGCTTGGATATACGGGACATGATGTATGAATGGTAAGTACCTGTGTGGGCAAGAGAAAGAGCAAGAGTGTTGCATCGCCTTTGTGGCGTTCTCCTTTGTGGCATTTTCAATTGGACCCTATCGAGAGCTTTGCTGCGTATACTCTGATGTGTGCTTGGTACACAATACTTGACTTTTGCTGTAACTTGATCGTTTTGATGATAACTTTGATGTTTGACAACATCGCCTTGTGCGAGCGCAACTCCAGGCTCGTACGGCATCATATCCCGATGAGAACGATCGTCCTGCGGGAGCGCTGCAACGTGGTGATTCACGTTCAGCGGGGACGATCGAGCTTGCGGGAGATTGGGGCATGACAATGACCGGGCACGAGTACGTGGGTATATTCAGCCTACGCCGCAGCATCGACGGTAGAACGATGTCTATGTCAACAATACTAACTATCAATCTCACACAATAATAATCATAATCTGTCAATGATATCTCAACTCCATACGGAGAACAAGAAAATAATATGTGCAATAATACTTCATCACAATAATCTATAAGGAGGGGAATGACACGATATGATACAAAACAAAAGAGGTCACAAAATCACAATACTAGATAGTCCTCAACATCAACATCAAATCTAAATAAGTCTAGCAATAACAACATTACACTACACTAAAATAGACGATTTACGACAATTAGTATTGTCCAACAACAACATATTAAAACTATCGTATTATTTTTGACGGACTAAAACCATTGTTTAATATCAAAAGCCATTCCACCCAAACAGTAAATTCGAAATCGACGGATTTGAAAATTTTGGCTCCCTCTGGTCCGTCGAAAATTTGGGCTCCCCCCCCCCCCCCCTTTCCCTTCCCTTTTCCAAAACGCGCGCTGCTATCCCTTTTCTCAAATTTCTAAACCCTCTCTCCATCTCTACTCTTAAAACAAACACACACTCCATAGATTACCGGAGAGAATGTGGAGATCGGACTCCGGAGCATCGACCGGATCTTGGAGCTATGGATCTCTCTAAGGTCAGTCTTTTCATTCGGTCTCAAGTTCTAGAGAAATAAGAAGTGATTGATTGCTGATTGATCAATGTTTTTATGTGTTTTAGGAGTCGGGATCTGTAAATCCGACGAGTCGGAAGAGTTCGGACACGGCGTCCAACTCCAACACGTGGCGGCGACAATGCCTTGAAGAGCTGCGCCGATTGACAGACCACAAAGACCTCTTTCTGGAGAGGTGAGACATTTTTTTCCCCCTCTGATATGACCTATAGATTTTGATTTCGTGCTAGATTTCTAATTAGGGTTTTCTATTTTTTGAAGAGGATTTTGAGCTGTGCCAATTTTGTCCATGATTTATTATTATTATTATTATTTTTCAAGAGAGATGTGTTATCTAGGTCTATTTTGGGTGGATTTCCAAACCATGGTACTGAAATGCACATGCCAAGGTTCTGCCAAAATTCTTGCCTCATTTATGTGTTGTTCTTTTGAATTTCTTTAGGATGCAAATAATATAGTCCATCACAAACAACTTATCCCAATAATGACTAACCATTGTATTGAAGTTTCTGCATCTTTGAGCTCTGTCTTTTGCTGCTGTGGAGGCTACATATTCATGGGTTATGAATTGCATTGAGTGAACGGTTGCGCGAGTAGTGAGGGTTTATTGGGCCCTGTGCACAACTTCTACAAGTTTCTTCTTCCATTAGGCAAAACAAAGAAGGACGTATACAAATTAAACTGTGATTGAAGATGGACAGGTCCGTTCGGACCAAAATGACTCTGAGAAGATTCATCCCGTGAAGGGCTACTGAACCCTGTTTGCATAAATAAACCTTGTGATCCATGAGACATGTAATCCTTAGTACAATTGGCCTTTAGCTTTAGACAGATGAAATTAGAAATAAAACCTACCAGAAAAAATATGAATCAAGAAGCACGGAGAAAGATGGGCACTTTTAGAAACGACCTACTTGAGAAATGAAATCATTTCCGGTGCCCAAATGGGAATACCCTGGATGTGAGTTCTGATTTAGGTAATTTCCTGCATATCCAGCTTGATGTCCGTGAGGCTACAATCAACACCATATCTAATAAGGATTATGGATATATATCCTACTTTCTTGGAATAGATACAAGCTTACGATGTTTGTTTTGAATCGAAGGCTCGTTGGATTTAACCTTGTTACTTATACATGAGCTTGTGATATATTGTTATCACAAAACTTGAGTGTCCATGGTATCAACTGATATGAATAGTCACGACGTCAGTTCGTTGCAATAATATCCTATGTTCATACCGAAGGAGCCTATCTAGTCCACTACCTGACGCATCCTGAAGGAAGAGTCAAGATCGGTGGTGTTGTCAATTGCCTCTTCAACTCCTCAAAGGCCTTCTGACAATCTTCCGTCCATGCAAACTCCTGGTCCTTACGTTTCAACCGCGTCATAGGTTCCGTAATCTTTGAGAAATTTTCCACGAACCTCCGGCAGTATCCAGCAAGTCCGAGAAAACTTCTCACTTCCGCAACTGATGTAGGTGTAGGCCAAGTTTCTATTGCCGCAACCTTCACTGGATCAACTGAAAGTCATTCTCCTGAGATGATATGTCCCAGGAAAGGCACCTTATCCGTACAAAACTCACATTTACTGAGTTTGGCATACAACTTCTCCTGTCTCAGCGTCTCTAGCACGATTCTGAAATGTTCCTTATGCTCTTCGTGACTCTTAAAATATATCAAAATGTCATCAATAAACATAATCACAAACTTGTCCAAGTACTGATGAAAAACTCGTTCATCAAACTCATGAACGCAACTGGCGCGTTGGTTAAACCAAACGACATAACTAAGAACTCATAGTGTCCATACTTGATCCTGAAGGCTGTCTTCGGTATATCCTCCTTCCTCACTCTAATCTGGTGATAACCGGACCTCAGATCGATCTTTGAGAATACACTAGCACCACTCAACTGATCGAATAGATCATCAATACGTGGCAGTGGATACCGGTTCTTAATGGTTACAGTGTTCAGTGCCATGTAGTCAATACACAGGCGTACCGTCCCATCCTTCTTCGGCACAAATAATATTGGTGCTCCCCATGGTGAAACATTGAGTCGAATAAAACCCTTCTCCAGAAGATCATCAACTTGCTCCTTCAATTCCACCAACTCCTTAGGTGCTAGCCGGTATACTGATGAAGTGATAGGCTCCGCTCCTGGAGTCAAGTCTATTGTGAATTCTATTTTCCGATCAGGTGGTAAGCTTGGAAGATCATCAAAAAATACATCCACAAACTCTGATATAACTTTTGGGTAACCAGACTCCTCTTCTGCAGAGAGTACCCTAAGTGTAGGCTGAACACCTTGCTCTATGGCTCCCCGAAGAAACTCAAACTCTCGATGCCCATGTGGTCTAAATATAACCCGTCCAAGGCGGCAATCTAGGGTCGCATGTTACTAACTTAACCAGTCCATACCAAGTACAACATCATAATCCGGCATAAAAAAGATCAGGAATTGAGCTCGCATCTCCCTCCCACAGACTACTACCGAACAAGATCTACAAATGTCACTAACTGGGATAATTTTACCTCCCGTAAGAATTCTCTTAATCTTCAGGAGAGGTGCGGTAGCTACTCTATGTGTGGCTACGAAGCTAGCAGCTATGAATGAATGCGATATTCCAGAATCGAATAAAGCTACAGCAGGTAATGAAGATACCAATATAGTACCTGCTATAACCTCTCCTGTAGTAGCTTTCTCTTCAATAGCCAATGCAAATGCATGTCCTCGTCTCTGAGCTGGACCTCTCTGCTACCGAGCCTGCTGGAATAGTGCTGCCTGTGGTGCCAAAGGTGGCCTCTGCTGATACCCTCCTGGAGTTGGTGTTCTGACTCCTCCAACTCCCGTCTGTGGTGCTCCCAATGCTGGATAAGCTGGCCTCGGTACTGGTAAAGCTGGTCGATCTACCATTGGTGCTCCCTCTCGACACTCAGAGCAGTCCTTGACTGGATGTTGGTTAGATCTGCAAATCAAGCATAGTCCCAACTTGCGTCTGTACTCCCTCTCAATATGGCCTACCTTGCCACAATAGTGACAAGTAGGAAGGGATGAGGCTCTTGGTGCTGCTCTCTGTGGTGGATTCCTCTAGGGTCGCTTTGTAGACTCCCGTGTGGTGCTCTGGATAGTGCTGATGTGAATGGCCACTTCAGGCTGGACTCTCTCCTGGTGACATGCTCCATACGTCGTGCTGCAGCAAGGACGTCCGTGTATGAAGTAGGTGCAATGGATCCGATCGATCTCTGGAGCTCAAAGCTAAGTCCGTCGAAGAACTTTTTTGCCTTCTCCTCTTTTGTCGGGATTAGAGTAGGGGCAAAATGACCCAAACCGATGAACTCTGTATTGTACTCTTCTACCGTCATGTTGCCTTGAGTAAGGCGATTGAACTTGTCCCAAAGTTTCTATCGAGCAATAGATGGAATGTACATCTCCTGGAAGAGTCTAGAGAAGTCCTCCCAAGTGACTCGGTCTGGTCCGACTCATCTCTCCTCAGATAGCCACCAGTGATGTGCATTGCCCGTCAACTGCATTCTGACGGCAGTCATCCAACGCTCTCTCGAAAGCTAAGCTGCTTTCAACTGGTGTTGAGTAGTTGTGAGCCACTCATGAACTTCAGTGGGCTCCTCCTTGCCAGAAAAGATATGGGGCTTTAGCTGACGGAAATCAGTGATAGATCCCATCGATGGTCGTCTAGCTGGTGGGTTCGCATGCTCTAGTGCGGTTACTAGGTTGTTCCTCAAGTTCTCCACCTCGTGACGCTGAGCCTCTTGTTGAACCTGTTGTTGGGCTTGCATTATTGCATAGAACATTTGGAATATCTGTTGTTCGTCCATAGCATGTCTTGCTAGAAAAATGGGCATCGGTGGAGTAAACTACAGCGGTGGTGGAATGTCGTCTCGCCAAAATCTTGAGGTATGCTGGCATGCTTGACTGCTTTGTTGAGCTGATTGACCTCCACCTATTGTTGTCACTCCATCGTCATAAGTGACCACAGCACCTTGTGGTGTACCTACAGGAGTCTTGTCGCCGGCTTATGGATCTATTACTCTACATCCAAAGTAAACTATGAGAGGCGCACAGAGGAGTCAAGACAGGATGCAAGTCAAGAATTTATTTCGAATCCGATGTGGAGGTCAAGAATGTGTCAATATGTGGATGAGATCCTATAACTTATCCTATCATAATCGCAGGCTTGCTCGGCTCCTTAGTTAAAACCAAAGTAATATATTCAAGGACCTGCATGGGCCACCACAAAAATTATGTCACGTCCCAGTCCCAAAATATCACTCCCCGGCCCCCGTACCGAGGGGCCGCTCGGCCGGACCACCGCTTCGCTCGCCCCTGTATCCGGATTAAACCGAACGCGAATTACGTCGTATCGGCGCACCGGACGCGCATCACCGTGCCTCAGCGCCTGTCCCACGGGTGCGAGAAAGGAATGTGTGGCCCGTTCGATTTTTGGGGACATGATGTCGTGCGAGCCTGGGGTTGCGTCCGCACAAGGCTTCATCGTTTAAGTTTGTTGGCTATTATTGCATTAATCGAGTAAGCAGTGGAAAAGGACATTGTTGCAATGCAATGCATTTAGCCAACTGAGTATTCGGGACAAATCGAGGGACTTGGGTTTCCTTTAGCAAGGTATCATTCCATACATTATGCCCCTTTATACGATAGCATTCAAGAGGCAACAATCGAAACCAGGATTCCAGGTCTTAGGGACTGAGGCATGCCTATCGCTCCCTCGGACGATCCAGTACCTGCAAGCAAGTAAACTGTTGGTGGGTCAGCACTTTTATAAGTACTGGTGAGTATAAAATAACTGAACAAAAGTAAGCATTTACTAAAACCAACACTAAGTAATTATGTTATAAAATATTATATTACTACTGATCTTTCTAGTTTTACCTATATTCGTTTCATGCAGTAGAAGATCGGAGTCATATTACATTATTTTGGAAACATCTTTTAAAACAGAGTTTCATATGCGATATAAAGCAAGCAAGCCGTTCGTTCTATTTCAAGGTGTGCGCAACGTGTCTCATGAGACTCCAGGGACAAATGCATAGCTAGACACACATGCACATCTTAGGGGCAGTCCATCTATCCAAGCCAACACAATGAACTTAGCTATATGCAGGGCGGTCCCCGAGTATCTCAGGATCGACAGTTGTTGGACCAATATACCAATGACTCTTTATCTGATGCTAAGGGCAGCTGTGACTCATGGTTGCTTTTTACTATCATGGTAGCAGCCGTGACACATGCAGTTCAGCTCTCCACCAATAGCCATTGTCTGATAGATGCGAATGCATGAAAACACTATCAAATAAACTTTAGTATGCAGATGAGACGAACCATCAGAACAGTTATCGTTGTTGCGGGGCAAGCCGACTTATCATTTGAACACATTCAGGCACGATATGGTTCTCTCGGAGCATAGGCGATAGTGAACATGTTCATGCACTCTTAGACAAGCGTTTCAGAATTCTTAGTTAAGTGGACTTATTCATTTCAAAAATAAGCTAGGTGAGTTCATTCATTAACATGCAAGACAGGTTCTATCATTCTCTTATGAAAATATTGTAAATAAAAACTCAGGTTATTATTAAGGCGTACAAAAATCAGAGAACGAACTTCTGCCCACTCACCTGATACATAATGCCGACGCGGAGCGGGGCATTACACAAAATACCGAGGGACTGGCCACATGGCCATTGCAGGCTTGCTCGGCTCTCAGAGCATTTCTTGGCTGGATATTGGTTAGATCCGCAAATCAAGCATAGTCCCAACTTGCGTCTGCACTCCCTCTCAATATGGCCTACCTTGCCACAATAGTGACAAGTAGGAAGGGATGAGGCTCTTGGTGCTGCTCTCTGTGGTGGATTCCTCTAGGGTCGCTTTGCAGACTCCCCGTATGGTGCTCTGGATGGTGCTAATGTGAATGACCGCTTCAGGCTGGACTCTCTCCTGGTGACGTGCTCCATACGTCGTGCTACAGCAATGACGTCCGTGTATGTAGTAGGTACAACAGATCCGATCGATCTCTGAAGCTCAAAGCTAAGTCCATCAAAGAACTTCTCTGTCTTTTCCTCTTTTGTCGGAATTAGAGTAGGGGCAAAATGACCCAAACGGATGAACTCTGCATTGTACTCTTCTACCATCATGTTGCCTTAAGTAAGGCGATTAAACTTGTCTCAAAGTTCTAATCGAGCAATAGATGGAACGTACATCTCCTGGAAGAGTCTAGAGAACTCCTCCAAGTGACTCGGTCTGGTCCGAATCGTCTCTCCTCAGATAGACACCAGTAATGTGCATTGTCCGTCAACTGCATTCTGATAGCAGTCATCCAACGCTCCCTCAAAATCTCAGCTGCTTCCAACTGGTATTGAGTGATTCTGAGCCACTCATAAACTTCAGTGGGCTCCTCTTTGCCAGAAAAGATATTGGGCTTCAGCTGGCAAAAATCAGTGATAGATTCCATCGATGGTCGTCTAGTTGGTGGGTTTGCATGCTCTAGTATGGTTACTAGGCTGTTCCTCAAGTTCTCCATGTCGTGACGCTGAGCCGCTTGTTGAACCTGCTGTTGGGCTTGCATCATTGCATAGAACATTTGAAACATCTTATGTCCGTCCATAACCTGTCCTGGTGGAAAAATGGGCATCGGTGGAGTAAACTGCGGCGGTGGTAGAATGTCGTCTCGCCAGAATCTTGAGGTATGTTGGCCTGCTTGACTGCTTTGTTGAGCTGATTGACCTTCACCTACTGGTGTCACTCCATCGTCATAAGTGACCACAACACCTTGTGGTGTACCTACGGGAGTCTTATCGCCGGCTTGTGGATCCATTACTCTACATCCAAAGTAAACTATGAGAGGCGCACATAGGAGTCAAGACAGGATGCAAGTCAAGAAATTATTTCAAATTCGAGGTGGAGGTCTGTCACGCCCCAGTCCCTAAATACCGAGGGACCAGACGCGTGGCAACGGCCAGCAGTACGCACCGATGGACCAACTCACTATAAAGGATCCATCAGGGCATACTTAAGCTGTAAAACAAGTCTACGACAATCAAGGTACAACTAATCTCATCCACACAAGATATAAAATATGATCCACAGAATAATAATGAATGTAAATCATCTCCAAGTCTCACAAAGTACTTCGGGGAACAACCCGATAAATATCTAGTACAATGGTTCCAATGACTAGAAAGTAAAAGACTGAAATAAATAAATGAAAGCTGAGCATGAACATGGATGCTCAAGAGAAGTCTTCAGCTAAGACCTCGTCCTCAGATGGTGGTACGACTCCTGGATCAGCTCCTGCTCCTGTCCCGTAGATCTCGGGATAAACCACGTCTGCAAAATCTGGGGAACAAAATCCGGATCCAGGTCCTCAGGGGACATAGCAAGGTACAAGAAAGAACATGCCAATAAATACAGATAAGCAGTGCAGCAAATAAATAACTAAATGAACAATGGGGTAAATATGTAACCATCTAAGTGTAAATGCAAGTGAGAGCATCACTAGTCTCAGGCTGAGCCACTACAAGCTCTATATCGGGGAGCCGGTAGCGGTAATAACCGGTAGTGGGTCAGGCTCTGCTACGAAAGCCTACGACCTCTCAATAATAGAAGATATACATAAATATAGCCTGTAGCCTGTGTGTCTCTCCCCACCCAATGTAACCACGCATATCATGACCACAACGTCTCATGCCCATGTCAAGCGCGATCATAGCTAATGCAACCAGTCATATAGTATCTAATAATATAATGTCCATGTCCTGTATCCTATACAGAATCACCACGAATATCTCGGGAAAATCCTGTCTCATGAATGGTGTCCAGTGTCCTGGGTCATATGGTACTTGATAAGACAAGTACGAGAATAAAGTGTCACGAATGTCCATCTCTAGATGACCGTACCCAACACTGCGTACAGTGTCGGCACCCGACTGATAATCGGACGCTAAGTACGTCACACGGTCCTAGGTTGAGCATGCACAGCAATATATATATAGCAAGGAAAATAAATAACTAAGCTGCATAGATTGGCAAGGTACACTTGCCTGATGTCCGAATATCAACAACTGTCCTGGTATCTGTGGATCCGGTAGAAACTACTCCAAAAGCTGTAATAAATATCACCAACAGTCTCAGAAGATGCCAAATAGCTGGAAATGCCTGTCCTTACGTCCAATTTTGGACACAGGGGCAAAAAGGTCATTTCCGGGCCAAAGCGGGTTCCACCTGTGGGCCCACTTTGCACCGAAAAGCGTGTCAGGGTCAAAGGTCTCCAAATTCTGCAAACTCAGTGTCTACAAGTCAGGAACGATGATACAAACCCAACGAAACTTCCAGAATTGGATTCCGATGAGCCGATCACAAAATCACCCGTCAAGTGGAGCCTGTGGGGCCCACGATACGTGATTTTGTCAACGTCCTCAGAATCGAACCAAACTTGGCTCACAGGACCAGCGTATTACTACGGATCCGATGGCGCAAGTTTCGTCTCGATCTGACGTGTGTACACGAAGTTACAGCATATTTCAGAAAGGACGGATACGGAGTGTCGTCGGCGGATACGCGTTGATTCCGGGGTGCCCGCACCTCCGAATCGACTTCTGCGAAATCCTACACGACCGTATCAACGTTGCGCACAGTTTGGTAAAGACCGCGTGCGACCAAGTCGTCCCGATTGGCGGGGCGGACTCAGTTCCGAGGTGAAACAGGGCGTTGCTTCTTCCTGTTTTGGATCGCGGTGTATGATCACTACAGGACGCGATGCACCGGGCAATTTGCACGGGCACCGAGAGGGTTATACAGTCTACGTATAGCAATTGACCGAATTGAAAACGGAGTCGTGAGTTGAGAGAAAACGATACCTGAACAGGCCTCCACGATAGCTGATTCTCACGCGTCCTGCTCGTCAATTCCGTGTCCAGCGTATCAAGTTGCTGGGTCTGCGATTGCCGTGTCCGAGGTCAGGGCTGCGACGGCGTCTGGATGAAACGGGGCTGGGGGAGTCCTGACTGTGCGGTCGAACACAGGGTGTCGAGGTCGGCCTGGTGGAGGGCACGGCCGAATGCACCGATCGGCTGCCGCACCGAGGGTCGTCTCGGCTGCTCTGTCCTGGTCGGTGTCCTAGACTGTGCTGCCCAGTCAGGCTCGCGCTGGCCGGAGCAGTCTCGGCCAGTCGACGGTCGGGATTCTCCTCGGCCGGTCGGGGAGAAACGCGGGCCGGTCGGGGTTCTCCGCGGTACAGCGGAAAGGGCAAGGAGGAGCGCTGGCAAGCTCCGGCTAGGGCAGATCCGGGGTGGGTCGAGTCCTGAGGGGAGATGGACGGCGATGGGGATGAGCGGCTAGGGTTCAGATGGTTTAGCACAGAAAACGAGAAGGGTTTTATAGGCTGCTACAGTGTTGGCGGCCGCCTAGGGTTTACAGCGGGTCGGGTTTGGTCTGGGTTGGTTCGAATTTGGGTCTGGTTCACAATCCAAATAGCTAAAGGTCCTCGATACGTTGCTCCGGGGTCCAATAAATACACCGAAAAATGCCATGCGTCCGGTTTTCTATTTTACCCAATAAATTTCTATTTCCAGAATATTTTAACTCCAATTAGTCATACTTTAAAATTATTTAACCCACAAACCTCAGTGATAAATTCCAAAAAAATACCAAAAAAACGGAAAATCATATAAATCTTATTTCTGAAATTTAGGTTGTTTACAATCTTTCCTCCTTAAAAGGATTGCGTCCTCGCAATCAAAGAATAAGCTGCTAAAGAAAGAGTTATGGAATTATAAGGTGGCCTAGTTTACAACAGCCTCCTCGAACAAGTGGGGGTAACGCTGGCGCATATTATCTTCTCGTTCCCAAGTTGATTCGCCTGGTGAATGATGTTTCCATGCTACACGAACCAGTCTGATTGTCTGGCCCCGTAATGTCTTCTCACTGACGTCGAGGATGCCTACTGGTTGTTCCTCATATCTCAAGCTCGGGCCTACTGCGATCTCTGAATGATCGACTACGTGACTTGGGTCGGTCACGTACCTTCGCAACTGGGAGACGTGGAATACGTCATGCACTCCCTCTAAGGATGGAGATAATGCAAGCCGATAAGCTACCTCACCAACGCGCTCTAGAATGTCAAATGGCCCAATATACCTTGGGCTCAGCTTGCCTCTGCTCCCGAATCTGATAGTACCACGAGTGGGCGAAATCCTCAAGAACACATGATCTCCTTCCTTGAACTCTAGGGGACGTCTGTGTGTATCTGCCCAATGTTTCTGTCTGTCCTGAGCTGCTCGTAGATGATTCTGTATCTGCTTTACCTTCTCCACTGTCTGCGTTACCAATTCTGGACCCAGTAGTTGACGTTCACCAACGTCACTCCAACACACAGGTGATCTGCACTTCCTTCCGTATAAAGCTTCAAATGGCGCCATCTGGATGCTGGCCTGATAACTGTTATTGTAGGAGAACTCTACTAAGTGCAAATGATCTTCCCAAGAACCTCCAAAGTCTAGCATATATGATCTCAACATGTCCTCTAAGATCTGAATGGTGCGCTCCGATTGTCCATCTGTCTGCGGGTGATATGCCGTGCTGAATTTGAGTCTGGTGCCCAGACTCTCTTGCATGCTTCTCCAGAAATGAGATGTAAATCTCGAATCTCGATCCGATACGATACTAACAGGCACTCCATGTAATTTGACGATTTGTCGCATATACATGTCGGCTAGTACCTCTGTGGACTGTCCAACTCTAAATGGCAAGAAGTGTGCCGATTTAGTGAGTCGATCCACTATCACCCATACTGCGTCTCTTCCGCTGGGGCTCTTCGGAAATCCTGTGACAAAGTCCATCGTGATGTGCTCCCACTTCCATTCCGGTATCGGGAGCGGTTGTAGCATACCTGCAGTTCTCTGATGCTCCGCCTTCACTTGTTGACATACTAAACATTTGGCCACAAATCTCGCGATCTCTCTCTTCATTCCATGCCACCAGTAATACTGTCTCAAGTCTCTGTACATCTTAGTTCCTCCTGGGTGAACAGAGTACATAGAGCTATGCGCTTCAGTCATTAACTCCTGTCTCAATTCTCCATTTGGAACATACAAGCGGTTTCCAAATCTCAATGTCCCGTCTTCGTGAATGCGAAGCCCTGTCTGAATACCTGCTTCTGTCCTTTCTTTGAGTCTTCGGAATCTAGCATCGGTGGGCAATGCTTCTTTAATCTTCTCCACGAGTGATGACTGAATCTCAAGGTTAGCCATCAATCCATTCTGTCCTGGTAAGACAACCTCTATCTGTAGCTCCTGTAAGTCCTTCAATAACTCGGGCTGCATTGTCAAGAAATAAGCCGTAGGCTTCCTGCTGAGTGCATCTGCAACAACATTCGCCTTTCCCGGATGATACTGCAGATCGATGTCAAAATCTACCATCAGTTCCAGCCAACGTCTCTGTCTCATGTTAAGCTCCTTCTGAGTATACACATACTTCAGGCTCTTGTGGTCAGTAAAGATTTCTACCCTCTCTCCATAAAGGTAGTGCCTCCATATCTTCAATGCAAATATCACTGCTGCTAGCTCCAGATCATGCGTGGGGTAGTTCTTCTCGTGGTCCTTCAACTGTCTCAACGCATAAGCAATGACTTTGCCATGTTGCATCAAAACACATCCTAGTCCACTGCCGGATGCATCACTGTAAACAACAAAACCTCCTGACCCTGAAGGAAGAGTCAAGACAGGTGCTGTTGTTAATCTTCTCTTTAGTTCTTCAAAAGCCTTCTGGCAGTCTTCTGTCCATATAAACTCCTGATCCTTTCGTGTTAGCTTTGTCATTGGTTCTGCAATCCTTGAGAAATTTTCTACGAACCTTCGGTAATATCCCGCAAGTCCGAGAAAACTTCTTACCTCTGCAACTGATGTAGGTGTAGGCCAAGTCTCTATCGCCGCAACTTTCTCTGGATCCACTGAAAGTCCCTCTCCTGATATGATGTGTCCCAAGAAAGGCACTTTGTCCATACAGAACTCACACTTACTGAGCTTGGCATATAACTTCTCTTGCCTCAAGGTCTCTAACACGATTCTGAGATGCTCCTCGTGCTCTTCAGGGCTCTTGGAATATATGAGAATGTCATCAATGAATACCACTACGAATTTATCCAAGAATTGATGAAAGACTCTGTTCATCAAACTCATAAACACTGCTGGCGCATTGGTTAAACCAAACGGCATCACCAAGAACTCATAATGCCCATACTTCGTCCTGAAAGCTGTCTTCGGGATGTCTTCCTTCCTTACCTTGATCTGATGATAGCCGGATCTAAGGTCAATCTTCGAGAATACCCTTGCACCACTCAATTGATCGAATAAATCATCAATGCGTGGTAAGGGATACCTGTTCTTGATGGTCACGGCATTCAGTGCCCTGTAATCAATGCACAACCGTACTGTTCCATCCTTCTTCGGCACAAATAAGATGGGTGCTCCCCAAGGTGAAACACTGGGGCGAATGAAACCCTTCTCCAAAAGATCATCTACCTGTTCCTTCAACTCCACTAACTCCTTAGGTGCTAGCCGATAAACCGATGAAGTGATTGGCTCTGCTCCTGGAGTTAAGTCTATTGTGAATTCTATTTCCCGATCAGGCGGTAAACCTGGAAGATCATCAGGAAATACATCCACAAATTCTGATATGACTCTTGGGTAACCTGTCTCCTCTTCTACAGATAATACCCTAAGAGTAGGCTGAACTCCTTGCTCTACTGCTCCTCGGGGAAACTCAAATTCTGGGTGTCCTGGCGGTCTAAATATAACCCGCCCAAGTCGGCAATCAAGAGTCGCATGGTACTGACTTAACCAGTCCATACCAAGTACGACGTCATAATCCGGCATGGAAAATATTAGAAACTGCGCTCGCATTTCTCGGCCACAAACTACTACAGAACATGATCTATAGACATCACTAACCGGAATAATACCGCCTCCCGTAAGAATCCTCTTCATCTTCGGAAGGGGTACGGTAGCTACTCTATGGGTGGCTACAAAGCTAGCTGCTATAAATGAATGCGATGCTCCAGAATCAAATAATGCTACAGCTGGTAATGAAGCTACTAAAATAGTACCTGCGATGACCTCGCCTGCTGTAGCCTCCTCCTCAACAGCTAATGGGAAAGCCTGTCCTCGTCCCTGAGCTGGACCTCTCTGCTGCTGCTGCTGCTGCTGAAATAGAGCTGCCTGTGGTGCCAGTGGTGGTCTCTGCTGATTCCCTCCTGGGGCTGGTGGTCTGACCCCACCAACTCCTGTTTGCTGGCCTCCTGCTGCTGGATAAGCTGGTCGTGGTGCAGGTAATGCTAGTCTTGGTGCTCCGTCCCGGCGTTCAGTACAGTCCCTGGAAAAGTGCTGGTTGGATCCGCAGCTCAAACATAGTCCCAATTTACGCCGGCATTCCTTCTCAATGTGTCCTACCTTGCCGCAGTGGTGACAAGTAGGAAGAGGTCTGTCTCTCTGTGCCGCTCTATCTGGCATACCCCTTTGGGCTCGCTTTGCTGAATCCCCATGTGCTGGCCTGGATTGTGCTGATGTGATAGGCCTCTTCAAATTAGATTCCCTCCTGGTGACGCGCTCCAAGCGTCGGGCTGCTGCAAGGACATCGGTATAAGAGGTAGGTGCTACCGTTCCAATCACTTTCTGAAGCTCGAACTTCAAGCCATCAAAGAACTTCTCTGCTTTTTCTTCCTCCGTTGAAATCAGTGTTGGGGCAAAATGGCTCAGGCGAATAAATCCCGCATTGTATTCCTCTACTGACATGCTGCCTTGGATAAGGCGATTGAACCTGTCTCTGAGCTCTGACCGTGCAATGGCTGGAATGTACATCTCTTGGAAGAGTCTGGAGAACTCTTCCCATGTGACTCGGTCCTGTCCAAGCCTCCTTTCTTCTGCTAACCACCAGTGATGCGCATTATCAGTCAACTGCATTCTGACTGCAGTCATCCACTTCTCTCTTGGAAGTTCAGCGGCTTCCAACTGATGCTGAATGTTGGTGAGCCACTCATGGACTTCCGTTGGCCCTTCTTTACCGGAAAACGTGCGAGGCTTGAGATGACAGAAATCGGTGATAGATCCCGTCGATGTTCTCCTCGCTGCCGGATTTGCCTGCTCCATTGCGGATACCAGGCTGGTCCTCAGATACTCGGCCTCCTGCCGATGGGCCTCCTGCTGAATCTGCTGCTGTGCTTGCATCATAGCATACATCATCTGGAACATTTGCTGTCCGTCCATGGCTTGTCCTGACGGGAATACTGGCATCTGGGGAGTGAACTGTGGTGGTGGTGGAATATCATCTCTCCGGAACCTTGGATTAGGCTGCCCGGTTTGATCACTCTGCGATGCTTGTCCACCATCCCCTGGTGTCACTTCGTCTCCATAAGTAACCACAGCGTCGTGTGGTGTCTCCAAAGGGATATCATCTCTGTTCCCGGAATCCATTGCTCTGAAATCAAAAGATAAACTATGAGAACGCTCAGAGGAATCAATACAGGATGCAGTTCAAGTAACAAATTTCGAGTTCGATATAGAGTTCAACAAATGGTTAAATAATGGATGAGATCCTATAGTTTATACTATCCTTAGGGCAGGCTGGTCCGGTCCCTAAGTTGAAACTGAACTATTTAGTCGTAGACCTGCATGGGCCACCACAAAAACCATGTCACGCCCCAGTCCCTAAATACCGAGGGACCAGACGCGTGGCAACGGCCAGCAGTACGCACCGATGGACCAACTCACTATAAAGGATCCATCAGGGCATACTTAAGCTGTAAAACAAGTCTACGACAATCAAGGTACAACTAATCTCATCCACACAAGATATAAAATATGATCCACAGAATAATAATGAATGTAAATCATCTCCAAGTCTCACAAAGTACTTCGGGGAACAACCCGATAAATATCTAGTACAATGGTTCCAATGACTAGAAAGTAAAAGACTGAAATAAATAAATGAAAGCTGAGCATGAACATGGATGCTCAAGAGAAGTCTTCAGCTAAGACCTCGTCCTCAGATGGTGGTACGACTCCTGGATCAGCTCCTGTTCCTGTCCCGTAGATCTCGGGATAAACCACGTCTGCAAAATCTGGGGAACAAAATCCGGATCCAGGTCCTCAGGGGACATAGCAAGGTACAAGAAAGAACATGCCAATAAATACAGATAAGCAGTGCAGCAAATAAATAACTAAATGAACAATGGGGTAAATATGTAACCATCTAAGTGTAAATGCAAGTGAGAGCATCACTAGTCTCAGGCTGAGCCACTACAAGCTCTATATCGGGGAGCCGGTAGCAGTAATAACCGGTAGTGGGTCAGGCTCTGCTACGAAAGCCTACGACCTCTCAATAATAGAAGATATACATAAATACAGCCTGTAGCCTGTGTGTCTCTCCCCACCCAATGTAACCACGCATATCATGACCACAACGTCTCATGCCCATGTCAAGCGCGATCATAGCTAATGCAACCAGTCATATAGTATCTAATAATATAATGTCCATGTCCTGTATCCTATACAGAATCACCACGAATATCTCGGGAAAATCCTGTCTCATGAATGGTGTCCAGTGTCCTGGGTCATATGGTACTTGATAAGACAAGTACGAGAATAAAGTGTCACGAATGTCCATCTCTAGATGACCGTACCCAACACTGCGTACAGTGTCGGCACCCGACTGATAATCGGACGCTAAGTACGTCACACGGTCCTAGGTTGAGCATGCACAACAATATATATATAGCAAGGAAAATAAATAACTAAGCTGCATAGATTGGCAAGGTACACTTGCCTGATGTCCGAATATCAACAACTGTCCTGGTATCTGTGGATCCGGTGGAAACTACTCCAAAAGCTGTAATAAATATCACCAACAGTCTCAGAAGATGCCAAATAGCTGGAAATGCCTGTCCTTACGTCCAATTTTGGACACAGGGGCAAAAAGGTCATTTCCGGGCCAAAGCGGGTTCCACCTGTGGGCCCACTTTGCACCGAAAAGCGTGTCAGGGTCAAAGGTCTCCAAATTCCGCAAACTCAGTGTCTACAAGTCAGGAACGATGATACAAACCCAACGGAACTTCCAGAATTGGATTCCGATGAGCCGATCACAAAATCACCCGTCAAGTGGAGCCTGTGGGGCCCACGATACGTGATTTTGTCAACGTCCTCAGAATCGAACCAAACTTGGCTCACAGGACGAGCGTATTACTACGGATCCGATGGCACAAGTTTCGTCTCGATCCGACGTGTGTACACGAAGTTACAGCGTGTTTCAGAAAAGACGGATACGGAGTGTCGTCGGCGGATACGCGTTGATTCCGGGGTGCCCGCACCTCCGAATCGACTTCTGCGAAATCCTACACGACCGTATCAACGTCGCGCACAGTTTGGTAAAGACCGCGTGCGACCAAGTCGTCCCGATTGGCGGAGCAGACTCAGTTCCGAGGTGAAACAGGGCGTTGCTTCTTCCTGTTTTGGATCGCGGTGTACGATCACTACAGGACGCGATGCACCGGGCGATTTGCACGGGCACCGAGAGGGTTATACAGTCTACGCATAGCAATTGACCGAATTGAAAACGGAGTCGTGAGTTGAGAGAAAACGATACCTGAACAGGCCTCCACGATAGCTGATTCTCACGCGTCCTGCTCGTCAATTCCGTGTCCAGCGTATCAAGTTGCTGGGTCTGCGATTGCCGTGTCCGAGGTCAGGGCTGCGATGGCGTCTGGATGAAACGGGGCTGGGGGAGTCCTGACTGTGCGGTCGAACACAGGGTGTCGAGGTCGGCCTGGTGGAGGGCACAGCCGAATGCACCGATCGGCTGCCGCACCGAGGGTCGTCTCGGCTGCTCTGTCCTGGTCGGTGTCCTAGACTGTGCTGCCCAGTCAGGCTCGCGCTGGCCGGAGCAGTCTCGGCCAGTCGACGGTCGGGATTCTCCTCGGCCGGTCGGGGAGAAACGCGGGCCGGTCGGGGTTCTCCGCGGTACAGCGGAAAGGGCAGGGAGGAGCGCTGGCAAGCTCCGGCTAGGGCAGATCCGGGGTGGGTCGAGTCCTGAGGGGAGATGGACGGCGATGGGGATGAGCGGCTAGGGTTCAGATGGTTTAGCACAGAAAATGAGAAGGGTTTTATAGGCTGCTACAGTGTTGGCGGCCGCCTAGGGTTTACAGCGGGTCGGGTTTGGTCTGGGTTGGTTCGAATTTGGGTCTGGTTCACAATCCAAATAGCTAAAGGTCCTCGATACGTTGCTCCGGGGTCCAATAAATACACCGAAAAATGCCATGCGTCCGGTTTTCTATTTTACCCAATAAATTTCTATTTCCAGAATATTTTAACTCCAATTAGTCACACTTTAAAATTATTTAACCCACAAACCTCAGTGATAAATTCCAGAAAAATACCAAAAATACGGAAAATCATATAAATCTTATTTCTGAAATTTAGGGTATTTACAAGGTCAAGAACGTGTCAATATGTGGATGAGATCCTATAACTTATCCTATCATAATCGCAGGCTTGCTCGGCTCCTTAGTTGAAACTAAAGCAATATAGTCAGGGACCTGCATGAGCCACCACAAAAACTATGTCATGTCCCAGTCCCAAAATACCGAGGGACTAGCCACATATCAATATGTGGAGGTCAAGAACGTGTCAATTTGTGGATGAGATCCTATAACTTATCCTATCATAATCGCAGGCTTGCTCGGCTCCTTAGTTGAAACCAAAGCAATATAGTCAGGGACCTGTATAGGCCACCACAAAAACTATGTCACGCCCTAGTCCCAAAATACCGAGGGACTAGTCACGTGGCAATGGCCAGCAGCACACTCCAATGGGCAAACCCAATTTAATGGACCCGTTAGAGTATACTTAACCTGTAAAACAACAATAAATAGGTCTACGATATATGTCACATGAATAAATCTAATCTCATCCACAAAAGATAAACATAAATCAAATGTCAGAATAATCAAGATTTAATATAAGCCAACAAGTCTCAATAAAAAGTTTCGGGGAAGAACCCGATAATGAGTTTAATACATAATTCCACGAAACAGGAAATAGAGGATCTAACAATAGAAATGACTGAGTATATAAAGCAAATACTCAGAAGAAATTATCGGGCATCACCTCGTCCTCTGATATGGGCACAGCTCCAGCTTCTGCTCCTGTCCCGTATACCTCGGGATAAACCTCCTCTGTTAAACCTGGGGACATAATCCGGATCCAGGTCCTCAGGGGACATAGCAAGGTACAAGAATAACTCAAGCCAAATAAATGCAGTATATAAAAATAAATATAAACAGGGTAAACTATGTAACCAGCTATGTGATATGCAAGTGAGAGCATCACTAGTACTCAGGCTGAGACCACTACAAGCTCTGTGTCGGGGAGACGGTAGCAGTGATATCACATAGTGGGCCAAGCCCTGGATCAGAGGCTAAAGCACCACAATAATAAATATATATATGTAATCAGCCTATAGCCTGTGTGTCTCTTCCTACCCAATGTAATCACACGTCTCATGTCCACGATGTCTCATTTCCATAACACGCAAGATCATGAACTCTAGCTAATGCAGCGAGTCATAATGATAGCTATGCATATATAAGATCTATGTCACGAATCATGTAAGCCTATATAGAATCACCATGAATAACTCAGAAAAGATTATGTCTCATGAATAGCGTCAGGTGTCCTATGGTATGACGTACTTGATAAAACAAGCACAAAAAATAGGGTCGTGTTATCAACTCTCTAAGTGACGTTACACGACTCCGCGTACGGCGTCGACGTCCGAATATTATTCGAACGCTAAAAAATGTCACACGGTCCTAGGTTGAGCAGATACATCTCAGAAATAAATCAAGAGAATAATATGAGAGCAAGTACTGCAAGATTGGCAAGGTACACTTGTCTGGGGTTTGAATTTCTCCTATTGCTCCAGTAACAGGGGATCTTCAAGTACTCCTCTGGTTGCTAAAATAAATATTACCATCATTCTCAGAAGATATGAAATAGCTAGGATTGCCTACCCATAAGTCCAATTTGGACACAGGGGCAAAATTGACAATTTTTGGCCAAAGCGGGATCCAAATATGGCCCACTTCGTACTGAAAAATGTGCCAGAGAAAAAGTTATCTAAATTCATCAAACTTAGTGTCTACAAGTCTAGAACGATGATACGAACCCAACAGAATATCCAGAACTGGATTTCGATGAGCCGGTCTCAAAATCGTCCGTCAAGTGGAACCGTGGGACCCACGATACGGGGTTTCGTCAACGTTCTCAGAATCGAACCAAACTTGGGTCACAGAACCAGCATAATTCTATGAATCCGATGGCACAAGTTTCATTGCGAAACGATAAGCACACACGAAGTTACAATAAGTTTCAGAACATGCCCGATACGGGGTAATTTCGACGGATATGCGTTGATTCCGGTGTGCACGCACATCCAAATCAACTTTTGCAAAATCCTATATATCCGTATTGACGATACGCTCCTTTTGGTGTAATTTGCATACGATAAAATTGCCTCATTTAGCGGGACACACCCAGTTTCAGGAGAATTTGGATTTTAAAGACCAAGTTTTTGGTCAATTTCACCCGCAAATAAAACACAACATACATCACAATAAAATAAACTAATTACAGGGTTTAAAACTCGGTTATATTATTTAATTTACTGTTCAAGTTAATTTCAAAATTATTAAACATGTTGGGATTAATTTGGCCATGAACTTGTGAGTTCAGGACAGTTTCAGAGATCCAAAATTTGGGATAATTTTCCTATTTTTGCGTCACAGTTTGTGACCAACACAGCACATGATACCCTAATCTAATGGCACGGAGTTCGAAAGGTTACACAGCGAATGTGTCGCAACAGTCCATTCAAAAAATGATGCGACGAGGAGAGAGAAAAGCTCACCGGAACAAGGGTCGAAAATGTCTGTATAATACGTACAATGGGGGGCGAGACGCGGCGACTTCGGGGTGGCGGTGCTCCTCGACGGCGGGTTACTGCGGTGGCGGGTCGTTGGCGTGCTGCTCGTCGGTGCTGGGGTCGGCATCAGTGTCACCGGAGGCTCGGGGTTCGCCGGAGGGGAGCTCGGGGTCGCGGCGGATGGGAGAAGCGGCGGTGGCTTGGGGTGAAGTGGTGGTGGTGATCGTCGGTTTAAATAGGAGGAGGGTGGCCGGCGTTTACGGGAAGGTGGAGATGAACGACCGCGGGAAGGTAACGGTCGGGCGGCTGCGGATGAAACGGCCGACGGTTGGGGAAAACGGCCGAAGGCTATTGTAACAGTCAAAAAAATTTTATTTCCCTCGGTTACTGTAGACAGCGGGTCGGGTTTGGGTTGGCGGGTAAGGGTCGGTTTCAGATCTGACCCGTTAGGGTTGGATTGGTTTAATTGGGTTCAATTTATTTAGGCTTGGTTTGGTTCGGTTCAGGTTAGTTCAGGTTGGTTTAATCTGGTTTATTTAGAAATGCTATTTTAGTTGTTAAAAATAGTTTTTGGGCTCTATAAATTCCAGAAAAAATTACACTATGACTAATTATTTATTTTACACTCAAAAATATAATTTTCATAATATTTTAATATTTAATTTAATACTCACAAAATTTATCCTTTGAAGAACATTTATTTTAATGATTTAAAATCACAGATAAATCCCAAAAATTTATATTTAATTTTAAAAAAAAATTATGGGTGTTTACACTCTTGCATACTCCGCCAAAAGTAAGATGTGAACCTCGTATCCCTGTCAGACACTATACTTACTGGAACTCCATGCAGTCGCACGATCTCCCTCATATACATATCTGCTAAGACCTCTATAGACTGCCAAACTCTGAAGGGTAAAAGTGAGCAGACTTGGTGAGTTGATTTACGATCACCCATATCGTATTGCGACCACTAGGACTCCTCGGAAAGCCCGTAATAAAGTCCATAGTGACGTGCTCCCATTTCCACTCAGGTATCGGAAGCGGCTGAAGTAAACCTGCAGACCTCTGATGCTCAGCCTTGACTTGCTGACACACCAGGCACTTTGTCACAAAGCGGGCTATCTCTCTCTTTATTTCATGCCACCAATAGTACTGCCTCAAGTCTCTGTACATCTTTGTGCCTCCTGGATGAATAGAGTATGTTGAACTGTGCGCCTCCGACATCAGCTCCTGACGAAGTTCTCCATTCGGAACATAGAGACGATCTCCACATCTCAAAGTCCCATCCTTGTATATGCGCAATCATGTCTGCATCCCGGCCTTTGTCCTCTGTCGAAGCCTCTGGAATCTGGCATCTATTGGCAAGGCAGCCTTGATCCTCTCAACCAATGTCGATTGCACCTAAAAACTCAACAACTGGCCGTCTGCTCCGGGCATAATGACTTCTATACCCAACTGCTCCAGATCTCTCAATAGATGTTGCTGGGTAGTCAGAAAGAATGCCATGGGTCTCCTGCTCAATGTGTCAGCTACCACATTAGCCTTTCTCGGATGGTACTGTAGTTTAATCTCAAATTCTGTCATCACCTCGAGCCAATTTCTTTGTCTCTAGTTCAGGTCCTTCTGAGTATAGACGTACTTCAGGCTTTTGTGATCTGTGAATATCTGCACTCATTCTCCGTATAGGTAGTGCCTCCAAAGCTTCAGGTCAAAGATCACGCGGCAAGCTCCAAGTCATGAGTGGGATAGTTCTTCTCATGGGTCATCAGCTGCCTAGAGGCATAAGCTACAACCTTCCCATGCTGCATCAAGACGCATCCTAATCCTTTCCCAGACGTATCACTGTAGATCACGAATCCTCCGGGTCCAGAAGGTATAGTCAAAATAGGTGTTGTAGTCAGACGCTTCTTCAGCTCATCGAACGCCGTCTGACACTCCTCTGTCCAAATGAACTCCTGCTCCTTGCAGGTCAAATGGGTCATCTGCTCTGCGATCCTTGCGAAGTTCTCTACGAACCTCCGGTAATATCCGGCAAGTCCTAAGAAACTCCTAACCTTCGAGACGTTGGTAGGGGTCGACCACGTCTCTACTGACAAAATCTTTGCTGGATCTACCAAAATACCATCTCCTGAGATAACGTGTCCGAGAAAAGAGATACGATCTAGGAGAAACTCATACTTGCTCAGCTTGGCATAAAGTCTCTTACGCCTCAGCGTCTCTAACACTAGCTTCAAGTGCTTCCCGTGCTCCTTGTAGCTTTTTGAATACACCAAGATGTCGTCAATGAAGACTACCTGTAACTGGTCCAGATACTAGTGGAAGACTCTGTTCATCAGGTTAATAAATACTGCAGGTGCATTCGTCAGTCCAAAAGGCATCACCAAGAACTCATAGTGGCCGTAACGAGTCCTGAATGCCGTCTTTGGAATATCTTCTCTCCGCACCTTTACCTGATGATAACCCGATCTCAAGTCGATCTTTATGAACACCACTGCTCCTGTCAGCTGGTCAAACAAATCATTAATCTGCGGTAGGGGATACTTGTTCTTAATAGTCAAAGCATTAAGGGCTCTGTAATCAATGCACATACGGAACGTCCCATCCTTTTTTGGTACAAACAACACTGGTGCTCCCTAGGGTGATACACTAGGATGGACAAATCTCTTAATCTGTAACTCCTCTAACTGTAGCTTCAGCTAATCCAGTTCCTTCTTTGCCAATCGGTACACATTTGAAGATACCAGCGCTGCTCCGGATACCAACTCAATAGTGAACTGCACCTCTCTATCCGGCGGTAGGCCTGGCAACTCCTCCAGAAAATATCTTCGAACTCTACAACTATCGGTGGATGTGTCGTCTCCATAGCCATGCAAGCTCCAGCTGTCTGCCTTACTCCTCGCTCGATGGTGCCCCGTATGTACTCGAACTCTGGGTGATCTGGCGATCTAAAAATGATGCTACCCCTCCGACAATCCAGTATGGCATTGTACTGGCTCAACCAATCCATGCCTAGCACAACGTCGAAGTTTGGCATCGGGAATACCAAAAATTGTGCTCTCATCTCTCGACCACACACGACTACCGAGCACGTTCTAATAGTGCTGGTAACCGGTACGATGCCTCCTCCGGTAAGAATCTTCCAACTCTTAGGTAAGAAGGAAGTAGCTACTCTATGCTTAGCTACGAAACTACTAGATATGAAAGATAGTATAGTACCATAATCAAACAATGCAATCGCAGGCAATGATGCAACTAAAATGGTACCTGTGATAGCTTCCCCTTCTGGTTCCTCCTCAATCGCTACTAGTGCAAAGGCCTGCCCGTGCCTCTACCCTCCGGTCTGCTGTCTGGCTCGATCAAACTGTGCCTCCTGTGGGGACAAGGGTGGTCCCCTTTGAAATCCTCCGGGTGCTGTTGGACGTTAACCTCCTGGCGGGGGTAGTATCCACAGGACTGGTGCTGCTGGCCTCTGTCCTGTCTGCGGTGCTGCATCCCTGCGCTGTGGGCAATCTCTGGCAAGGTATTGGCTCACTCCACAGATCATGCACAATCCAAGCTTCTTCCAACAATCTCTGAAAATATGTCCCTTCTTGCCACAATGGGGACAAGTCGAAAGCTTCTTGTGCTGGTACGGCACTGTCCTCTGCTCTGTCTGCGCTCCCAGACGACGGATCGGTCCTCCTGCTCCGGGCTGATCTCTGGCTGGTACGGTCATGCTGGAACGCCTCGATCATATGCCAATGGCCTCCTGGATCCTCGCCTTTGACAGAACCTCCTCATAAGAGATCCTCGCTTGGGTGGTGGTGTACCTCTACAGCTCGAAAGTTAGGCCGTGATGGAATCTCCTGGCCTTCTCCAAATCATTGGGTATCAAAGCAGCACTAAATCTGCTAAGTCGACTAAACTCTATGTCGTATGCGTCTACGGTCATATTCTCTTGCTCCAGGTGCAGGAACTGGGAGTATAGGGCATTCCTGACCGTAGCCGAGAAATACTTCGTATTGAAGTACCCTAAGAACTGCTCCCATCTCTACGTCTTGCCGACGCTGCGCTCTATGGAGTTCCACCAGTGATGGGCATTGACTTTCAGTTGGGCCCTCACTGCAGTCATCCAAAGGTCCGGATGTAGCTGAGAAGCCTCCAGTAGCATCTCCGTATTGGCGACCCAATCGAAGATCTCCTCTGCGGTCTTGCTGCCCGAAAAGGTATCCGGGCCCATCAGATAAAACTCTCATACAGTACCAGCTGGCTGAACAGGTGTAGGTGCTGGTGTGGGTGCTGGTGCTGGTGCAGGTGTCCTCTCCAGAACTTCCATCAAGCTCTGTCTCAAGGTCTCGGTCTGATGCCACTGCGCCTGTATCATAGCCTGGAAGAACTGGAACATCTGCGGCTGTCCCTCCGGATATAGCATCTAAGGTGGAAAGGGTGGAGGTGGTGGCAGTGGTACCTCCGGCTGCATCGTAGGTGTCTCCTCAGATGTCGGCCTCTCGGACTGCGGCATTGACGTAGCCCTCGAAGTTTGGCCCTCTAGGTGGTGCGTCGGGATAGTCTGAGAAGTCTGTCCCTCGTGCTGCTGCATCTGGTCATCAGGAGAAGTCTGGTGCCAATGTATCAGCGGGGCCTGTAGTAGTGGCTGCTCTCCGGGTAGTCCCTAGGATGTCTTCTCCCTTGGTGCAGTGGCAGATTCCACTATGGCACCGTATGCCTCGCGTCTACTGCACAAGTTCATCTCGCTGCAAGAGATAAAACTTCATTAAAAGAGTACAAAAACAAGCAAACATGATGCAGATTTTTAAAAGTACGAAGGAGGTTCAAAGACGTAATCAAAATGGATGAGACCTAGTAATTTCTATCCTATTGCAGGCTCGCTGGGCATATTACCATACCACAAGCGATAAATAAGACCTGCATGGGCCATCACTAAAACCATGTCACGCCCCAGTCCCAAAATACACGGGACCAGGCCACGTGGCAATGGCCAGCTAATACGACTCCGTGGGATTACCCAATTTATTAGACCCGACGAAGCGTACTACGTTGTCCTAAAATACTAACAAGTCTAATATACTAACATACATCAGGTAATGTCTAATCTCATCCACAATATAAACAAGAAGTACTGAAATAAATACTGAAAAATAAGTGCGGAGTCTAAAATATCATAGTATAATCCAGATATGTCTGAAGGGAACAAATCTACTACAATGATGAACTAAGAGTAAAAGACAGATAAGAGAATGTGACTAGATCATCAGCTAACTAGATAAGGATGCTGCAGCCCTAGGCGGAAAGCCTACCAGTGATCAAGAAAACTCTAATGGTAGCACCTCAAGCTCCTCCTCGGACGTGAATCTCGTCTCATGCCCGGGCCCGTACATGGTAGGATAGTAAGCCTAGTCCAAATCTGGAAGTGAACCAGGTTCTCAGTGGGACATAACAAGATACAAAAATACATGCCATATATAAATACTGAATAAAAATAAAGGGGTGTGCTAACCATCTAAGTGAATGCAATGTGAGGACGACCTTGGTACGTATGGGTAGGTGTAGGCATAACTTCCACACTTCGAAGAGCGTGATATCTGTACATGTAATATCCATCATTTCGAAGAATGAGGTATCTGAAAATATATACGTCCGTATCACTCCGAAGAATGCGGTATCTGAATAAAGGAAGTCATTGGATCCGTGGCTCCTCTGGATACTACGGATTCCAATGTATGTATCCCATACGCCTGCCAGTTGTCCTTCCCGCCCAATACAGATATACAAGTCGAATACACGACGTGCATACCATGCAACTACATGCCAAGTCTCAACTAATCTAGATAACCCTGATTATGTACTAAACCGTGATGAATGTCACACGCACCGATAGCTAGTCGAGTACGTAAACCCGTATCGCAACATGAGTTTGTTATCGTGATGCGTATAAAAGTGTCAGGGTCTAGGAAGATATCAAAATATCCTCACAATGGTAGGTGGGTCTGCTAGTGACTAAGTCAATTACACTACACATCAACGCATTCGTCGACTGCACCCGAGTCATTCTCGGACGCGCACAGTTATATGTAATATTGCAGCAAGATATCATACAACAGTTTATAATTTAAATTAAACAGTAAATCAGGCAAGGTATACTTGCCTGGGTCCTTAAGCTATGAGTACCAAAATCCTCCTCCCGAAGTCTCGCCTGGACGGTCCAGCGACCCTATACATATAATATAATATAATATAATCATCAGTCATTACAATAATATGCACAGGAACACAACTACGTTGTTCTTAGAAACTGACACGAGGGAGATCATGACTGGTCAACTAGCAGGGTCACGTATGCACGCAGCTAAGCCGTATACGTGTCATATCCTCAATTACCGTGTACAACAAGACAACAAAATACGTTACGAAACCAAATAACGTATAACACAAAAATACAGATCCTAGCTAACATGTTTGTGTGCACAAGGCCAGTTGTCTAAACTCTAGGTCAACACAAGTATTCATATTAAATAACCATAATTTTTATGAGGTAAATTCTAACACTAATTTTATTCTAAAATACATACACTTATACACAATGCACAAGGGTTCACAAAACACGGTTCAAACAACAATACATCGACGTATTCATACATGACGAAAAGAAGAAAATATGTATACCTAGTCGATCGTGGCCCAGGGGGTGTCCGCGGCTCATCGGCGGCCTGCCTCCGGCGATGGAGGCTGTGCTCTGGCCAGTCACAGCACACAGTAGCAGCAGCACCGATAGCAGCTGCGGCCAAGACAGCAGCTTGCAGCGGCAGCGGCGGCGACTGGGTTGGCAGTGGCGGTTGCTAACGGTGGGGGACGATCGTGGGAGGACGGCGACTATGGTGGTGGTGGTCTCCAGCAAAGGTCGGGGAAGTACAGATGGTTGTGGGTGATGGTGATGATGGTGTTGGTGATGGTGATGATGGTGTTAGTGATGGTGATGTTGGTGACGTTGATGGGAGTGGTGGAGACGATAGTGGTGGCGATGATGGTTGTTGATGGTAGTGGAGACGGTGAGGTGGGGTGACGGTAGTGGAGATGAACATAGTCGAGGTGGGTGGCTGTGGTGGCGATGAACGGAGGGGAGTCGGGTTGTGCTGGTGGTGCGGGTTGGTGATGGTGATGGTGATGATGCTGAGGTGAAGGAAGAAGGCGGAGGCGGCTGGTGGTGGAGGAAGGCGGCGGGGTGGCTAAGGTCGAGGACGAGGTCTAGGGGCAGGCGGAGGAGATGGTCGTGGGAGGCGGCGGGGCTGTGCTGGAGGTGGTCGGGTGAAAGGGGAGGTGTTGGTGATGAAGTAGGTTTAGGGTTTTGTAGTTGGCTGTTTTATGGGTTTTAGAGAGAGGAAGTAGGTGTATATGTAGGAGAGAGAGAGAGAGGGGTGTTCTTCTTGGGATTAGGGCCGGCTGGGGTATTTTTCTAGGGGTGAGGGAAACCTCTTCATGAAGGAATAAAGGGTGGAGATGGCTTTGGTGATGGGGGTTTGAAATGGATGGTGGAGATGTAAGAAGGAAAAGTTGTATAAAGTACAACAAAATAGAGGGAAATATGGGTGGACTGGTCAAAGAGGGGGGTGGCTTCTTCATGACTATGATCCAATGAGAGGTGGACACCTCATTGTATTTTTGCATAAAGGTCCCTAATAATTAAAAAATTGCACAATTAATAGAATTTGGGATTGGATGAGGCAAAACACCATGTTTAGTGTGATGTAGTAGGCCAAAATGGTGTATGGTGTTTAGTATGAACCTTGAGGGTGTGAGTGGGAGGTTGGGTTGGAGTTGAGTCTAGTTTTGGATGAGATTGGGTCCTTACACCAATTTAATTAAAATTAGTGTAATTTGTGCTCTTTAATTAATTGGAAATACATAGGGTTTAAATTGGGTGGGACACAAGTATCATGGACGTAGTAGGTTCAGAATAGAATATTATCATAAATTGGGTTGCACAAAACGGGTTGAGGTTGTGTCTCCAATTTCGATTGGAACGGACAAAGATGCAAAGTTGAATTTATTTGGATTTAAACATGGATGTTTATAACGAGTATTGTACGACTAAAATGAAGCACAAAAGAGAGTAATTATGAGTTATACAAGGGTCAGAATGGAAGGCTGGCACGACTAGGAAAAGTGTATAAAATTTGCTTAAACATAAATGCTAGTGTAGCGCTCCAAATATCGAAGCAACGGTAAGGTGTACTAAGTGATACAAATATTGCACAATAAATTAAAACACTGCTTTCTAATTCTAATTGGCTTCAAACTAACCCTGGTCTCTAAGTAGACCTAAAATTTGGTCGAGGGAGTTTACAAGCAGCAGCAGCACCATCAGTAGTAGCAACAACAACGTCTCCTCCGCCCTCTCTGTCTCGTCCTCCCTCCTCCACCCTCTCCGCCTCCTCCTTCCTCCGCCTTCGCCTTTTCCTCCTTCCTCCACCATCTCCGCCTCATCCTCCCTCCTCCACTCTCTCCAACTCCTCCTCCCCCCTTCTCCTCCTCCTCCTGCCCCGCCTCCTCCTCCTCCTCCTCCGATGGCTGGGATTATGGTTAGGGATTGGGTTTGGGAAGGAGAGAGATCGAGCTGTCCTGAGTAAAAAAAATTCAAAAATCTGGGTTATCCTGAAGTAATGGGCTATCCTAAGTAATTTCAGAGTGCCTTTAGAATTAGCCTTTATTTATCATAATTTAAGGTGCACCCTACTACTTGACCATAATGTACAACCTCCCCCATTTTTGACGAAAATTATCTCCAACTCACGGTCGACTCCTTTGACCAAATATTTTGGACAAAAATATCTTTCATTCTTTTTCTCCCCACCGAGCTCCCCACGTTGCCCCCTCCCTGCCGCGCGCCCCCGCTGCCTCATCCCCGTCGTGCGTCCCTCGCTGCCCCCTCCCAGCCGTGCGCCGACGGAGCCTTTGCTGCTGCGGTGCTTGTTGTTGTTGCTACCGTCAGTGCTTGCATTGGGGAGGCATCGGGTTGCGCGGCGACGGGGGGGGGGAGGTGGGGAGGGTGCGCAGCGGCGAGGGCAGCGTGGCGGCGAGGGAGGAGGGGAGAAGAGCGTCAGAGCATAACGACGAGGGGTGCGCGATGTCGTGGCACGGCGAAGAGGGATGAGGGGGCATGGCGTGCACCGATGAGGGAGGAGGGCTTCGGGAGGTGACGGTGAGGGGTGTGCGACATCCGGGAGGGGGCAGCGTGGGAGGGAAGGGGGGATGACGGTGAAGAAGACGAAAGGGGGATATCTATGTCCAAAAATTTGGTCAAAAAAGTTGACCGTGAGTTGAAGATGGTTTCCGTCAAAAGTGGGAGAGATCTTATATTATGGTAAAGTAGTGAGGTGTACCTTGAATTATGGTAAATAAAGTAGAATGCAACTTAAAAAAAATTATGTGAATTTGTGTTGTGCGTGGTTGACAAAAATAAGGGTCGGGCTATACACACTCCACCCTCTACTTAACTTACCCCAAATGCTAAACAAATCCAAATTTAACTAATTTAAAATTATCAAAATTTTAAACACACCCTACTACATTATCATTTTACCCCCGCGGGCAGCAGCTCCACCGCGCCCTCCCCGACAACAGTCCCACCAACGCGCTTTCCGGCAGCAGCCCCACCGCGCGCCGCATCGTCGAGCGGATGAACTCGATCTCCTCCTCGATGACGCAGGTGTCGACAAAGAAGAGAAAGACGGAAGGAGGAGGAGGAGGCGAGGACACAGAGTACTCGACCGTGGTATACTAGGGGTAGAGCTCGTCGAGGACATTGGGGTCGGAGATGGCAGAGTAGCAGGGCGAAAAGTGGTTGCGGGAGTGGCAGAAGGGGCAGGTCCAGATCATTGCGGTGAGATCGACGCGGGAGAAGGGGGAGAGGGCCGCGAGGCAGGGGGGCTTGTAGCTGAGGGAGGGGGGGACGTCCGGGGAGGGGCAGATCAGGGAGATGGTGCCGGCGATTGGCACGGCGCACTTCAATGCTTCGAGCTTCGATCTGGGCCACAAGTTCCACGTCATGCGTACGACGTCGGGGCCGTCGGGGTCGGCAGCGGCGGGCTAGAGTGGCGACGCGTCCGCCATGGATGAATCTCGGAATTTGGAGGACGAGGAGGAGGGAGGGGGAGGTTGACCAACCCAAGTGTGTTTAGAAATTATATTAGGTGAGAGTATTTGAAATGTAGATAATCATATTTTTTTAATATATATTTATTTTTTATTTAATTTAATATGTGATATGTTAAGTATATGGTGGGGGTGTGTATAGTCCGACCTAAAAAATAAGGCTGTTGATAAGGGCACTACTAAAATTACTCGGGGCTGCCCAAATATTTACCATTGATAATTACAAGTTTGTCACTCCCAAACATTACTCGGGGCTGCCCACTCTTGATTTTTTTTTATAATCAAGACTGTCAAAATTTTGACAGTCCAACCCATTGTTAGGACTGTCAAAATTTTGACAGTCCTTCCAATTTGCAGAACTGTCAAAATTTTGATAGTCCTAAAAATATATGTTGAATTTTTAAGACTGTCAAAAGTGTGACAGTCCTAAAAATATATGTTGAATTTGTCAAAATTTTGACAGTCCTTCCAATTTGTAGGACTGTCAAAATTTTGACAGTCCTAAAAAATCAACATATATGTCAAATTTTGACAGTCCTTTCATTTTTTCTTCTTCTTTTTTGGTTTCCTGTGTGCTGTTATTTTTCTTTGTTATTGTGCTATTATTCATGTCATCTGACCAATGTCTATGTGACTATACAGTATCCAGTTAGTAAAATGATCAGATATGATTTGTTGAAATTAACTTATTTGTTACTGGTTTTAGGTTGCATTTAAATAAATTTTACTGGCTGTCTAAAAAATTAGGATTGTCAAAATTTTGATAGTCCTCCACGACGCTGGAGTGGAGGATCTGGTGGTAGCGGCGGAGGAAAGAGGGGAGGGAGGAGCGGCGGACGCCGAGAGTGCCGAGGTAGTTGAGCACCGAAAGGGGGTACGAGGCGGAGGAGCGGGAGGGGAAGGAGGCGGCGGGAGGCGGGGGAGGAGGAAGAGGCGGTGACGGGAGGCGGCGATGTAGGACGGGGGAGGAGGCGGAGCGCTCACGTGGTGGAGTACGAGGTTGCAGCTGCGCGCGGGGGCGGCGGTGGAACACGGAGGGAGCAGGAGGAGGGAGGGAGCAGGAGAAGGGTTCCGACAAAAAAGGGAGGAGGGGAGAGGGCTCCGTTGGAGGTTTGGAGGATTTGGAATAAGAGTTTAATGTTTAGACTAGTATGATTAAACTTTTCATTCATTAATGGACTAGTCCACTAGCCTCAAGTATATTTTGTAGTGCTGTTATCACCGGCCAAAAATAATGACACCGTCCCTTGGAAATTGATCCCCTGGTAATTTGAAAGAGAACCAAATCCATAGTAGTCTCCACCCTCCTTCCCATCCCATCCGATCCACCAACCCAGAAGAGGAGATCTCATCTGCAGACTGCAATGGCACAACAATAAACTGAGAGTGAGGTGAGAATTCCATTCTTCTCGACAGCACCAACCACTTACAACTCCCCATCAAAATCTTACTCAACATCAGCATCAGCAGCAGCAGCAGCAGCAGCAGCAGCATCGTGGTCGCGCCACAAAAAAAAATGCTAGTCCAGCACCGCACCTCCTCCGCCGACGCATCGTCCGTCCCTTCCCCGCGCAAATCCATCCTCCTCTCCCGGACCTTCTTCTCCGACAACCTCTTCCGCATCGCCGCCGCCTCCCTCCTCCTCTTCGCCGCCGCCGCCTCCCTCCTCCTCCTCCCCTCCCTCTCCACCTCCGCCGCCATCCTCTGCTTCCAAAAAACCTCCTCCTCCTCCTCCTCCCGCTCCCTCCCCCCACTCCCCAACCTCAACTCCGTCCCTCCCCTCCCCCTCTCCCCTTCCTCCCCCTTCCCTAACCTCCGCTCCGACCGCTGGATCATCGTCTCCGCCCCCTCCCACCCCTCCCGCACCCTCCGCCGCCTCGCCCGCATCCCCTCCTGGCAGCTCCTAGTCGTCGCCGACTCCCGCACCCCTCTCGAATGGTCCCTCGCCGGCGCCATCCTCCTCTCCCTCGCCGACCAATCCCGCCTCGGCTACCGAACCGCCGCCCACCTCCTCCCCTCCTCCCCCCTCGCCCGCAAGTCCCTCGCCTACCTCTTTGCCATCCACCGCGGCGCCCGCAAAATCTTCGACGCCGATGACCGCGCAATCGTCAAGGACCGCGACCTCTCCCGGCATTTCGACATCGACCTGGTGGGCGACACCACCAACCCCTCCGTCCTCCTCCAGTACTCCCACCACAACCCCAACCGCACCGTGCTCAACCCCTACGTCCACTTCGGCCAGCGCTCCGTCTGGCCCAGAGGCTTGCCCCTGGAGAACGTAGGCCAGGTCGGGCCAGAGGAGTTCTACACCGAGATCTACAGCGGGCACCAGTTCATCCAGCAGGGCCTGTCGGACGGCCTGCCGGACGTCGACTCGGTCTTCTACTTCACCCGCAAGTCGACTGGACTCGAGAGCTTCGACATTCGGTTCGATGAGGATGCCCCCAAGGTTGCGCTGCCGCAGGGCACCATGGTGCCAGTCAACTCGTTCAACACGCTGTTCCACGCACAGGCGTTCTGGGGACTGGTGCTGCCGGTGTCGGTCAGCGCGATGGCGTCGGACGTGATCAGGGGGTACTTCGCGCAGAGGATACTGTGGGAGATCGGAGGGTTTGTGGCGGTTTATCCGCCCACTATTTATAGAGCAGACGACGCGGAGTCGTACCCTTATACGGAGGAGAGGGATTTGCATGTCAATGTCGGGCGGCTGATTAAGTTTCTGGTTGCGTGGAGGTCGAACAAGCCGACATTGTTCGAGAGGATCTTGCAGCTTAGTTATGCTATGGCCGAGGAAGGGTTCTGGACGGAGGCGGACGTGAAGCTGACCGCCGCCTGGCTGCAGGATCTGCTGGCGATCGGGTACCAGCAGCCGAGGCTGATGACGCTGGAGCTCGACCGGCCGAGGGCGACGATTGGGCACGGGGACCGGAAGGAGTTTGTGCCCAAGAAGCTGCCGTCGGTGCACCTCGGAGTGGAAGAGGTTGGATCTGTGAACAATGAGATCGGGAACCTCATCCGGTGGAGGAAGAACTTTGGAAACATTGTGCTAGTGTTGTTTGTCAGTGGGTCCGTGGAGCGGACAGCATTGGAGTGGAGGTTGCTCTATGGGAGGATATTCAAGACCGTAATCATTCTGTCAGAACGTAGCAATTTGGATCTGGTGGTCGAGCATGGTGACATGCCGCATGCTTACAAGTGAGTGGATCTCAACTTTGGTTTATTTCTGTCAAATTTTCTTTCATCGTGCCATAGCTTATACTTAATTAGCAGCACATTCACATTTTTATTCTAATTCAAGTTCCATTGTTCTTATCCCTGCATTGGTTATCATCGTGCTAGTTCTTGAGATAAGGGTAGGATGTTTGACTGGATATATTTGGAGAAAAAAAAGAGCACTTGATCTTAGTCTTAAGGTTTAGTAGGAACTAGGAAGTGTATAAGAATGTCAATTGAAGTGGTGAGAAAGCTTTAACATGCTATATTGTATAGCTGAAAATGTGATGTTATATGTTGAAATCTGAAGGATTATTCTGAATTTCCATCAAAAGGAAATTCAGTTAGCTGTGAACCAAGTACAGTCCCTGAATTTAGGGAATGCATATATAAACACCATTCTAAATGATATAACCAGAGGTTAGAGAAGTCTTTTCTAGAAGATGCAAAAAAAAGGGAGTTTGTGACTACATGAGATATCAGCAGAGGAGTTTGTGGTAACTAATAACATATTTATTCAGTTAACTAATTAATGAGTTTATCAATCAGCAAAACTTGTGTGGATTAGTGGGGTAATTGATCCACTCTCTGTGCCCATTAATTTTTTTTATTGGAGGCTGTATCGTACCTTTAAACCACAGTGAGCTTGAAAAGTATGATAATAGTGAAATCTCTTTGTACAGGATTTATTGCCGTACATGTATGAATAATTGTAAAGAAGATGTGCAATAGCTACTGTGTTAACAAATGACATATAGGTCTTGAAATTTAGCAGATGCGAAATGCTTGTAGGAGTAAATTGTGGCACCATTTTCGAATTAGTAAATAAGTCAAATGTAACTAGTACCCTGAATGCCATAAAGAATTTGGTATGGTCTTGTTAGAATCAAGAAAAACCTTATGGAGGAACACCCGAAGCTAAACATGTTATCATTAAAAAGGAATGTTAAGGGATTATTGAAAGAAATCTATGGAGGAAGTATTGTATGGTTTGCCATTGAGTGTTTCTTAGGAGTATGGTTCCCAGGTTTTGACTGTAAGAGCATTGCTTGCTATTTCATCTTGTAAATGATTTACTTTATGATAGTCCAAGTTCGGTTGTACAAAATCCTAAATTATTTTGCAATTCTGATAGTTCTTGAGATAAGGGTAGGATTTGTCCTGAGAAAAAATTACTTGTTGTGAGGTTTATAGAAGAGAGAAGAAAATCAGTTGAATGATAAGAAAGATTTAATATATGATCTGATGGCATAGATCTAAATAGGAGCATATGTTGATAAGTGAGGGATGACTCTGGAGTTAGACATAAAGGAAATTATAGATGGCTATTGATCAGATAGACCCACCAATAAGGGAAATGCATCTATCAGCACCACTCAAAATGGTTTAACTGGAGATTATACCATGCTTTTCTAAAAGATGCAAAAAGATTGGACAGTGGGACAACCTGAGATGAGGTAGCATTGGGATCCGGAGGTCTGAAAAAGAAGAAGTTTTGTAGATCTGCTCTATCCGTTTGATTTTCATTTCTCCAGAGAAGATGAGTTAAATAAATTGTTCGCAATGCATATCCAAAGATGGTACCCAAGGTACTGACAATTAATGACTAGTTCGAACACCAGGAGAGCGACGCAAAGAAAGATGAACTCAATAAAATCCTAAATCCTATGCAGTCACAGTTCAACAGTACCCATAGCATAGTTAGTATTAGGAAGTTTATGGGTTAGCAGGTAGTCCACTTAAAGCCACTATCCTTTAGAACTTTGACTGGAGCCATCATGAAACGGATGCTTTTTCATTTATAATACATGACTCCTTATATGCATGAGAAAATACCGTGAAGATGTTTTATAGTATGGTTATTTAATGGATCACTAGATCTTGAAATGTAGTAAAATGTGAAACTGTTTGTAGGAGTAGAATTTTGTCACCAATTTAGGAATAAGTAAAGATGTCAAATGAAATTACTACTATCTTTACGATCCAATTAGAGCATAAGGAATTTAACTGGTCTTTGAGAGTTGAGAAAAACCTTGTGGCATAATACATAATCTAGTAGTTGAGAAAAACCAATTAGGTTAAAACTTAAAAGGCAAGCCTTCCTACACAAGAAGTTTGGTTTTGAAGTTTTATGGCAAGGCCTTCTTTTGCTCATAGAACATTAGCCAGAACTCTCACAACCAATTATTTGAGTGTTGGAATTTTGATAATTCAGGAATTTTTCTATACGGTAATATATTTTAAATATATTAGCCACAGAGAAACAAGTGTGAGCAAAATCCTAAACAAAGAAATGTTCCACCAGACCATCTGGCAGAATTTTGGGAAGACGATCACCAGTCCATCTCGCAGATTTTAAATATTTTTTTTTAATGATAATATTTGGTTTTTGTGTGCTTATTTTCTATCCAGTTTGTGTGCAATCTTATTTTTTATCCATCTATATCTTTGGATAGAAAATAAGATTGCATCTAAAAAATCAATATTTGATTTTTGTGTGCAATCTTATTTTCTATCCATCTATGGCTTTGGATAGAAAATATGATTTTTAAAAAATTGACTTTGATTTTAAAATCAATAAAATCAATATTTGGTTTTTGTGTGCAATCTTATTTTCTATCTATTGCTTTGGATAGAAAATATATATTTTTTTAAATTGGCTTTGATTTTAAAATCAACAAATAGATTGCAATCTTGGCTTTTTGATTTTTTGGATGCAATCTTATTTTCTATCCAATTTTTTTTTTCCAACCATGGCTTTGATTTTTTGGATTGCAATATTGGCTTTGATTTTTAAAATCAACCAATATGTTGCAATCTTGGCTTTTTCGGATGAAATTTTATTATCCAATTTTTTTAACATCTTTGCATTTGGAAAACCGAACATCAAATTTTTGGAGTCTTATTTTCTAATGGATAATAAGATTGCATACGAAAAAATCAAAGCCAAGATTGCAATCTATTGGTTGATTTTAAAATCAAAGCCAATATTGCAATCCAAAAAATCTTGGAATCCAAAAATCAAAGCCAAGATTAAAAAAAATTGGATAGAAAATAAGATTGAATCCAAACAATCAATGCCAAGATTGCAATCTATTTTGGATAGAAAATAAAATTACACACAAAAACCAGATATTGATTTTTTTAGATGAAATCTTATTTTCTATCCAAAGCCATAGATGGATACAATAAGATTGCACAAAAAAATCCTATATTATTATTATTTTATTTAAAAAAAAAAGAGGTACCAAAATTCCGAAAGATGGATTGGTGGAATATTCACCCGTCTACCGGAATTTTGGCATGTTTTGGCGGAACCTTCTTCTGGTTGAAATTTTCTCGAACTTGTTTCTTTACGGCTAATATATTTATAATATATATTACCTTAGAGAAAAAAATTTGTTGGTAATTTTGTTAGTGGATCTTTCTCGACCTTTGAGTCCTGTAGTTCATGCTCCAGACCTGGCATTATTGTAAGGAAAATGCTTGAATGATAACAATGATGATGATTGCTATGATGTATGCTGAAATGTGAAATTACATGAATGACATTTTTTTTTATGTTAAGTATGTTTTAGCATGAAATTCCGTCTGGGGTAGGTATCAACAGTCCTAATCATAGAGTGCGCATAGTTGAAAAAATGGACAATCCTGCAAAGAGGAGGTTGGCCAGTTAGACGAGCAACATAGTAACTAACTGTTCAGCCATGATTTGCGGTGCAAGGATATGGCATTACAGTCGCCTATAGGGACGTCAAATCATTCAAGAGAAGCAGAGATTATGACGTGAAGGAGGTCATGCACACCATGAAGTTACAGAAGAACAAAAGGTTAGAGCATATGCAAAACTAGAATGGATATAAAAGAGGATAGTTGATGAAGGATATGAGGGCACATGTGATGGAACATGAGCTATGAGCTATGTGCAACCGACAGCCTTAGAAATTGACTGGATGGATGATTTAGGAGCACGAAGAGTTTTAACTGTTGGAGCCACAAAGTATAATCGGCAGAATCAAACTTAGTGAAGTGGCCATTCAGATCCAACTCCATTTTATCTTTTGCTTTTTATCCTTTTCCTTGTAACTTGTGAGTAGGTGCAGGAATGGAGTGAGTCAGATACTAGTTTTCCCACGCATTCTACCATTATCTTTCAGCTATGGTACCTATCCTGAAGTATCTTGAGCTTTTTTACTTCTATTATGTCCTGTACTTGTACCTTCCCAATCTTAAACAAGAATGATATAACCCAAAGCTATGGTAAGTTCGTTCTCCCCTTTTTGTAAACTCAGGGAGACTAGAGATGTATCTTGACCCTTCCTTACCATCTATCTATATTTTGGGAAACATTCTTTGATTCAGGTGGACATTACTTGTATAATTATATATCACCTTTGGTAGATTCCACTCAGTTTCTTTAGCTCATAGTTGTTGACTCAAGAAATATATACAAAAAAAGTAATTTATTTTATGTTATCTTGCCTCTACATTTTTTTGACAGAATGCATCTATGTTATTTATCTTTATTACGCTAGGTGATATGTATGCTGTGCTATACAATTTTCCTATTGTAAAAGATTAAACAATGAATGAAGACCTAATTTTATGTGGATATTAACAAAAATTATACAGGTACTTGCCCAAGGTGTTTGATCGATATGCTGGTGCAGAAGGATTTATTTTCCTTCAGGATGATATGATTCTCAACTACTGGAATTTCTTGCAAGCAAACAAGACGAAACTATGGATCACCAACAACGTAATAGTTACTTTCTAGGCTAATATCCCTTTATCATGCATCTCAAATGACACTATTGAACTGAGATAACATACTGAACCACTTTCTTCTCGTCTTAAGGTCCCAGAGTCTTGGGTTTCTGTTACCATCGATGGGAATAGCAACGAGTGGCTTGTGAAACAAGCTGACATGGCCAAACAGTTGGTGAGTACTTTTCCTGGTCACTTCCGAGTTACTTACAAAGAGAACATGGGCGAGGAAAACAAGATGATCATATGTGGCAGCGAGCTGTTCTACGTCCCACGACGATTCGTAAGCCACTTTGTCGACCTTGTGGTTCTCGTTGGAGATTTGGATATTCATCACAAGGTTGCTGTGCCCATATTTTTCTTGGCTATGGATTCGTATCAGAATTTCGATTCCAAGCCGCTGGCAAAAGTTGCTTATAGGACAGGCCAACCAATCAATGGTTCATCTCTGTCAAGTGTGTATTCAACAGAAGTACCTGCGTTGTATCCGGTGGATATCCGCGACGAGCTGGAATTCATTAAGCTGATAAGACTGATGGCTTCCGGTGACCCTCTCCTGATGGAACTTGTGTGATTGTAGGTGATGTATTTAGCTACATTCCTGGTAGTACAAGTGAAGAGAAGAAGCAATTTAAATTTTGGTTGATAGGCCATTGTATCATTGAATTCTTTTTTCCCCTTTGATATGTACTTTGTAAGTTGTAACATTCATTCAAGTAATACAAGTTATACGTGGTTGGTAGTTTTCTAGTAACTAAAAATCTGAGAGCATCCAAAGTGATAGTGGTTTCAAGTGATATATTTTGACTTTAGTCAAATTTTGTAGCACTTGAAGGCTGCAGTGGACATTTGTGCATACTTGAAAATAGTTAGAAAGGTACGAGACACTCCAGATTTAGAGCGTGTCCTAGCTCCTCTATATTAGTTGCTGGGTCAACAAAAAATAACCAAACAGGAAAAAAAGATAGAGAGAGAGAAAAGAGGAATTTTTTTACGATTTTTTTCGTATAAAGTAATAAAATTATATAAAATTATAAGAAAAGGGAAAAGTTAGATGAAATTGTATGGAGGAGGAGGACCTGCCAACTCAGTTGGCGGGGTGCAGTGGTCGAGAGTAACTCGCCAACTGAGTTGGCGGGGCGCACTCATCGAGAGGCCGCTCGCCAACTCAGTTGGCGAGTGATGCTGAGTTGGATTCTCAGCCCGCCAACTCAGTTGACGAGTGATGGTTTAGGGTGCGGGCAGTGACCGTTGCACTCTGCTCGCCAACTCAGTTGGCGAGTAAGGATCCGTTCACACAATTAGCCGTTGCACAACGGCTATTACATTCAACACTCTCCCTCTATATATTTTTTATCTCAACCAAATCATCTCACACTCACTCTATTTCCTCTCTTCCCTCTAAATCATCTCACACTCACTCTATTTCCTTCCTTCCCTCTAGCAAAGTCTCCAACACTCTCTCTGTCTCTCTGCCGCTAGCAAAGCTTCAGTCAAAGTTTTGCCTGCAGCTAAAGTTCATTTGAGTTTTCTGTAGCAAAAGTTCTCAACCGTCATGGATCGTAGCGTAAGAATTGTATGCTCGCACGGCGGTAAAGTAAATGGGTTAAATTACGAAGGAGGAGAGTATAATTTTTTCAACTTATCTGAATATTAGTTTTGAAAATATACGTAATCATATTATTGAACGTTGTTCTATTCATTATGATTTTATTCTGAAGTCTATTTTTTGTTCTAATTATTTTTTGATAGATAGTGAAGATGCATGGAATTATATTCTTGAGATTAATTCACAATCACGATATATAAAAATATATGTTATTAAAGTAGCAGCAACCTTAGATAGTAGAAATAATGAATATTTTTCTGAATATCAGCATGTTAGTTCGGGTGCTAGTTCTTCTCAACAAATAGTTTCATTTATCTAAGAAGGTCATTCATCAGATGAATCTAACCATGATGATGATAGTGACAACGACGATGGAAATAGTGATGATTTAGTTAAAAATGTAGATTATACGGTAGATGATGATGTTGTAAAAGCTATCACTGATGAAGTATTTAAGGGACAATCATTTCCTAGTCGTTCTCACTTTAGAAGCTTTATAAGTAATTTAGCAATTAAATATAATTTTAGTTGTTCAGCTAGTGTTATGAATAATGCTCGTGGAATTATATATAGTTGTGATCAACCGAATTGTAATTGGAGAGTATATGTCAAATCTATTGGAAATGACGATATAGTTAAAGTTAGTACATTAGAAAATCGTCATTCTTGTTTAGGAAGACTTAGTACAGGACATCATCGACTAGCTACCGCTTCATGGATTAAGACCATGATAATTGACATTATTAGAGATAACCAGTCATACAGTCCATCACAAATTGTTAAAGATATATATAGGGAGCACCGTATACAAGTTAGTTATTCCAAAGCCTGGAGAGTCCGAGAGACAGCATTAGCTGAAATTAATGGTAGTTATGATGAGCCATACGCTAGTCTTAAGGAGTATTGTTATAGAATTATGGAGACAAATCCAGGTAGTACATGTTTTATTAAAACTGCCGAAAACAATAGCTTCCAACGAATATTTATTTGTTTTAAGTCATGTATTGATGGATTTTTAAGGGAATGTTTACCAATTATTAGTACTGATGCTACATTTCTTTCGTCTAAATATCAAGGTATCTTATTTATTGCTTGTGCTCACGATCCTAACTATCAATTATATCCTATAGCTTATGCTGTTGCTGAAGGTGAGAATAGTGGTTCTTGGTCTTGGTTTTTAAATTCTCTTAAAATATCTTTTGAAAGTTGTTTTAATGATTGGAGTACAATTTTATTTATATCTGACAAGCAAAAGGGATTAATAAATGCTGTTCGTGCTATTTTTTCTGCATCTCCTCTTTTTTTTTTGTATTCAACATTTTAAACAAAACATGAAAAAGTTACCAAAGAACAAGTATTTCAACACTTCTTAGACTCGCTTGCTAGATCATATAATAAAACGGATGCAGAGAGTGTGTTTGATATAATTAAATCCAAGAACATAATTTTGTACGATTGGCTTATTGGTGTAAACGATGAAAGTCGTCGATTTGAACATTGGATAACAGTGTATGCTACTTGTCCTAGATTAGATATTAACACTTCTAATCTTGCTGAATGTTTCAATAGCTGGATTAAGAAATTACGAGATAAGCCAATAACAATACTTCTCGATGGTATTAGAGCCAAGATTATTATACTTCATGACAATCGTAGAAAGAATGCTGAAAATATAGACACACATTATTGTCCGAAGATGTTAAAGAACATGGCTTCTATTATCAAAGAGAAGAATCACCTAGAAATATTAGCTATTGATAGTTATAAGTTTGAAATAATAGACCGGGCAACAAGTAGAACCTATGTTGTTAATATAACTGACAGATCTTGTACATGTTTTAGATGATACCATACTTATATACTATGTATACATGCATATTTTGTTTGTAGATATTGCAATATTAGTATTGATAATTTTTATCTTGTAGTATTTTCGACGAAAACCTTGAAAAGTGTATACGCACCAAAAATGGAGCCAATTCCAGTTCCCTACAAGATTTAAGCTCCTTTGGTAAAAGGACAAATTGGGGTGCCAAATATAAGACACAAAGCCGGAAGACCAAAGAAGAACCGCATCAAACCCTGGAATTCATCGACGAGAGATCTACGTTGCAGTAATTGTGGTGCTATGGGACACAACCGAAGAAGATGTACTAGTCAACCGAGAGAGTAAAATAGAATTGTTCAATACCCAAATATTGTAATAAAAAACCATTACAAATCATACAAATATTGCAATCATACAATATTACAAATTATCTACTCATCCTCGTCCTCGTCTTGTTGAGTTTGGGTAGGCAGCGGTGCTGATGGAGTCGAAAAAAATTGTATGAATATCTGGTAGCTTTCATCTCCAGCAGTCTGGTAACTCGGACCCGCTCCAGCATACTGGTCACTCGGGTCCGCTCCAGCATACTGGTAACTCGGGCTCCCTCCAGCATACTGGTCACTCGGGCCCGCTCCAGCATACTGGTAACTCGGGCCCGCTCCAGTATACTGGTAACTCGGGCTCCCTCCAGCATACTGGTCACTCGGGCCCGCTCCAGCATAATGGTCCTCTGTAGTATCCCTCCGACGACGACGACGAGAGTGTCACTGTCGTACTAAGCCAGTCGGATAGTCCGATGGAAGACGTGATTGTACTGGAGGTATTTCCGGTTCCCGTCCAATACCCAGATGCTCAACACGAGTCACAAGTTCCTCCATAAGACGCCGACTGTCTGGGGAAAGGTTTTTATGAGGTCGTTGTAAATGTTGCCGGTATACACCACTCTGAAATTTCAAACTTGTAAATTAATATATTTATCATATCTATGTATATGTATTTTTGAAAGTGTAATGAAGTCATACCAAATCATGCATTCCATCGGCAAAAGCACGCAGAGTAGAATCATCTACGGATCTACTCTTGAACCTTTGCTCCTCATAGTGGTATACTCGGTTGCTCATAAGAGGGCATCCCCACCATTGCCTATAGTCCAGGCTACCCATGTCTGCAAAATGTAAACAAAATTTTAGCAAACTATTTACACTAAATCAATACGAATAATGAGTAACTTATAACTTACATTCCTCAGCAAAATTTAGTCTGGGAGACATGTCCCTCACACTATAATTCTCGAACCGATTATTCCAGTCAGCAACGAGACCAAGGATTCGTTGTAATGCATTTGATGCCTCATAACCGACTGTCTGTGGATCATCGGGAATTATTGGGCTCATTTCGAATTGCCGAAGAACACGGTATGCCGGATGGTACATGGTGAACCGATCATATATAATATGAGATATGTGTAAAGTAAATGCATATAATGTCCTCTTGATTTCTGGAGCATCAGGTTAACATGAGTAAGGTAACCAGGTAACCTATTTAAAGATATTGTATCAATTAGATGTGATGTTTATCTACGATCAAAACTTAAATAATTTAAAGATATTTATTGCATATTTAAAAATTACCTCATGATACTGTAGTGTATCAAATTGGCTACGATAAAGTGATACACTCATGTATTGGTAGTGTTGATAATCCACTACATCTGTAGGCCAACGCATAGCAACTGGAAATACTCCAACATCACTGAGAATGCTAGTAACAGGCCTACGAATATAGAAGTGCTCGTAGGACCAGAACTATAAAACAAAAATATGACATTAGTACAAACAAAATTTGCGTATAAAATTACTCTAACTTTTTAAGGTCTTTCATTCATACACGAATCAGTGAAATACATCCACAAATACTCTTGCGATTGAATCTTACAAATTCTGTCAGATTGGCGTATAAAAAGGCAAGAGTAGCAGCTCCCCACGCATGCTCAGTAGGTTTTGTCAAATCATCCAAGAATGGTAGAACCTGCACATTTACCATATTTCTCGATGCATCAGAAAATAGAATTGTACCACATAAACATAGCAGATACGCTCTAGTGCAATGAATGACCTGGAGATATTAAGTGTTATATAGACACTAAATTAAGTCATAAACAAATTTACTAATAAAAATACATACCCGTATTTTATCTACATCAATCACCCCGTCAATAGTGTGATGTAGGTCCATGAAGTTGCCACGGAGCCATGTAAACTTCACAAAATTGCCGTCTTTTATACCTGATGGAGGGCTAACACCGAGATACCTCCTGATCAGATCAGATCCCTTTAAGTGCGGATCAAAATATATAGCATTACCTTTAATAGGTAACCCTAGTATATTTGCCACATCAAAAAGGGTGATCGTCATCTCGCCGAATGGGAGTTGGAAAGTGTTGCGTTCGGGCCACCAACGCTCCGCAAAACTTACAACTAAATGAAGATCGTGGATTAAATATCTAACACGATCTATATAGTGGAATCCAAAGGATTCCACCAAAGCCTTTTGGACCGAATTTAGCTCCCACGTACGATAATTTATTTTGGTCCGCCAATGTACATGGATCCGGGTTCGTAAACCAAGATCATGGTCGTATAACTATAAAAAAAACATATACATTATATTTTGTGTGTAAATTACTAAAGTTGAAAACTTGTAATTTCAAAAATTACCTCGCCAGTAAATATCTGACTAGAAATGTGGTCTTCACGTTGCTTAATAATAAGTTGGGTAGTCGGTCCGCCAGGAATACGACCGTCATTGTGGGTAGCCATCTCCAAAAATATTGATTATAAGATGTGAGTAGGAGGAGGAGGAGGTGTAAACCCCCTGATTTTTCAAAATTTTAAAAACTGGATTTTTTACAATTTTCTGGAATTTTCTGGGAATTTTCTGTAATTTAACAACAGGGTTTTAATTATTCAATAATTTTTAATTGATAATAAATAATATTAAAATATTATGAAAATACTATTTTTGGATGTAAAATAAAAAACTGGACTTAGGGCAATTTTTTTTAGAATTTATTGGGCCCCGGACCTATTTTTAAATTACCAAAAATTATTTATTTAATTATTTATTTATTAATTAATTACTGATTATTAATATTAATATTAATATTATTTTATTTTATAAACCCAAACCCAGCCCACTGGGCCCGGCCCACCGGGCCCAGCCCGAACCCAAACCCAGCCCATCCCCTATCGGGTCGGGTCGGGTCCGCCCGACCGAACCCGACCCGCCACCCGCCCGCACCCTCTCTCCTTCCACGACCCAGCCCAGCTGCCCGCGTCTCGCGGCGGAGCCGCCACCTCCGGCCCGCTCCGCCCGCCTCGCGCCGCGCTGCCCGCCACGACGCCCCCTCATCCGCCTCTCACGGCCACGACCACCGCTGCCACCCTATTTAAACCCCCCCCGATCCCCTCTCGGCCTCACTCCGCCGCCGCCAACCACCACTCGCCGCCGCCGTGCACCCAGTCGCGCCGCCACCGCCGCCAGCCGCACCCAGCCATTTCCCCCGGCCACCGCCTCCTTCTCCTCCTTTCCCGTCGAGCACAGCACCAGCAACAGTAGCTCGAGCCGCCGTCGCCGCCGCCGACTCCGCCCGAGCGCCGCGCCGCCCTCCGCCGCAGCACCCCGGCCCCCTCTGCCTCAGCCCGGCCGCCCAGCGCCGCCCCTCGCCGGATCCCCAAATCCGAAACCCTAACCCTAATTCTCGAATCCGCGTGTCCGACACGAGTCGGACACGATTCGACCCTGTTTTTGGGTCCCCTTCAGGTACTTGTAACTTTTTGCTCGTAGCTCCGTTTTCGATTCCGCAAATTGCGTTGCGAAGCCTGTATGACCCTCTCGGTGCCCGGACAAACCGCTCGGGGCATCGCGTCCTGTGGTGATCGCACACAGCGATCCAAAAACAGGAAAAACTAGACCCTATTTTACCCCGGAACTTAGTACGCCCCGCCAAACGGGACGACTTGGTCGCGCGCGGTCTTCACAGATTCGTCCGCGTTGTCGATACAGACGTGTGAGATTTCGCGGAAGCTGATTCGGGTGTGCGTGCACACCGGAATCAACGCGTATCCGCGGACATCGCCCCGTATCCGACTTTTCTGCAATTTATCCTAACTTTGTGTACACACGTCGGATTGAAACGAAACTTATGCCATCGGACTCGTAGCAATACGCTGGTCCTGTGGGTCAAGTTTGGTTTGATTCTGAGAACGTTGACGAAATCGCGTGTCGTGGGCCCCATAGGTCCCGTTCGACGGGCGATTTTGTGATCGGCTCATCGGAATTCAATTCCGAAAGTTCCGTTGGGTTCATATCAGCGTTTCTGACCTGTTGACACTAAGTTTGGTGAATTTGGAGACCTTTGACCCTGACGCATTTTTCGGTGCAAAGCGGGCCCGCATGTGGATCCCGTTTTGACCCGAAACTGCCGTTTCTGCCCTTGTCTTCAAATTGGACTCAAGGACATGCGTTTCTAGCTGATTAATATTTTTTGGATCTGATGGTGATATTTGTTTCAGCAACCGGAGTACCGCCTGCAAATCCAACTGAAGTCAGAGCCGGAACCACAGGCAAGTGTACCTCGCCAAAACTTGCAACTTTGCTACCTATTTCCTGGACTTAGCTTTGCATCAGTGGGCAAGTAAAGCTTTCCAATTCTCAGATATTTCTGGTTATAGTATTTTACTTGATTTCTTGTAGATTCATATGTAACTTGTTTAACTGCTCAACCCAGGACACCTGACACTCTTCATGTGACAGAATTGCCTGAGATATACCTGGTGATTCCGTATAGGCTACATTTTTATGTCATTTCCAGTTTATTTGCTTAGATTCTAGCCTGACTCATTGCATTAGTTCAAACTTGCGTGAGTTGTACCTGATATTTTCTGGAACTGTGACGTGAGATTACATGGGGGTGGGAAGAGTATTATCATATCAAGGCTGAATATATTATAATATAAATACTGTTATCTGGCGGTGCCTTAGACTCTGATACAGAGCTTTGGTACCTTACTGGCTCTTCGAGAAAATACTGCTATGGGTTCTTCGACACTGATCCTGTAGTAGTCTCAGCCTGAGTATGACTAAAATTCTCACTTGCATATCACTTAGCTGGTTTACATATTTATCCCGCTGTTTCATTATTGCTGCACTGCATATATTTTGGCTTGTATTTTCTGTACCTTGTTATGTCCCCTGAGGACCTGGAATGGACTATGTCCCCAGGTATAGCTGAGGAGAACTACCCCGAGGTGTACGGTACAGGAGCACTCCTTGGAGCAGAACTCGGAACAGAGAACGAGATATTGGCCGAAGATTTCTCCTGAGCACCGGCTTCATCTACACAGTATTTCCATTTTTAGCATTTATTTCCTGTCTATTTTCCTCTGAATGTAACATACTAATTCTCGGATTATTTCCCGAGATAATCTTATTTATTGCTTATTTATTTCTATTGCATTATTCTAGCAATTAATCTGTGTTTATTCTGTGGATGAGATTAGAAATACCTGAGACTTGTAACATCTTACTGTTAGACTACAGCTTAAGCATGCCCTGATGGATCCATTAAATTGGGTTGTCCATCGGTGCGTGCTGCTGGCCATTGCTCACGTGCTCAGTCCCTCGTCATTTTGGGACTGGGACGTGACATGAGGAAGAGGATTGCTGTGAGTAAGGAGGAGGAAGAGAATTGTTGTGAGTAAGGAGGAGGAGGAGGAGGAGAAGAATGTGTGAGAAGGAGGCTTCGGTAGTGGGGGGTGTTTATAGGGAGGGAAGGGGAGGGGATGGGGGGGGGTCTCCGAGAGAAGGGGAGCGGTCGTGGGTGGGTGGTCTCCGAGGAAGGGGAGGCATCAGGAATCCGAGGGGTGGGAAGAGAGCGGCCCGCCAACTGAGTTGGCGAGCGGTCTCTCGTAGACTGTGCCCCGCCAACTGAGTTGGCGAGCGGCCTCTCGAGGAGTGCGCCCCGCCAACTCAGTTGGCGAGTAGTCCTCCTCTCTGCAATTACCCCCAACTTTTCCCCTTTTTTTATAATTTTATATAATTTTATTACTTTATACGAAAAAATCGATTTTTTACTAAATATGGAAGGAAAATAAAGAGAGAAAAGAGGGAGAAAAAAGTTGAGAATAGTTTGGAATGTATCATTGTGTGCCAATATTATGGAGACACTTAAAAAGTAGTAATTTACACACTTTTTAATAATTTGGAGTATATGTTTGGAGTGTACCGCTATGGATGCTCTGAGAGACATATATAGAGAGAATTCTCAAGCGGCTGAACCTTCAAGGATTTTTCATATTGTGTATCTATTTATAATAGTCTAATCACTTAACAATTGGATACAAAAATATCTTTATAAGATTACAAAGAGAGAATGATATCTGTTGGTCGAGCAATCAACCACTTAGTTACAACTAACTGCAACACTAACCCTTGAGTGTGTAGCTTAATAATCAATTTGTATCAATCTTTAGGATTAGCCTTAGGGATGATACAACATTCTTCAGACAACAAACTACAACGAGTATATATATATATATACTTCACTCAAATCTTGATTTGGAATTTTTTCATAGAAAAAATCGTAATTGAAGGAAAAAAATGAGTCTTTTGGAGAGTGGATCTCGGTAGGAACTTTGTGAACATGTCGGCCAAGTTGTCCTGGGTTCAGATTTGCTTGACTTAAATTTTTTTTTTTTTTTTATTGTTGATGCAAGATGAAAAACTTCGGTGCAATGTGTTTCGTATTGTCTCCATTGATGTAGAATTTCTTCATCCAGTCAATACATGTGGATGTCTTCTTATATTGTCGTCGCGACATTATTCATAGAAGAGAATCTGTTCATTGTCCGAAGACGGCTCGAACCATATGCACTCCCGGGTGAAATCGTAAAATATGATGAGTTCATCATGATTTGAAAATATGGCGACTAGACTTCCAAGATAGCGATGTATTCCAAATGGTAAATACATAACCACTTTGGGATCTCATCTTGTGTGGGTCAGATAAATAACCAACATTGGCATAGCCGTAAATGTGGACATCATTCCGAGGATAACGATGTTTTGGAGCTTTCGTTTGCATTACCTACTGAGTTACAATCTTTCCTAGAGACACAAATATAGATAAAGATTACACGAAACTTGAGGCCTTGATAGCCTTCTTCAACTTTATTCATCTAATAACAATCATCCGTAGCAAACACAATTTAAAAATATGATTATCTTTCGAAGGCTTTAGCCCCAAACCCCTGGGTGGGTGGGTGGGTGGGTGGGTGGGTTGCCCTCTCGACCAGGCAACAAAACCACTGAAGCCCTGCTATGGACCCAGATATATCATGGAGGGTTCAAGGAAATCATTTGGTCAAACAATATCTTTGGCCCATCACTATTTTTTCATGTGTATTGGTCCTGATTAATCTTGCTTCAAAATATTCAAATTGCTTTTCTGCAAAATAAATGTTAGATCAACAAAACAATATGCATAGTAACAAGTATGATTTGAATAAAGCGCACTAGAACTATGCTAAGTTTAAGTATTAATAATATAGTGATTGTATGATCATGAGTGATTTCATAATACGAAACTTAATCGATTAACCATAATCAAAAAGTCAAATTAATCAATAGGCTAATAACAAGCACATTTGCAATAGGTATATGTGATCTCGTCATTTTTCTAGATGAAAGAATATGTCTAACATATTTTATGTTACCATTAGAAGATCTAGGATCTCCCATATTTTATTATCACACTGAGCGGTACGGAGATTGAGATAAGAACTGGGTGGACACAAACCATGTCAATTCATGTCATTCTTCAGGAACACTAATGTTCTCATATCCCCCTAACAGCGGGAGACTATTTAATTAAATTGACAATCAACAAACTTTACAGTAAAGAGATCGCCAGTCAAAGAATCTAAATAGCGAATGATTGATGACGAATTATAACCGACATATTCTCATATTTCTCTGAGGTTGGTTCCTTACAATGACGCAACAGACATATAGGCTGCATAGTAGAAAATGTGTACATATGAAACTTAGGTTCGTATCAAATAACCAACTATAACACATAATATGTTTAGGCCTCAACCAGACCAACATTGTTGTATCTAATTATATTACATAGCCCTATGCAAAAATAGGAAGTTCGGTGCGCATCACCAAAGTCCTTGCTATGAGGCCATTATGGGTGTGAACATGGGGGACCAGATGTTCAACTTCAATTCCCAGCAACTGCAATAATCATCAAAAGTCTTTGATGTGAACTCTCTATCTTCAAATCTTCTGGATTTTATGTGATAATCTCGATGGCGAGACCGCAATTTATTCAATTGAGACAAGATTTGCATCTTTTTGAGTGGACATTAAGCATACAGTGACTAACGAGTCGATTCATCAACCAATACCATCAAATCTTTAAATAGTTTGCATGTTGGTTGGATAGGTCTATAAATCTCTTCCTAGATAGAATCTACTGTAGAAAAATATAGGAAGATACTTGGTAAAGCCTACTAGAATGTCATGCCCCGATCTTCCGCTAGGCTAATCGGCCGTCCCCACTAGGCGAAAATGACCGCGCCAGCGCTCCCGCAGGACGATCGCTTTTGACCCATCCGGGCGTGATGCCGCACGAGCATGAGCTGCGCCCATGCAAGCCATGGTTCATTGGCTGGCGGTAAGAGATCTAAGCCACAGTCGTACAGATTGTCCGAGTGCAGCGGAATGTATAAACGCATAAGCGAGTGGTAACAAGTTCTCTGAGTCGACAATAGCGAAAGCAAAGACTGAATAACTCAAGTATAGAAGTAAGGCAACTCTTTACTCATATTGGAACAAGTGTTACAGGCGGCGTATAGCCGAGATTATAAGTCGCCCAAGCTCTCTCTCTCTGAAACATAAAAGTGTGCCAAGTGGCTACATTTGTGGAATGATATATAGGTGATGTTCCAACATTATGTCTTGTATATGTGCTTCAGTTTCGGACGCAGCGTTCCAAGGCTTCCGAGTTGAACTCCACGCCTTAGCACGCACGAAGGAGGCATCCGTACCGAACGAGGTTCTCTCGTACCCTGCAAGCAATCTGGTGGGTTATCAGTACATGAATGCACTGGTGGCGAGGCTACTCGCCCGCTCGACAAATCCAAACACGTAAGATAGGTTCCGTGCACCAACTACTTTGTTGTCTTTCTAGTTGTGCCTTAGGATCAGTTTCATGGCAATATTGAATAGCCTAACTCGTGTGGCAGTGCACTGTGCGATATAAGAGGAAACACGGCGAGACTTACCAACTTACCGTTTGTCCTTCCCTGTCCAAGGCAAACCACGTTAATTTAAGCACAAGCATGTATAAACATTCAGGAGGCATAGCATATGCAAACACTGTGTTGTGAGCGAGGTTATGCTTCGGGTGGACGAGTTACAAGAAATATCAGGTATGTTGCATAATATGTCCAGTGATCTTTATGCACAAGTGTTGTTATACCATGATCGTTCAGGTGTTCAGTTATTCTTGATGCGATACGATGACTCGCACGCGGATAGCCGCTAAGCGAGGATGACTTATCTACATGAACATGAGGTCACTGGCACGGCGCCATAATGGACGGTCTAGTCTCAGTACGGAATGGTGTACCACGCATAGGCAGGACGACACATGCCATTCCGTCCTATAGCAGGCGACTATCAGGAGTTCCGTCCGGATCGGATCGGTGCCAGTGCCCCAGCAACCGTCCGCGGAACTAAAACCTTGTTTCCAAGTTGTCCTGTGACCATGCAAGTCTCTATCTTTCAGGTCTCTTTGGTCAGGTACCGGAACAAGTTCGAGGCAGCATATATATATATATATATATATGGAACAAGTTCGCGGCAGGATATATATATATATGGAACAAGTTATATGGAACAAGTTCGAGGCAGGATATATATATATATATATGGAGGCAGGATTGTTCACAATATGTGTGTTGACTCAACGAGCCATTTGATTCTGTACAGGACAGTTTTGCTCCACGAGCTGTAATTCTGGATCATTTACTTGGTGCAAATTTCTTGGTTCGGGAACTGCCTTAGCGACCTAACGGTCCCGGATACTTTCAGGTTCGTATTTGCACGGAACGACTATTATATAGTCTTCCGAGGAGAACCTAAATGAATGCATGACATGAATGGCAATACATGGTCTTGGCATAGTTTATGCAGCAAGCATGCAATCGAGGCAATATATATAAGCAGACAAGCATGCATTCACAAGGAGACTTAAGCATTCACATTTGCTCGGGCCCGAAGGTAAGCCGAGGAGTAAAACCGTAAGGGACCTTTCCGAGCGACGTTATCTAGGGTCGTGCAGCATAGCAGTAAGGGAGTGCACAACGAAGAGTGTAATATTCATTTCGTTCTACTCGAGGCATAGCAGAGTCTAGTTGCACAAGGCAAAGGTAGCATACAAGGGTCTGAATGTAAGCAATGTTTCAGTTCCATGTTCTAACACAAGCAATACAAGTTGGGATTATTCCCTTAGCTAGGTGCGTTGTATTCTTATTAGCATACAGGGGGTGATTCACCTAGCGACTAACATGTATCATTCCGTATTTTATGTGTGCTGGCTAAGCAAAGACAAGTTCACCGTAGCCACCCACCTTAGCGATGATCCGCCTCGGTCGAGTGATACTGCGAGCGAGCCTCTGAAAGCCTAAGACGTACTCCTGTAGGGACCAAGTCTGGATATCCTTTGCCTCAAACGAGTATTCTCGCCTGAGCAAAGCGGGTTAGAATATTGCACTTTTGTCGTTTGAATCAGCAGTTCGCTTGAGCGGAAGGGGGTATTACATTATCCACCACTCAGAAAAAGTCTCGTCCTCGAGACTTCCTGAGGGCAAGCCGCACTATCGAATTCCGAGTCTAGCCCGAGCGTAGCTATCGGTACCACTAGATCCATTGGAACACAATCCCCTACTCGATGTTTAGCCGTATTGCGTGTATACTAAGTCAGTCTTCATTGCGCCTTAGCGCGGGACATATTTCTTAACACGAGGTACATTTCAATCGATCTTGTTTAACGATCTAAAGCTGAGGCAACTTATACAAGTCGTTATGCTTGTTCAGGAGGATATTCACTTGTACTAGCATTTGAGATCAACATATCGCGTGTCTGGATCGTACACATATTCAAAGCGTCCCTCAAACACATGCATGTCAACCAACTTAGTGATAGCGAAGTCTTAGCACTCGAGTTTCACATTTCTTAAGTCTTGGATCGTTCACACGTTCAAGGCATCCCTCAAACATATGCAGTCAACCAAACTTAGAGATAGTGAAATTGGACAAGCTACTTGTGAAAATCTCAAGGGTTCAATCCAATTCCATACCATTTCCATTCCCACTGAGTATTTGCACTACCGTTCAACACGATCAATCCGATTCAACCGACTAGCGTCCATCCTTTCGGGTCAACTTAGTATACGTTATCGTTCCCAAGTCTAACCCTAAGTCTTGCTATCCCAGTTGTGATGCTTTATACAAGAAATATGGTAAAGTCGGTAGCACAGGTTCATTCACTCGGCACAGGGTCGTTTGCCTAATTTCTAGGTCAGCTCACAAGGTCATAGGTACAAGTTCATGCACATTGCGATTCATCGTGCAAATTTGTCGCACGATGCTCGCCCCAATTCTTATGGTCAAACCATTGTTCATTTGCACGGGACGTTCTACCCAGCTTGTTTCACTCAGATTTCTAAACATCGAGCACAGATATACCTACTCTCAATAACACGTTTGTTGCATGGGGGGGGGACGAGTCCATTCAAGTAACTTACAATAAATCCGAGTTGCAGGGCAAACCTAGTGGTTTGCATAGTCTATCTCCTCAAGTATGTTTTGATAGAATCCCTATCCATTTAAAGTCTAGACCACCAAGCCAAGATTCAATTCTAAACCTTTAGTTTAACTCCAATTCGTTCAACCTGATTCATGTATCCGTTCACAAAACCATCAAGCGTGATTTATTTCAGGCTCTAGGCTAATTTATCCATCAAAACATTTCTGATTCTTTGCATTTCCAATTCGTCTCTTGCGTCGAACCATAAGTTAAGATGATCATTCAGTATATATATGAAATCTACCAAGTCATATCCGTTCATGCAGTGATTATAATTCGTCTAGCAAAATCATCCAACTTTTATTTTACCGTTTGGTAAATCCATAGTCTACTTTTGGCATTCCTCAATAATCAAGTTCAAATATTGAAGTCCAAGTCCATCCATTTCTACTACGTTCAATATATCGAGTTCGTTCTTCCGAACTCCAAGTAAGATCCATTATCGCTTATATCATTCCTAGAAGCATAATATTTTCTTTGCTTGTATCGATCATGCTATCTTCCAACTATCGATACCAAGTCAAATTTATATTCCGAAGCCAAAATATCCATTCTCGGGTTAGCTTATTCGAGCGATAATTTATTCAAGTTTAATCCGTTTTGTTTCAATCCAAATCGCTCGCACGATTCTCAATTTCCAACAAGTTTTCCTTAGTCAGGATATCGATTTCCATTTTCATGAATTCCTATTCGATATGAGCCTTATAGTTGGTCCAAGCACATTCCCAAATTGTTCAGTTCAACTATCGTACGAGTTATGGATCCGTTTGGACGTTTCTAAATGATCCATCCACCACTCGAAATCGAGTCATTCCATTAAATCCTTAATCGATGCCCGCATTATCGTTAACTTATTCACCATCTCGTTCCTCAAATTCTAGCACGATACTCAAGTTTCGCCTGATAAAATCTAATCTCATTATATATATTCTGGATTGATAGTCATCCAAGCAACTATATTTTATTGTGTCTCCCAACACAAAATATCGTTAGAGCTATTTCCAAAATTCATGCACGATTCTCAATGTTCGCCTAAGCGATAATCTAACACAGTTTCTATCGGTCGCAAGTCTAAGTCTGACTTGTCTTATTCCTGAACGATGTCCAAATCTCGTTTATAATTGGCTTGCACCAAAGGGTCTTGGTGCACGACACAGAACACAACTTAGCCAAAAGGCTGTGTGCATAACAAACCATTCAGGCGATATTCGATTTCGAACTAACCAATTGGTTAACTAGGTACAGGAACATGGTTCGCGCATATCATGTAAATCTTAGCACGAGTCTATTCCCTAAAGGGTCCCAGGTCGGCACAAAGGCCTTTCGATCATAATGTCGTACAAGCAATCATATCATTTCACATGTAACTTTTTGAAAATATTTGACTTATTGTTTGGAATATCCCACTGAGGCGTTGAGAGAGTGTGTGCACATAACCCATGAATGAGCTTTCGAAACAAAGATATTAGAAACGAAGTCCAAAGGCTTACAAGCCAGGCTCTGATACCAATTTGTCACGTCCCGATCTCCCGCTAGGCTAATCGGCCATCCCGTTAGGCGGAAATGACCGCGCCAGCGCTCCCGCAGGACGATCGCTTTTGACCCATCCGGGCGTGATGCTGCACGAGCATGAGCCGTGCCCGTACAAGGCCATGGTTCATTGGCTGGCGGTAAGAGACTAAGCCACAGAGTCGCATAGATTGTCTGAGTGCAGCGGAATGTATACACGCATAAGCGAGTGGTAACAAGTTCTCTGAGTCGACAATAGCGAAAGTAAAGACTGAATAACTCAAGTATAGAAGTAAGGCAACTCTTTACTCATATTGGAATAAGTGTTACAGGCGGGGTATAGCCGAGATTACAAGTCGCTCAAGCTCTCTCTCTCTGAAACATAAAAGCGTGCCAAGTGGCTATATTTGTGGACTGATGTATAGCCGATGTTTCAACATTATGTCTTGTATATGTGCTCCAGTTCCGGACGCAGCGTTCAAAGGCTTCCGAGTTAAACTCCATGCCTTAGCACACACAAAGGAGGCATCCGTACAGAACGAGGTTCTCTCGCATCCTACAAGCAATCTGGTGGGTTATCAGTACATGAATGCACTGGTGGGGAGGCTACTCGCCCGCTCGACAAATCCAAACACGTAATACAGGTTCCGTGCACCAACTACTTTGTTGTCTTTCTAGTTGTGCCTTAGGATCAGTTTCATGGCAATATTGAATAGCCTAACTCGTGTGGCAGTGTGTTGTGCGATATAAGAGAAAACACGGCGAGACTTACCAACTTACCGTTTGTCCTTCCCTGTCCAAGACAAACCACGTTAATTTAAGCACAAGCATGTATAAACATTCAGGAGGCATAGCATATGCAAACACTGTGTTGTGAGCGAGGTTATGCTTCGGGTGCACGAGTTACAAGAAATATCAGGTGTGTTGCATAATATGTCCAGTGCTCTTTATGCACAAGTGTTGTTATACCATGATCGTTCAGGTGTTCATTTATTCTTGATGCGATGCGATGACTCGCATGCGGATAGCCGCTAAGCGAGAATGACTTATCTATATGAACATGACGTCACTAGCACGGCGCCATAATGGACGGTCTAGTCTCAGTACGGAATGGCATACGACGTATAGGCAGGACGACACATGCCATTCCGTCCTATAGCAGGCGACTATCAGGAGTTCCGTCCGGATCGGATCGGTGCCAGTGCCCCAGCAACCGTCCGCGGAACTAAAATCTTGTTTTCAAGTTGTCCTGTGACCATACAAGTCTCTATCTTTCAGGTCTCTTTGGTCAGGTACCGGAACAAGTTCGAGGCAGGATATATATATATATATATATATATATATATATATATATATATATATATGGAACAAGTTATATGGAACAAGTTCGAGGCAGGATATATATATATATGGAACAAGTTCGCGGCAGGATATATATATATGGAACAAGTTATATGGAACAAGTTCGAGGCAGGATATATATATATATATATGGAGGCAGGATTGTTCACAATATGTGTGTTGACTCAACGAGCCATTTGATTCAGTACAGGACAGTTTTGCTCCACGAGTTGTAATTCTGGATCATTTATTTGGTGCAAATTCCCTGGTTCGGGAGCTGCCTTAGCGACCTAACGGTCCCGGATACTTTCAGGTTCTTATTTGCACGGAACGACTATTATATAGTCTTCCGAGGAGAGCCTAAATGAATGCATGACATGAATGGCAATACAGGGTCTTGGCATAGTTTATGCATCAAGCATTCAATCGAGGCGATATATATAAGCAGGCAAGCATGCATTCACAAGGAGACTTAAGCATTCACATTTGCTCGGGCCCGAAGGTAAGCCGAGGAGTAAAACCGTAAGGGACCTTTCCGAGCGACGTTATCTAGGGTCGTGCAGCATAGCAGTAAGGGAGTGCACAACAAAGAGTGTAATATTCATGTCGTTCTACTCGAGGCATAGCAGAGTCTAGTTGCACAAGGCAAAGGTAGCATACAAGGGTCTGAATGTAAGCAATATTTTAGTTTATTGTTGACCTAGATAACGTTCTACCGTCGATGCTGCGACATAGGCTGGAAGTACCCACGTACTCGTACCCCTACACCGGGTGTGACTCGTGACAATGATGTCGTGCAAGCCTAAGTTTCACTTGCACAATGCTAAGGCTGGTGCAATAAGAAAATAAGCTATTCAGAGTTAGAAGCAGCAATACAATATTGTAGAAAAGTTAAAGAACATAATGGTATAAAAAAATAATCTCTTTATTGATAACTGAAATGATTACAAGCTTTCAGTACATTGCCAATTAGCTACATCTCTCTAGCACAATCCAGAATAAAATGACATCGTTCCATACATTACATCCCTTTATACAAAAAATATCATAAAATATCTTAATGTATTTCAAGACATCGACTCCTAATCTTCGGATCCTGAGGATGAGGATCTGCTACCACTTCGAACAATCCAACGCCTGCAAAACAAGCTAGCGGGGGTCAGCATTTTGGGGAAAGCACTGGTGAGGAACAAAATTAACACTATCTAAAATATCACTAAGTAATCATGTGAGAAAAATATTGCATTATTAGTGATCTTGCTACTTTTACCTATGTTCATTTTATGTTGTAAATGATTCAAGAGTCAGTTTACACTTCTTTTGAAAACATCTTTGGAAACCACATTTCATATTTAATTCAATCATGCATACAATAGCGACAGTTCAACACGATATTGATTCTACTTAATCTTGATGTGCGTAACGTGTTTAGTGAACTATATTCAATTACTCTAGGAACAATAACATCATTTAGTGGACTATGCATCTCATAATAAAGTGGCAGCATCATATTCAATTAAAACATGTAAGTCTAGGAGAAGTACAAGATAGTAAGCATAATCAATAATGAATATATCACTTATTCAGTGATTCTTACCCTTCGCCGAACGGTTATCCCTATAATAGATATACAAGTTAGAAATGGTTTGCATAAACATATATGTACTATTCCATGTTCGTCTCTGCATCAAACGATTAGGTATGCAAGAAGGCTAACCTAACATGCACCCTAACTACATGATGCCCCCCCGAGTGTTAGTTCCCCGGGATTAGCAGCTGGAACTACATGCCCATGCTCGCTAATGGACACTATCTGCCTATTAGTTAGTGGAACTGCATGTCCAAGCTCACTAATAAGTTTATACCCCCCAGTACGTAAGGACTTATAGCCTCAGGGTATCCAGTTCTCTCCCGAGCCGAACGATCCCTAGTGCCCTAGGAACCATTCGAGAGAAACACCCTTGTGCATAAGTTGTCCCGACCAATGCAATGCATGCACTTTCTATCATATATAATATCTACGATGCACATGTTCATAAACAAGCAGACATTCCAATCAAGCGATAGATCCGATAGCTCTTCAAGTCTCTTATCTAATAGCCACACCCCCAATAAGTAAGGACTTCTAGCCTCAAGGTGCACTATTAGTCTCTTTGCAGCAGTTCAAGTTATCCATACAGTTCTATCTTTTGAAGTATGATAATAAAACATGTAAGCAATTTTCTATTAAGCAAGCATGGCATCCGTTATTCTATCTCTTATAACTAAGCATGTAATTCTACTTTTGATTTGCATACAATGGAGGAACATATTCAAGAAATTTTCTACTTTACTTATTAATATGCAATAAAGTACATACCACATTCTCTTACTCTTGTTTACTAACATGATAAGCAGTTCATTAAATAACAGTGATAGTGTAACTTAACATGCAATATTTTATTCTTAACTAAGCATGGCAAGTATTCTTTTATTACACAAGCATACAAGTTCTCTTATTAAGAAAACATGGTCGTGTTCTATCATTCTTCATTATGAACAATAATCTTCTTGACAACAAGCGATTATAAAACCAGATTCTTTATTAGGCGTGAAAGAATCAGAGAATAAAGTTTTGTCCACTCACCAAGATCAATCGTCTTTTGTTTCGACAGAAAAACTCTTCGTGAAGGATTTCTCTCGAGCAAGCAAACCGATATATCTTGTTACATAGTGCCATCGCAGAGCGGCGCACTACAATCACGAGAACGTATAAGCCTTAGGGTGTCCCATCTCTCCTAGGTTGATACGATCCTGGTGTCCCGACAATCATTCAAGAGACTAAACCTTGTGCACAAGTTGTCTAAGACCAATACATGATATGCAACTTAGACTATTATTTAAAATAAAATAATACAACAATATAAATAAAATATTCAGTTTCTTCTACTCTTTCCATACTAACGATGAAGCTGTGAATCATAGAGCCTTATCTCTATTTTTTCTTTCTTTCATTTATTCGGACGGCTATGCCGCGTTCTTCCTTTCTTTTTACAAATATATTATCTCAACGCAAATATTTCGTTTAACAATACTATTTCATATTTATCTCTCTATTCATAGTATACATTTCAAGTCTACATTTTTATTCTTCTTATGCTAAAGAATATCAATTCTTTTAATTCATTAAAACTTTATAACTTAAGCATGCAATTCTTCTCTTTTAACTACATATAATATACATAATCTATGCAATTATTCTTTCTTTTTTAACAAGCAACAATTCATTATTAATATAGAGTCTACGCAATCATTCTTTCTCTTTTAACAAATAAAGCAACATCTCATTATTAATATACATTATTATATAGAGTCTATGCCATCATTCTTTCTTTTTTTAACAAATAAAGCATCAATTCATTATTAATACAGAGTCTATGTATTCATTTTTTCTCTTTTAGTTAATACCATCTTCTTATTAAGGGCATACAAATTTTATGTAATTATCATTCTAGTGATTACAAACTCTATTCTTAAAAGCAAAACATATATCCATTCTTTATGGGAGTTCATTATTAATCGTGAAATAATTAGAAAGCAAAATCTTGCCCACTCACCTGAAAATAATATAATGCCACCGTTGGGAGCGGGCTATTACACATTAGAAGTTTTTGAGATAAGGGGATGCCAATTCCAAAAGTATATAATTCCTGAACGACATTCATGAACCATTCCAATCCCAAAATTAAAATGAAATGAACAAGGCCTCCTTTGGTTCACGTAAAGAAATTCTTTGCTCCTTTCATGGCTACGAAAAATAAAAAAATTATTTGCTCTTTTTATGGCTACGAAAAATTGTAATTCATATTAATTTTTATTTTCGGTGTTTGGAAATGCCATGAATATAGACAGAAACATCTTTGAGCATGTATAGTTTAGTTCTAAATTTTTGTAATAAATGCAAAAAATTGGAAGGAAAAGTGAATCATTGGGGTGGGTGGGGGAATCCAATTTCTCTCTATTTTTCTTTCCTTTGGAACATAATTTTTTTTATGCTCCTTTTCTTTGACATTCAAATACGGAAAAACAAATAAATTTTGTTTCCTAAGACCCTGATTCCGCGAACCAAACATGGCCCAAGAAAAAGTATTGTGGAAAGCCCAAGATGTGACTTGCACAAATTTGCCTTAGATTTAGTCTAGCAAAAGTTGGTTTATTTTTTTGGGACCGTATCAGCCCTAAGCCCAATCACACGGTTGCACAAATGTAATAAATTTGGCAATCTAATGGACATCATTTGTACTTGATTAGGTAAAAACTAGTCAAGTTCACATGCGTTATACGTACAAAAAAGAAAAAGAAAAAGAAAAAGAAATCTATGATATTATTGAAAAGTTAGATTAAATATTTTAAAAAGAAAATAAATTTAAATTATATTAAAATATTTTAAATATTAATTTAAATATATTTTAATTAGTATTTGTTGTAAATATATTTTTTAGAATTTTGGATATGTGTTTGTTAGATTATACAATATGTAGTTAGTTTAAATATAATTTACATATTGAATATATTTTAGGATTTATTATATGTTCAGTTAGTTAAAAGAAATTTTTTTTTTAAATTTTTCTTAAGTTTGAGTAAATAAATAGTTATTTTTTTAATTTTAGTGAGGATATACATGACACATAGGCAGTTTATTTTTTAGCCAGTTTTAAGTCAGTTTTAAGTCCCACTAGTTACTTTCACCTATGTTGCATGTAACAAAAAAAATATATTAAAAAATTAGATAGACATTTAAATTATTAATTATGTTAGAATATTTTAAATATGATTTGAAAATATCTAAAAGAATAATTCATCATAAATATGTTTTTATAATTTGGATATGAATTTAATTCGATAATATCATTTAATTAGTTTAAATATTGGATATATTTTAGAATTTGCTATATGTTCGGTTGTTAAAAGAATTTTAGATTTTTTTTTTTAATTCAACTACGTTAGAAGAGGACTAAGGTACTGATTAATTTTTTTAAAATATTTTAAATTAATAATTAAAAATATACATACAATTTAAACAGTTTATTTTTGAACCGTTTCTAAGTCGTATTATAATCGTAAAAATAAAGATAATTTTTTTAATTTTTTATTAGAGCTTTCGAGATCGTTCGTGGCAACTCTTTAGAAAGCGGAGATAATGACGTGGCAGAGACGAGGGTCGGAGGGCGGTTACATGTAGTGGGCCCACGAAAGCAACGGGAGTTTAATTCGGGTGGGGCCGGATTGTTGGGATCTGACACCAGTACGGCGTAATCTCTACTCGGATAGTCGTTTTTCTTTATTTCTTTATTTTGATTTTTGTCATAATATTATTAGAATTACCAAGGCTCCGGTTTTATTCCTGGTTATCCCAAATTTAGTTATATATAAGAATAGAAATAATTGCTCGATCACATTTTTACCCCCATGATTTTCGCATTTTTTTGATTGCTTCCTGTTTCTTCGCTCGCTCGTAGCGTCGCCGCTGCCGCTGCCGCCGCTGCAGTCGCCGGCATTGGGATCGGGACGGTGGAGCTCTCTTCATGGCAAGTGGAGGCTGATCTCGTGCTTCTAGAAAGAAACAAAGAAGAGAGAATATGTGTGAGTTGGTGGCTCGCACGGGTCGGCATCAGCAGCGGTACGAGGACGGCTGCCGACTTGTCGCCGGGTGAATCCTTCTTCTCATGTCCTGGTTCATTTTTTGTAGTCTTCAGATTGATTGATTGATTGATTGCGCTAACATTGACGTCCCTTATTTTAGAGAGAATCAGATTTCCTACTCGTTCATATTTGATTATTGATTGATTGATGGGATCTTCGATTTAGGATCTGCATGGCATGACAATCGTAGGGGTAGCGGTTACGAGGTGTCTTTAGAGTACCGGTTATGAGAGGTTACGAGGGATTCAATTTTTGGTGATTTTAAGTAGCAACTTTTAAATTAGCCAAATCCATGCTCGGTAATTTATTAACGAGAGGTTCTGAAAGTTTTTTAAACGAATAAATTATCTATATGTCCATATATTGCTTAGATGGGGACTGCCATCCGAGCACGGAAACTGCCACCCAAGAAGGAAAATTGTCACACATTCCACACTCAATCAGGAGGTAGAAGTCCATATTTGATCAAAATAATAGAAACACATTTAGATAAAAGAAGGAAAGAGATTTTAAAAACTTACTGAAAAAATCAGTCGTATTTTGGAAGAAGTATAAGAGTAACACTAATAAGAAAGAAAAAAATAAGGTAGGATATTAGTAGTTATAATTATCTATTTTTGTTGAGGATATAAATGAAATAAAATAATAATTTTTTTCAAAATCCACCGATTTGGAATGTTTATAAAGACACCCAAAATTATATTACACCGATTTTGGGAGGATTTTTGAGCCGACCAAAACCAGTTCCTCAAAAAAATTAACAAGCACGAGTTTTTAAAACACTTCATAAACGATCGATTAATTTTTTTTCCAAAACCGATGAAAATACCGTTAACAAGTAGAGCCTTAAAGTGTTCCGTTATGATTTCATTAGCAAATGATTCGTTGATGTGTTCTATTATTTGATGATGTCATTTTATTTTGACTGATTTACAATTACATGTTCGTAAGTTGGGACCTAGGAAGCCATTTGTGAGGTTTATATTACTAGTTATCCCCTGCCTTCTTTTGAAATCGTTTCTCATTTTTATTATTTAATAATATTTGAATAATATTTTTATTAGTTTTAAGGTTTTTTTATTGCTAGCAATTTGATATACCTAATTGTGACCCTTCTTTATCTTTTTTATGTGACCCTTCTTTATCCGTCCTTTTAGTTTTGTCGGAAAGGCCACTTGACTTTGTTATAAAGATGTCATTTATTATGTTCAAAAGTCTCCACTATGGTCCTGTGCATGAGTGTAGCCAGCAGGCACCGTAAGTGCGTCCTCTGAAATTTGAAAATTCGTTTTTATATATATATATATATATATATATATATATATATATGTTGGACTTCAAAAAGTTATGCATAGGAACTTTGATTACGTGCCGACGTTTAGGTCGATCGGATTTAGTCAGATAGTCATATCTTAGGCAGATAGTTATGCACAAATAGTCATAGTTAGATTATGCCGTCGTCCTTGCCGCGAGATCGCACACTTGCCGCCCTCGTCCACACCTCTGGCCTGTCCCCCCTCCTTATGTCAGAATCAAGACCGACAAAAGAGTAGTTGTTCCCTACGCGTCAACAACAGTAGAAAAATCTGCACCAACAACTTAGTAGTGGCAGTGGTCCCCCAACCACAGCTGCCACCGTCAGGAGCCCCGTCTCCCCTTCCCGACCACCTTCGACCCTTTGCTAAAAGCTCTTGCCGCCAACCAGCTCGCCGGAGTACAATATGAGAAGAAACATAGGAGGAAAGAGAAAAAAGAGAGAATGCACAACAGAAAAATTCAGCTTTAAAAGTCTGATTTTGTGCGAGCATAACTCTGCAATTGTAGCTTGAAATTTCGTGGTGAACGTTGTTCCTTGATCTTGGTAAACTCTTCACCTTTTACGATAAATTTACTCTATCACCCCGAAGGTCTAAGTAAGCTACTTGAACATTTCTGTTTTAATTAAAAAAATCGTGAGTTAGCTATTGTCTCGTTGATCTGGGGATCATAGCACGAACCATTGCACCATGAGTCGCGTACGTATGGTTATTGCCGACACGTGAAAATATATGGAACTCGAATTCGTCAGCTGTGTGCGACGGATTTGGTCCGTATCCATCGAATTTACTGTATCAGTATTTTTCAAAAATTTACAATTATTCTCCGAGAGCTCTTTGGATCATAAAGAGATTTGCGTCATTGGATGCGAAACGTCGAGCTTGTCCTACAAAGTAAGTTTCGTCCAATTCTGAGACCGTCAACTGGATCGAAAGAACTTGTTCTTCTTCTGTAAAGAATTTTATGGGTCTGCAATTTGTTGCAGGCCGACGCATTTGTGTCCCGCCTCCAGATGAATATCCTGGCTACACCGCTGGTCCTGTGTGTGCAATTCACTCCCGTATTGCAATCATTTTATTGCATGTATCTCAAAGCCGAGGGCAGTGCGTTACGAGATAAAGGGAGAAGTAGATTCCTAATCTCATATGTGAGGAGAGTGAGTTATCTAAAAATATTCTCTCAAGAGAAACATACTTTTTAGTCTCTTTTTTCTTGATAGCAGAAAGATCATTTGGGTTGTGGCAATATTAATGTAGTCGTGCCTCTAAGTTACTTGAGTGATCAATTATTATTCACATATATACACATATTTGTTTACATCTCTATATAGTTATATCACTGGCGGAACGAGCTTGGGGCTGAGGTGGGCTTTAGTCCACCCAATTTTTAGGCTGTTTTTTCTTGATAGCAGATATGTGTAAACAAATATGTGAGGAGTAAGTTATCTAAAAATATTCTCTCAAGGAAAACATACTTTTTAGGCTCTTTTTTCTTGATAGCAGATAGATTATTTGGGTTGTGGCAATATTAATGTAGTCGTGCCTCAAGTTACTTGAGTGGTCAATTATTATTCACATATATACACATATTTGTTTGCATCTCTATATAGTTATATCACTGGCGGAACCAGCTTGGGGCTGAGGTGGGCTCTAGTCCACCCAATTTTTTTTCCATATGAGTCAGCCCACACCCCACACCCAGGCTAGCTCAAATTCCTGGTTCCGCTCTTGGTTATATCCCCGTCTTACCATCATTGAAGGTTCTCATATCGGACCCTTTTGGACAGTGACTCCATTGTTACTGTCAAGGTTATAATATGAAGGCAAGCTAACTCCTCAGCCCGAGGACAAGATCTCAAATACACATGAATATTGACCAGTTTTTCTTTTCTTTGCTGATTCCTGTGAATGGAATTTGCCATTGAATGCTCTGTAGTTAGGAGATAATTAAATCACGGGAGAGTGTGATGAAGCTACTAACCTCTTTCTACGTGATGTTTTTTGTGGTTGGAGGAAAAGCATTATTTAGTAATTTTAATAATTAAAAGGTTCCTGATGAATTGAGTATTGAATACAGATTCTTGTTCTATCATTCACTTTTTGTGTTACTTGTGGCTACTAAAGATTTATTAATGGAAATTGTTGAATTGAGAAGCTGAGAAGTCCCTTGTGGTAACTGTAGGCAGACGATCCGTCATGTTACTTTATAGACATCCTTATAATTTATAATTTTAGGTGAATCTGTAGCAGTCTGATATGTTTTATAAGGATAAAAGCTTTCATGTGGCTTTTCCTTTAGTATATGTTACAATTTGGTGGATCAGGAGAATTACAATAGAGTGGCTATGCATCTTCTAATGTATGTTTCTTTCATCAGGTGTATACCTTTCAAATACAAAACTGATGATGATATCTGTGGGGACAAGCCCAAGACTATTATTGAAGTTCTTATGATCAACTCACAGAGTAGACCTGGCCTCTTGTTTCCAAAGGTACACTAGTTTGCATGCGATAACATGTTAGGAGAAGGGGATTTACACAAGGGAGAAAGTAAATGTAGTTTAAGATTGATCTCGTATTTGTGTGCTATACCTTTTGTCACTAATTTAATTTGATTAATGAATTGGGTACAAAATTTCATTTTCCGTGCTTACATTTTTTGTCATTACTTGTTTATATCATACTTAATGCCTTGAATGTAAAAGTTAATTAGTGTTCAGGAAGCAACCAAAGAGGTCTGTAGTGGAGTATCCAAATAGTCAACCTTTTGCTTGACTAGTAGCATGGAAATTATCTTTGCTCACTCAAAACAAGTAGAATTTAGTGCTGCGTGAATCACTTTGGTTGTTGGTAGGATATCTACCAGATTGTCCTATTTGTTTTAGCAATCTCCATGGATATTCTTGACCCTTCATATCTTTTATTAATAGAAATTCAGATCTTCATGCCCATCAATTACTGCTTCTAGCATCAATAGTTGCTTGGTTACTGTGGATCATTTTCATTTTCCACTTGATACATGGGGGTTACGTGTGTAAATGATTTTTGGCAATGTCATAGCACGTCTAAACGTACTCAGATTTCCATGTTATCTAATCTTATGTTGTATGAGGATTGGTGTTTGGTCTTGGTTACTTGGTACCAGAATAATTATCAGCAAACAATCAGTTGTTAGGCTTGTAAGACTTATTTAATGTTTAAGGACATTCGAACAAGATTTGAGTTGCATTTTCATTGAACTCATTGAGGTGTCTTTTCTCATATATTAACCTAGAAAACATTTTAGGTTCCTCAATTGTTTGGGAGAATTCAGTTTTGCAACCGGTCCTTTTGTCACAGCTTTATATCTGTTCTATAAAATGGTCCCATATCACAAGTCTAGGTTGGAGATTTTACTAAGGACTTGGGTAAGGGGAAACTAAAAGGTTCTTATAGAGTCAATTATATAGAGAAGGCTCTCTGTGGTGAAGTTTTTGTATTGTATGTATGTCTCAGCACCATGGTAAGGGGGAAGAACAACTTTGTTTATACAGGAAATGTATTACCTAATATATCTCTACTAAGTAGATTCTTGTCAAAAATTGAAGAATAATAATGAAGTGGTTCTTGGAAAACCCACTTTCATTATCACTGGTGAAGACATTACATGTTATATATATGCAATAAGATTAGCTAGCGTAAAGAAAGAAGAATAAGGGGTTCAAGAATTATACATGCTTAGGATGCAGGGAGGATAACAAAGGCAGAGTTCACAGAAGAGATTTCCAATTTCTCTTGCCACAAACATTTTCTCCATCTTAAATTTCATCAAAGGAGAACCAACAAATGCGCGTGCAGTGTAAAAGATGACAATTAGAAGAACTTCCCAAGGCCTAGTAATGCTTTTATTAAGTATTAGTATTAGTAATGGACTTTAGTTCCATATCGGGTAGAATGATAGAAAGAGGGGTTAGCCTCTCCTATATATATGTATTCTTCTCATCGATAAAATTTATCTCATTATTCCAATTCTACATGGTATCAGAGCCAAAACTCTGAATCTTTTTCCCACCCATCTTTTCTCTAAAAACCTATGCCCTAGCCCGTTGTCGCCCCCGCCCCGCCCCGCTGCCGCTCGTCTCCATCAACCCCCTTTTGCCCGCCTCCCTCGGCCCTGCCTCTCCAGATATTTTCTTTGTCGTCAGTGTTGTGAGTAGATTTATTTCTTCTTCACGAGTTCCACATTGGCAGACAGTTCTTAGAAGTCTGTGCTATCTAGTCCGGAATCCTATAAAAGGAATTCGCATAGAGAATCAGAGACATACGAATATTGAGTGCTTTACCGATGTTGACTGGGGTGCAAGCCTGACGGATAGGCAATCTACATCTGGTTACTCGGTATTTATTGGCTGAAACTTGGTATCGTGGAAGAGCAAGATGCAGAGTGTGATCGCACGATCAAGTTCTGAAGCAGAATATCGAGCTATTGCTCATGGCACAACAGAGGTGTATTATCTGAAGCATCTGCTACGAGCACTGGGAGAAGCAGCGGAATCTAAAGCAACGGATATGTTGTGTGATAACAAGTCTGCTATCTATATTGCTACCAATCCTGTATTCCATGAAAGGACGAAACACATTGAAATCGACATCCACTTCGTCCGTGATGAGTATCAAAAGGGGATAATAAAGTTTCATTACGTGAGGACCGGTGATCAGATAGCTGATATCTTCACGGAGTCTCTTTTGGGTTCTCGGGTTTAATTTCTGTGTAACAAGCTGCGCATAATTGACATATATGCTCCAGCTTGAGGGAGGATGTTTAGTATTAGTATTAGTAATGGGCTTTAGTCCCACATCGGATATAATGATAGAGAGAGGGGTTAGCCTCTCATATATATATATATATATATATATATATATATATATTATTCTCATCAATAAAATTTATCCCATTATTCCAATTCTACATATTTCTTTTCTTTTGGAAACTCCACTCATAATTTGCCACACGCATTTGCGATGTCTGTTTGAGTACCAATCCTTTAAGTATTTCTATCACTCTAAATGCAATGACAAGTCCCTTTCAGTGACCCTTAACTTAAATAATTATCACCCAAAAAAGGCTCGAGTGGTTAGAGTTGTCTTTCTTCTACAAAGAAAACTATCTTCATTAACATGAATGAATACCCTATACATGATTGAAGTTTCCTTTCATTTAATGGTACAATAACCTGCCAAAGGTATACTATTTACTTGGTGACTAAATTTGAGTTCCTTATCTTTATGCCAAGGAATGAATGGAGAGGAAGTTCTTCCCAAGAGTTTCTAAAAAGAAATTTGTGTGGAAGTTATTCCCAAGAGCTTTGTGGTAAAACATTTTAGTTTATTGAAATGATAACACTAGATTTGGTGGCTGATATACATAATCATCCATACTCTTATCAGTTTGCATCATTCTGAAGCGTCCTCTTTTTGCTTTGGTGGCATCCCATAAGCAACTGGAAGTATTATGATGGTTATTGCCTTGAAACATGATCCATATTCTTTCTCCATAAATACCAAATCCAGTCTTTGATACACATTTTCATGAGAGATAAGTGTTATATATGCTATCTTCACATGGAAATGCCTGATAAATAGCTTTCACCTTATCTAGCACCACCTTGAAGAGACTGTGGTGTGCGTCTGCTATGGTGTATCTTAAAAATAACTAGAGGTGATTTGAGAAGGTTCAAATCAACCTGTTGCCTATTTAATTTGAAAGAAGTGAAAACAGATGTTGGCAGTTTCATTGGTCTTATTTGGAACAAGTGGAATACCTAGATATTTGAAGGGCAAGATCTCTAATCATTCTGGAAATGAAATGAAGGAACCTTGTATATTGCAAGTAGTTATGCAGAAAAAATTCCACTTGCTCTTGTGGAGTTTTGAATTGATTCAAAAACCTCTTCTCTCGAGTTAGTGAGAATTGTGAGTGGTTGATATCACTAGAGCAATGTTCCCTGCTAGTGAACAAGCATACTATGTCTTCTTCTGCTGCTGTAGTGCAAGCTTAATATTTTGTGCCCTCTTAAATTCAATCCTGAGGAGACAAGCTATAAATGTGTGGATTCACAAATGACTAGGAATGATAGCTATTCACCCTTGTTTTTATTTTTCCGAGAACTTGGCTTTGATGAGAAACTTGAAATGGACGTCTTTTTCTCTATTGATAGAATCAAAGGCCTTGTGAAAAGATATGTTAGCGTAAATTCTAGCTCTATAAGCAGACAATCTTTACTAGCAGACAATCTTTACTAGGAATGAAGGGATCTACATACTAGAGAAGCACATTTGTCAAGCACATGGAATTATGAATGAGTTAAAATGCTTTGGTACAGTAAATTGGAGGATAATGCTTTCACAAATTTTTTTTCAACGAAAGAATGTTTAAACAAATAGACCCATGAATAAAGAGTTATGGAAATTTTGAAGTTTATCAATAATTTTTGCCAGTCGGACACAGATTACGCCAGTCGGTCTGGCGGAATTTGAGCAACTTTGCGGTTGGATGGCAGTGAGTGTTGGATGGAAGTTATGGCGGTTGGTTTGGCCGTTGCATTGAATTTAATGATGCTTTGGTATGAATTTGCATTGGTTAATGAATAGCCAGTAGAGCCAGCTTTGTATTGGTTAATGTATAGCCAGCAGAGCTAGCTTTGGTTAATGAATTTGTATTGGTTAATGAATAGCCGTTACATCCAACAGTAACATTAAATTTTTGTTGGATGGCAGAAATAAAGAGTTACACATTCATTAAACAAAGAGGAGTTGGACAATTTCCGGCAGTACTACTGCAAAGATTTTGCCAGTAGGACCGGCGAAAATTATTGCCACATCAAATTTTCGACATCTCTTTATTCCTGGGCCTATTTGGTTAAACATTCTTTCGTCCAAGAAAAATTTCTGTAATGCTTTGGTATAGGGAAATGGAGCTTTAGTTATATCTAAAATTGGAGAGGATTCTTATTGAATGGAATTATTTTATTCATAATCATGAAAATTTTCTCGAGGCTCTGGTCAAGTTTGCCTCTTACATTCTGGGCATGTGGGTTCTAGTAAACAACCTCTGCATATGTTGATATAGTGTCCCTCCCTAGACCCCTGCAGGAGCCTTCTGGAGCTGGGGTGCCCTCTTAGGTTCATGAAATTTAGAAGATAAAAGAGAGTATTATTGAAAATATGGAAGGACTTGTATGTATCATAATTTAGAAGGAAGATATGTCATGATCATTTACACACTTTGGAAGGAAAGATCATTTCATAGACGTAGGCTGTTGCAAAGTGCTTTAGGCAGCCTAGTAATATTGTTTACTTTTCTGCCAAATTGTTGCACACCTACAAACTCGATTTAAACTAATAACTTATTAAGTGGCATATTGAAGAATGATAATCTATCATATAACAGATATTTTTATGGCAACGTAGACAACACCAAACTTAAAACCCCTTGCCCATCCAGCTCCATCTACAAAATGTGACCACTTTTTAAAAACTTATTGTTTGTTTCCTAGATAATCATGCTTAAGTGGCTAGCAAATCTCAGGGTTAAGAGTCACTAGAACATAGGCAACTATTCTTTAAGTTATAGTGGTTAGAAAGTTAGCTCTTCTATAAATCTATAATCACTTATAGAACTATGCCTGTTAGAAAGCTATTGGTATGTATCCAATTTATAGTGTGGATTGTTGGTGGTCACTGAATTGTATATGGCCCCCAATATATATTTTTGTCTTCATCCAAGGGAAGCCCTTTTTGACCACCTTATTTGAATTAGAAAGAAACCCTACCTTTGCTTGTTTGGACGAGTGTTGTGAATAAGGAGGCTTGTTATAAACATTCATGAAACTGAAAGGAAGTTTCAGGTAAAACATATATCAGAGAAATCCTCTTTGAGCAGCCTATATTTATATTAATGCTCAAGGTCAAGAGTCACCGAATCATAAACAACTACTTCTGCAAGTTTTACTAGCCTTGATATGAAGTTATCTTCACTATAAGGCACATATAAGATTGTGAATATTGGAACATTTTGGTTAGTATAACTGGTGGTTGGTAAATTGTATGTAGGACTCAAATCCCAATATGTATTATTTGTGTGCCTTAATTTAAGGGAAGCCTCTTTTTCACCACCTTAGTTGGATTGGGAAGAAATGATCTTGTCATCACCTTGTTAGATACTCAGTTCATGCTGATTTACGTGAAACTTTTTGTAATGAGAATTTGATGTAAACATTCAACAAAATGAAGGGAAATTTCAGGCAGAGCAGATATCATGATTGCCCTTTGAGCAGTCTATATTGATTGCTCAGGGTTATGACTCCTCTGAAACTCAAACAATTAGTTCTATAAGTTATACTAGCTGTGATAAGGTTATGTTCCGTGAATCTATATACACCTACGACTATGCATAGTAGAAAGATTGAAGGGTATATCTCTTGTATAGTTTGGATCATCGGTGAGAGAGAAACTGCTAAGAAACTCCAATAAGCATATATTTCGTGTGCCTTGACCCAAAAGAAGCCCTTTTTAACTGAGTTATTTTGATCTGAAGGAAACTCTTCTACCTTCATATTTCTTGTTAATAAATAAGTGTTTATTATCAGCAACTAATGATGGACAATGCGACTTTGATAGAGGCATTCATGAAATGAATGGGCATTTAGGCAGAGAAAGTTTGATAAGCATTGCCTTTTGAGCAGCCTGTCTATCTTGATTATGGATGTTTATGGATAATGGGACTTGAAGCAGGCTGTGTCTATCCTGATGGGGTTAAACATGTTGATTGTTAACTGGTGGCTCGAATTAGTAGATTTGGACCAAGAACAATATTAGCTATCAATCTATTCACCCATGTTAATAGACATTCACTTAATTAAATGTTTCGTATCTACATAAATTTTGGGAAACAAGGCATAAATTTTGGGAAACAAGAATACTATATTGTATTGAGAATAATGCATATTATTGCCCAAGAATTAGTTTTAGTACTCAGCGAAGGATGATATATTTCATTTTGACTGACATATAGAACTCCTAAGTATAATTCTTGACAAATTAGTTATGCCATTAGATTTTAAACATAACTGAATTTGGTGATATCATCATGGTCCTACAGGGGCTTGCTAGCTTGGGCAGCAAGAAGTGTGTCATCAATCCTAAAAGCATCAGATACTAGGGCACACCAGGATCCTGAGAACGAGAACAACTTCAAGAACCTGAGACTTCTTCCCTAATCTAATGAACATGTAAATGGTTTGAACTCAGGCTTATGTTGTCCACAGGCCTGCTTCCTTCAACTCATGGTTTGGAACATGAAAATGAGAACGCATTACACTGGTTAAACTTCAAAAGTTCTTATCCAATTGGAATGTGGTACACATAATGAAAATGTGCATTCCAGAATGCAATTCGCTACATAGGTAGCAAATTATGTTAACACTGCATATGCTTGCCCTAAACCTCTGTGTCGTCCATCCCTCTGCCTTCGCCAGCCTCCTTCCTTTGCTGTCACCCACCTCCACTCCGTCTGCTTTTTTCCTTGCACAGTCTGCTGCATCTCTTCCACCATCTCCTTCATCTCTCTCTCCCCCTCCCCCCCCCCCCCCCCCTAGCTTTTTCTTAATTGTTTTCCACAAGTAACCCAGCCCCACTCAACCGTATGAAGCAAAATACTTTCAAAAAAGGGGCCATTTCCTTGCACATGGTATTCTAAGTATAGTTTGCAGTATCGGCCGATATCGAAACGATACATAAGATACCGATACAGGTTGACAGTCTCGGCTGCTCTACCGATACTGACCGATACCGATATTGAGGATCTTTTTCCAGATAATTTGCAAAGAAATTGAACGAAATAGATTGAAAAATGGAAAAACAGTATCAAAGCAATGTTTCACTGACAATGTTACAGTGTATCGATAAATTCCGTATTATAATTGTAACCATTACCATTTGTCGAAGTTGTATATCTATAAATTCACAATATTCATCCATATTAATATTATTCCATTTAAAACTAATGAGAAACAACATATAATATATAAAATTGTCTAAATCTATCATATATTTTGTCTTTCTCAAACGAATAATCCGATTTTTTATCATTTTTTATCTTTATCAAACGAATGATCCGATACCTCGATCCAAAACAGTCGAAACAGCTGAAATTGTTGATACCAGTACTCATAGGAACTAGGAAAGGGCATAAACCGATCCAGATACTAATATTTTAAACCTTAATGCTAAGGCATCTTTTACAGAATATTTATTAGATGCAAAGTTTTTTTTTTTTTCCTTGCTATGGAAGTTTGCATGTCAATGATTCCATTTTGTAAAGTTCTATGCCGTGAAACCACTGCAAATGTGTTTCAACTCTCGAAATAAACATTATGCAAAAACTCTTAAAGGGGAACTATAATTATTTGCCAAAATTTGTATCTTTTTTCAGAATTGTAAAGCATGACTTTTGAGTCTCATGGAATTACTTTCCACGTAAAGGGAAGAATAAATCTCTTGTTAGTTTTCTTGTTATAGGAGGAAAATTAATTAGGTTTGTAGCATGAAAGTCATGGGTATTTCATTATTATGTGCTTCTCTCTATGTTTATAGAAGAAATGACCCCTTTAGGGTGGTGGTTGGTATGCAAAAATGTTGTTCGGGAATCTAAGTTCTCCATAAGGTTTCATGTATTTAGCATAAGCACCCTAAAACATTTGTGCAAATTTTGGTTGCTCTTCAGCATTACTCATACAACACGACCCTGCAACAGGTGTCAATTCCAATTTTGAGAAAAATTAAGATTGATATGTTTGCATTTGGCAATCTGGGTCCCTGGAATTGGTAGAATTGTACTTTGGAATAAGAAAAAATGGTTCGAGATTTGAGATTTAGGGTGGGGTTTCTGATCAAGAACTATGGCTTGATGATGAGTTCTGATATGGCCTAAGCTAGAGAAGTTTGAGGATTGTTAGTGATGTGTTTGGAAGGGTGTTGAAAGGATCTGACTGGTTGCTGTGCTGAAAGAGCAGGCTATTATTGTGGTATTTTAATGGAAGGAATAAAGAGATGTAAATAACACTGGATATATCTAGTGAGTCATTTTCTATTAGTAAGAACGAAATTGGCTAAATTGAAACTGCTGGCTAGAGGAGAATATTTTTCTGTATCTTTAAAACTAATCTCAGGCTTTTATTGCACCCAATATTCTAAGGGCAAAATGCATAACTAGTAAAGATATTCTCTTTTATTTTTGGAAGTGGGAGTACAAAACCCTTTTCCTTTTTTCCCACTATCATTCACTGCTAATATTTTACTGTAAGATATTCGCAAGCAGATGTCTTCCTGTCCTTCTTTGAAACTCTTGAGAAATTACGATTAACCAAGGACTCTTCTTCCTTATAAGCGATGACCTTCTCTTTGGTTCTCAAATTGAGGCCAACTTTTAGCAACAATAAATTTCTGCTTAAACTTTTACTTTGACCCTCAGTATCCTATTTTCTCAACTATCTTATGACCTAGGCTTCCTATCTTCAGCACGATAGATGGTGACAGTTCATAACTAGATTTATGGTTGGGAGGATTATTATTATAAAATAAATTAAATATGTGGTTATTCTTTTCATTAGAACCAAAAATATTTCTGCTTTCCTCAAATGATTGCTCCATTGCTCTGTACTTTTCTATCATGATTAAATATGTTGCGTAGATACAAAAGTGACAACACGACATGGAGAAGGCGACTTTGACAGACAGTTTTCAGTGTTTCCTACTGTATTTTGTAGTGTCAGTGTCGTGTCCAATACTCGTGCCACATGGATGCGACATAAATTTTGGAGCGTGGTTATGCTTCCTAGGCACTAATAAAGCTACTGAAGTTGAAGTTGTTAATGGAGTTTATTCCTATTGAGTATTATGAGTTCTTTTGATATTGTTGTTCACATTATTTCCCCTTTCATTTCCATTGCCCACCATACCTTGCAATGTATAGGTAATTTTGCTGCACAAAGCCAGGCAAATTTTGGTAGAAAAATGAGCAGCAACACATTCAAAACGGTTTACTTAATGGATATCAGTAGTAGGCTACTAGCACGAAATTTATCATCTTTTGATGAATTCTTCCTTTTAATTAGTTTCTTGATTATTAGTTAATTACTTATATAGCGGGTGAAAATTGAGATTTTGTACCAATAGTAATGTTTTGAAAACCGGTTCTCATCCAATCAACTAGTTGGACCCTTGTAGGGGTTAAACCTTTGAAACTGCTGGAATTGCTTTTAGCAACGTAAATCAGCCACAATGTTAAAATTTAGAAAGAACCCTCTGGTTCACAATTCACTTAGAAAAAAACAAAGATTTTCTTCGATTCATTTGTTCTCTTGCTGCTCTGCCCTAGCCACCGGCCTCTTGAGCCCTGAAGAGAGAACAATACTTATCAGTGATCTATCACCACCAGTCTTGCTACCTATGTGTCGTCCTTGTTCTTGGACTACATCTCAAACTTCAACGGTAAGCTCTGCATCTAATGTTCATATCTCAGATTGGCAGGAAAGAAACAAATCTAATCTCATCCAATCAAATCTGTAGTTAACCTTATCAAAGAACGAAGAAGAAGCACATCTCCATCGGCAGGAAAAACGCTCATCCTATTGTATTTGTGGGTATGTGTTGTGTTGGGGCTACGTTGGAGAATGGAGACTATGCTTTGTTGTTGAAATTCACCTATTATGTTGGTACACACCACTATATTCTTTTTAAGCTTTATTCTTATGGTAAAATTCACCTATTGTTGTTGAAAACATGTTGGGATACAGGCGAGATCTGTCAAAATTTTAGGATTTATTTTTGCTACAATTTTTTTTTTAAGTAATTAAAAATATTTATGAACTTGGTACAACTGGACTATGAACCGGCCACACCAAAAGTCTAATGGATGGATCGGTTTCCTAAAGTATTGACCAATACAAAGATGGAAAATGAAGCTCCAACCTAATGAATATATTGGGGAGAGAGCTAGTTTGCAAGTCCTTGTAAAACCTTCTAACCCAGATATACTTTAATTAACTTAATAAAATATTAAACCCCATCCCCTCATGCTTTCTAAGCTAATAAAATATTTAATCCAGTGTTATTGCAAAAGATGTAACTGTATAGTTACAAAGGATAACTAATTGCATTCATTGATATGACAGCCTTACTAGAGCTTGCATTTATTGGAACTAATCCAATTGAAAATTAGCTGGATCCTACAGTCTCTTTGGGCAAATAAGAGTTATTGCTAAACTTATTTTTTGTTAATGGACTAGTCTTGTTTACCAAGAGAACTGTTTCCAGTTTTTTGTTCACTGAGGCCACAGAATTGTGTCAGCAGTTGAAGGAGAGCATAAAGAATAAAATAGCGATCGGGTGTAATTTCCAGGTTGAGGCAACGACACATCTTAATGACTTTGATTTGAGAAATTTCTATTTGTGCTGATCTGCCCCCACAACTTCATATTTTCTGTTTTGGAAACATTTGTTTCTTACTAGTGAGTTTTTATTTATTTTTATAACATATAACCATTAATGTTTTACTGGACTCGATCACGGTTTAGAGACCTTTGACCAATCTAAAAGTTTTTCTGTGTCTCGAAGGAGCTTGTGTATTTGGTTTCATGTGGGTTTAATTCTTGTTTGATAACTCTGTTTCTAGCATTCGGTGGGTTAGCACTTTTGATGTTGAACTGACTTCTAGCAATCCATCCATTCCAGGGAGGATGGGAGAATGATGAAACTGTTGAGGAGGCAGCTGTACGAGAAGCCATTGAAGAGGCAGGGGTTAGAGGAAATCTGGAGGTAAGCTTAGTTATGAAATTGCATTCATGTATGTCATAGTACTGCGTCTTTTTTTCCTTCTGCCTCCACAAACTAAAGAAAACAGGAAAATGGTGACTTTTCTCTAGAGCTTCATAAGTAATATTTTTCCCAAGAGGACAGTCACTGCTCTTTGGTAATAGGTAAACATTAATAACTGTAGCATACATTTATTTTTCTCAAAGAAGCAAAGGTCTAACATCGATTTGTGTATGTTAACATGATTTTAAGTATGCCTACCCATAAAATGTCAAATCATTAAGACACTTTTTTATCTACTTGATCTTCATACTTGAATATCTTCCTTCCCATTTTCTTCTCTTTGTAAAAGGGTGGCATGTACTTAATGTTTTACGTTGAAATATGGGATCATATTGAAGACATAAAGACATTTGATTTCAACAAATGGAAACATTGATTTTTGCATATCCAAAAGTTAGGTTTACCTCTTTGGCAACTGGCCATCTAGGTTTTATGGCATGAGCCTCTCATGCTTATAAGCTACCTTGAGTAGGAATTTGACACCAAGATTGAGGGTTGGCGTCACGTCATGTAGATAACCGGTCATAATTTTTTTTGTAAAATCCAATGATGATGATACATTGTATCTACTAGAATTGGGTTAGATATTTGTTGCTGACGGAAGTTGGTCATTTCACCTATGAATCAAGTCCTCATTTGATCAATTGATAACACTATCATTCATTGTCAGCTGAGAGTTGCTTAAATTGCACTTTTCTCCATTGTATATTTTGAGGGCATGGAGATCATGATGAACAATATGGATCATCAGAGGGGGATGGTCCAATGTGAGTTGAGGAAGTGTTCAACTTCATTTTGTTTTATGTTGAAGAAACGAAAATCTTACAATAGTCGTTCTGTCACACCCCAGGAATGCTTGGGGCATTATGACTTCAGAAGTAAGAGTCACCAGGATGAGTTCAGCCCAGAAGGTCTGTGCAAAGCGGCGATGTTCGCATTGCATGTCAAGGAGGAGCTTGAATCGTGGCCGGAACAGAGCACTCGCCGGAGGAAATGGCTTACCATCCCAGAGGCTGCCGAGAAATGCAGATACCCGTGGATGAAGGAAGCACTTTCCAAATTCTCAGAGTACCATAATGTTGATATTGATGAAGAAGATGATACGTCTGCAGCTGAGGATGAGGAAGGGATTCTTGTTTCGGAGAATTCCAGCCCCACGTCAAGATGACGCGTTGCTGTGGAGCAGTCAGGAGAGCAACCAGCCCAGATAGAATCGTTCCTCTGGCCAATTTTATTTATATTATTTTAATTTGTCTGAGAAAGTACAAAATCAGCATGGACTCTCTTTCAGAATTTTAGGTTTTCGAATGTTTTTAGGCAGTCTAGTTGTCGTTCTCTTTCCTGACCTTTGTCTGTCATTTTTAGTGAGAATCCATTGTCCTGCTGCTTGCAAAAAATATATTACAATAGGTATTGCGGATTACTAGCAACCATTTGTGGATATACCTGCAATGCAAATAAAATAGTTTGCGCTATTGGTACCGATACAGTTTTGGCATGTTTCGATCCGATGTTGGCCGATACCAACATTGGGAGGGTTTTTTTTTCCCAGCAAATTCGGCAAAAAGAATTGAACGGCAAAGACCAAACAACGATGGTGTAAAATCATAGTAAGGTTGCAAAAGTACGTAAATTTTGACAAAATTGGCTATTATTTATTTAATTTCAAAACTATTAAGAAATAATACATGAAATACTTAAAATTATATCTAAATATATAAAATATTTTTTTCTGAAATTATAATAATTATTTTTTCTCCGATGCCAAAAAATTCGGTATTCGATCTTGAAATTGCTGATACTGTCGATCCTGGTACTTATAGGAAGGATCTGATTCCGATATTGATACTTGCCAACCTTGGCAAGTACTGGTGATTTTGTTGACTAACATACAATGCTTCTCCATATTAGGAATGCCCTTTGATTACATGTATCATTTTTTGTTTCTGAAAATTTCTTCCTATTCTGAAAAGTGTTTGTTTCTTGCATACTGCCAATTTTGAAATTATCAACGTGTTGTGCATTCATATTCCACGGTGTTATATTCTCAGATGTATGATTTTTGTAGATCTGTGTCCCAAAGAACATGCCCCTTTCATGATCGTAAAGTAATGAAATGTTAATGCTTGTTCATAGTTTTCATCTTCATAGGCTGTTCCTCTCGTCACCATGATTTTCTTTGCCATTGCTGTCCAAATTATATTATGTTCTTTAGCCCTTTTATATAGATGAGTGTGAGACTACATTTCATGTTAATATATGATTAATCATATAATCAGTCATATATATATATATATATATATATATATATATATATATATATATATATAGAGAGAGAGAGAGAGAGAGAGAGAGAGAGAGAGAGAGAGAGAGAGTGTTAGCATGCTGGACTCTGATATTGTAAGCTAAAAGATGAGTTAAAAAGTGTTATTATGCTTCCCTTACACTATGAGATTAGCATGCTGAAATTGGAATATGAGACATGCAGACTGAAATACCATGTTCTGGAGTTGTTGAACCACACATAAGGCAGCAAAGCGAAATTCTCAGTAGAAACGCAAAATATTACTTATACTGCAGAGAACAACCTTTACCTCTGCATCGACAGTACTGATTCAGAAAGGATAATCTGCGTAGCGAACACCACAGTCAGTACCATTATACTCCACTCAAGAACATTACCACATCCTTCCTTGATTGCATCCGCTGCAATGCCAACACAGTTCAAGCATTCTTTGTCAGTGTAGCTCGGATTGCACCAAGATCTTCCGTATGGACCTAACTGCTGGCTTCCACTAAAACGGAAATGTAACCGTGTGATAGCATTATGACGAACACCTAACTGCTGGTCGACCGGACCATAATGATTGTCCGGCCGCACGATTGGACCTAATCGATGGCCGAAAACGCCTGTTGTCGAAACATGCATGGCCTCCAACATCTTGTTCTTGTTGGCAATGAATTCGCCCTCAGTCGTTATATCTGCACTGCAACGCAATTATTCAGTCGAGGCATCGGTGATAAACATTCTCCATCCTCCACCTAGGAGAAGCGAGACCACAATCATTGTTCCCATACTAGACATTTCTCTCTCTCTTGTGTTCACCTTGTTAATTTGTTGTGAAGGAGAGGGCAAGGAATAACTGGTATAAATAGGAAGGTTTTCTTAATAATATATGGATTAAGCACATTTCACTAGCTATTTGGTCCGTCTCTGCTACAACTTTCTTGTATATATTTGAGTCATTTTCTTAGTTTCTAAATTGAAATAACCATATATTATATGATGTTCGCTTCTTGGCACTAATATTGCTTTGAGAAGTTTTCCTTTTTAAAGGGGGCGGATAAGTGGCGCTAATAATGATATTACAATCACCACGTAATCTGTACAAAGTATGTCAAAAGTGTCCATTTCGTATCTTCGTCATGTGCAACTAATTAATTTGTAAAGGAGTTCTCACGAGAAAAATCCACACCATCTTAATTTTTCCTCAACACCATATAACGACATCTTAAATATTTCCCATCTTCTTTCTTTTCGTTGTACATGTTTCTGTCAATTCTTGTCATACATCATTTTGTGATAAGTATATAATTAATGGCTACTTCAAATAGGTTAGAACCAAGCCCAACACCAACGAATTGTGCTGGACAAAGAAAAAGACATATAAGTATTAGACAAGCATGAAAAGCTACTTTATATACTCTCTATCTCAAGGTATGAATTGGATCGGACGGTCCGTAACTCGGTTCGGTTTCGGTTTGGATAAAATCGGACTGGGTCAGCTCGGACCCCGTCAACAGATCTATCCGACCCGGCCCATATTAGCCCCGTATTCGGGATACGTTATGATGCGCGGCCCGAAAGCTCGGCCCACCCAAAAACTCAGACCGAATTGAGTTTGCCATTCCGACCCATTCAACCCGGCCTGTATCGATCTAGTCGGTGGCCCTGTTCAGGCACTGCTATTAAAACTGGTTCCCCCTCCGGACCCACATGCCGTATATATTAACTTTTAGGGGACAATTTAATATATTACCCTCCCATATTCGTTATTTAAAATGTTGGGGGGTATTTTAGTAAAAATAATCTCTTGACAACCATATTAACATAAAAAGGGTATTTTACCCCTATAACAGTTATATTTTAAGGGTATATGAGGTAATTTGGCCTTCGATTTTTTTTTTTACAAATATGACATAATTCATGCAAATTTATCACAACAATTTTTTTTCTTCCTGTTTTGTAATACTTGCAAACTAGTGATATTCGGTGAAAGAAGTTACTTTTTGCTAGCATGAAAAATGAACAATCACCACAACAATCTCAGCCCACACCGCAACCTGATCAGGAGGTACAATGGCCTCAACCCATACCACAACCTCAAGGGGTACAAGGACCTGAACCACCGCAACTTAACTGGACACTAGGCTCCGGAGAAGGAATGAGTCATAATTGGATGAGATAAAAAATTTGGCAGTACTTTAGTGGAGTTTATAATGTGCGTGATACCGAAAGATCGAATCTCGCATTGTGTTCTTGTTCAATTCTTGCATTGTGGAAAATAATTCCAATGGAAACCTAACTATGGCATAGGAAATCTTCGTAGGCATCTAGACTAGTGTATCTAGTATCTTGCATTTTCTTAAAAAATGTATGATTTTTTGATATGTGTTATTATTATTGTTAAATATATGTATCATTTTAAATGTATGTTTGAGTTTTTTACTTTCAGTCTCTCTACAAGATTCTTTCATGGTATTACATAGAAAGCTTGAAGAGAGACTGAAAATAGAAACTCAAACATAAGTTGTATATTTTTTAATTTAACTTATCTAAGAAGAATAATATATTTTAAAATTTTATTAAAAATATAATGTTATTTTAATGAGGTTTTTATATATATATATATATATATATATATATATATATATATATATATATATATATATATATATATATATATATATATATAAAAGCCATTTTTTGAAAGATATTTTTTCCTATTGGCCAACCCAGACTCGGTCCTGAACCGACTTAGGTCCAGCCCGGTCAGGCTCGACCCACTTTTTTTTTCTTGTTCGGAGCAGGGTTGGATTTGAATTTAGGAATTTTCAATCCGGGCTGGGCTGGCCCGGCCCTTTTGCACCTCCGGTCAAGTCCTACTCGGCCCAACCTAGAACTGGTCAAGCACAATCAACATTGGGTCCAGGAGGCCCGGATCAAAAGAGACCTTGATCTCTACCACAAAGACAAGGGAGAAGAAGCAATAGTCGTAGCGTGTCATGTATTCATGTCACGAATATGTATTATTACGATATTTTCCTTTAGCAACCCCAATTTCTAGCAGAAAAAATCACATAGAGGGAAAAAGTTGATCTTCCCATTTACGTAGAAAAGAAAAAAAAAGTTCTATTTACTAACTAAGGGATGACACGCACTTTTATAGGTAATGCCAATTGAATTAGCATCTTCCTTAGAGAAGACGCCAACTTAGTTTGGCATTGTATGTAAAATTCCAAAACTCTATTTGAATTGGCATTTTGTATATGTTAAGTATTAGTGTATTAGTCTATTGAACTTTAGTCTTACATCAGATAGAATAATAGAGAGAGGTTGCCTCCTCTCCTATATATATGTAATCTTTCTTAATGAATGAATCATCTAATTTATTCCTTTCTACATGGTATTAGAGCCAAAACTTTGAATCATTTCTAAAAAAAAAATATAAAAAAAATCTCCTCCCCTCCCCCCCCCCCCCCAGCCTCCCTCTGTCCGAGTGGAAGCCCTCACACCCCCACTTCCCTCTGTCTGAGTGGAAGGCCCTCCCCTCCCACCTCCCTCTGTCTGAGTGGAAGGCCCCCTTGCCTTTCCTCTGTCCGAGTCGAAGGCCCCCCTCGTTGGGATCTTCAGAGGGTAGACAATAGTTTGTTTGCATGAACCTCTGACTCTCGACGAGGATATCAGGAGTTAACAGAGAGCAAACTTGGGTTTGCGTGAATCTCTGTTCCTGACCCGGTATCCACATCAGGATCTAACAGAAAGTAACCTGGATTGCTTCTCTACCCTGGCTTGTATGATCCACCTTCACTATCTACTTTCCTTGTGCAAGCCGGTTCTGGCTACATTGATCGCGCATTGGCACAGTTGATGTGATTATCGGGTCGGGACGACCAAATGACAATCTAATCAAGAATATTGAAGGATGACAAATACTGAGACGAATAGCAGTGCTACTAACACCAATGCCAAAAATACAGTGGCGGGAACACTGTACATTTGCACGACGGTTTCATCGGTTCGACTTATCGATAGACGGTTGGATGGACCAGATGGTTACTCGACATGGTGCAAGAAGGTCGAGAAGACGCTTCAGAAAATACGGTTGGCAAAATATCTGACTGATAACCCCTAAACGGTAAGTGATCCCACATTTGAGCAGTGGGAGACTGATGACAGTCGACTGTTCACACAATTGATGATTTCGATGGAACCATCAGTGGAGGATATGATTCAGAATACAGACTCAATGAAGGAGTTGTGGGAGGTCCTTGCAATAGCGTTTGATGGAAAACCCGATTTGTCTCGCATCTATGACTCGGTCGTTGGTGTCTACCGATTGTTCAAGGAGAAAAGCCACATAAGGACCATTTTCATGACTTCAAGGCACTAACTGATGAGGTGGATTGCGTGCTACCCTTGACGAAAGATATCAATGAGGCAAGAACTCAACGTCAGCAACTCTACGTCATGGCATATCTTGCCTCCCTTCCTCCTGATGCAGACTCTGCATGGTCTCAGATCATTGCTGGGACTGAGGTTTCGTCTTTGATGGAAGCCCAATTTCGTGTCCTACGGACAACGAAAGTCATTGAGACTTCTTTGGGTGATGCCCCTGCTAATCGGTCTGGCCTGGGTGCTGCTCGTGGTAGATTTCGTGGAGGTCATGATGGTCGACGTGATGGACGAAATGCTGGCCGTAATGGTGGACGAGGCAATGACGGTCATGATGGCGGAAGACCGCGCACATGCTTCCATTGTGGTCAATAAGGCTATTTCTAGTGGCAGTGTCCTAGAGCTCCTGCCGCCAATGATGCATCAAATAATTCTGACAATGATAGGGTACTCATACAAATGACAACAAGGCCTATGCCGAATTTGCTAAATTTCAAGCTCAGCGTCGTGGTGAAGCCTCCACATTTGGATCCAAAGCTGGGTACTCAGCAGCGTGTGTGATCAAGTCAAAGCAGTGGGTGATCGACTCGGGTGCATCTGATCACATGACAAGTGATGCAGGTATGTTGTGTGATTATATATCTGTCAGTCATGTATCAGATATTACTGTTGCAAATGAAAGTTCCCTGAGGGTTCGTGGAAAAGGAAGCACCCGTCTTTCTCCTGGTCTGCCACTCAAATCAATTTTACACACACCTGACAATCTGTTCAATCTCTTATCCATTAGTAGAATTACTTGTGATTTACAATGTTCCATAATATTTTTTTTCTGATGGTTGTATTTTTCAAGACCTAAAGACTGGGAGGACTATCGGTAGGGGGCATGTGCCTAGAGGCTTGTACTTGTTTGACATAAATTCTTTCATTGCTTGTGGCAGTATAAAACTTGGTCCGTTTGAGTTACACTGTCGGTTAGGTCACCCATCTATCCAAGCATTCCAGAAGATGTATCCATATTTAAATTTTTTTTGTTCTATTTTATTGTGAGTCATGTTGTTTGGCTAAACATAACCGGGTACCTTATCCGGTGAGTCTAAATAAAGTTGCATCAGCTCCTTTTGAGCTAGTGCACTCTGATGTATGGGGGCCTTATCTTATTGAATCTGTGATGGACTTTAAGTATATTGTTTTCTTTGTTGATGACTACTCACGTGTCACTTTTGTCTACTTGATGTAAAATTACTCTGAATTATTTAATATTTGGTACAATTTTTATGTGGAAATCCAAACCCAATTTGGGGTTCCTATTAAGTATTTTCAGAGTGACAATGGTCGTGAGTATTTATCTCGTGAGTTCAATTCTCATCTGGCTAGACATGGCATCATCCACCATTCTTACACATCACAACAGAATGGTATGGCTGAACGAAAGAATTTCCACATTTTTGAAATAACATGTGCTCTTATGTTTCAAGCACGTACTTCCAAAAAAATTTGGTATGATACAATCCTTATAGCCTGTTATCTGATCAATCAAATGACATCTTTTGTTTTTAATGGTAATACTCCATTTTCTCGGTTATATCCCAATCGTGAGCCATTTTTTCTACCTCTCAAAATTTTTGGCTGCTTGTGTTATGTTCGGGATACTCAATCGAATCTTTCCGAATTGGATCGAAAGGCAATCTAGTGTATTTCTCTCGGGTATCCAAAAGATCAAAAAGGGTATCGTTGTTTTTTGCCATCTTTGAAATGGTATTTTATGTCTTGTGATGTTACCTTTATTGAAACTGAGTTTTCTTCACTCCCGCCAACTACGAAGTATGTTATCAAGGTTTATCCAGAAGAGGATTTTCTGTTGTTTCCAATTCAAACACAACAGTCCCTCCTAAGGGAGCCCTCCCCTGTCGAGCCAGTCTTCCGGTCGGACAATCCGTAAATATCAGTCCAGTCAGAACCGACATCTCTAGTCTCACCAACTCCAACAGAACCAACATCACCGATGGTGCCCTTGACCATCGTGTCATCGTCCTCCTCCAGCTCCACTGATTCACCAGCTCTGGCAGAACAAATATCACCGATGGTGTCCTCGGCCGTCAAGCCATCGTCCTCCTCCAGCTCCACTGATTCACCACCGCCTGTTATACCGACTCGCCCCTGTCGTGCATGTCAGTACCATCCTATGAATTGTTGTCACTGCAATGGGCTCATGTGTCAGACTCAATCCTTGGTAGCGACTATTGACGGGATTCAGATCCCCGATTTCGCAGAGGAATGACTCAAACATCCCGGTTGGCGTGCTACTATGGAAGAGGAGATGAAAGTGCTTCGGGATAATCATACATGGGACTTGGTGGATTTGCCTATTGGTAAGACAGAGTAGGTTACAAGTGGATGTTCACAATAAAGGTAAAACCAGATGACACTCTTGATCGTTTGAAAGCTCGTCTTGTAGAGAAAGTGTATTCTCAAACTTACGATGAAGATTATTTTGGGACCTTCTTCCCAGTTGCCTGGATGACCTCTGTGCGCGTGCTTCTAACCTTAGCAGTCCGCTACGATTGGCCATTGCTTCCGCTGGATGTGAAGAATATATTTCTACATGGGAATCTTGAAGAGGAAGTTTATGTGATGCAATATCCTGGATTCGTTACAAGGGAGGGTAAAGTGTGTCATCTGCGGAAGACCCACTATGGTCTCAAATAATCTCCTCATGTGTGGTTTGGTCGATTTATATGTTGTTACCTAGTTTGGCATGTGCCAAACGAAGAAGGATCATTCAGTTTTTTTACCGACAAACATCAACTGACAGGATACTACTTGGTGTCTACGTTGATGACATTGTGATTACGGGAGAAGACAACCAGGGTATTGCATGGCTGAAGAAGTTTATGGGAGAACAGTTTCAGACCAAGGATATGAGATTGTTGAACTACTTCTTGGACATTGAAGTCACACGGGGTAAGCGAGACATTGTAATGTCTCAGAGAAAGTATGTGTTGGATATCCTAAATGATGCAGGAATGATGTAAGCCAAGGGAGCAACCTCGCCCTTGGATCTAGGGATAAAGTTACTCCCCAATGAGGGGGTCCTGATGACTAATCCAGATCAGTATCGTCGAGTGGTTGAAAAAATCAACTACTTGGTGGTCATGACTCGTCCAGATATTTTTCTTCGTCGTTAGTGTCGCGAGTAAATTTATGACTTCTTTACGAATTTTATATTGGCAGACAGTTCTCAGAATCTTGAGCTATCTAGCACAGAATCCGAAAAAAGAAATTCGGATGGAGAATCATGGATATACTGAGATTGAATGTTTTATATATTACAGATACCGACTGGGGTGCTAGTCTTTCGGATAGAAGGTCTACATTTGGCTATTCGATATTTATTGGCAGAAACTTGGTGTCATGGAAGAGAAAAAAATAGAGTGTGATCTCACGATCGAGTTCAGAAGCGGAATACCGAGCTATTCATTACAACATAAATACCTTTTCATGACGGTTAAAAAGCGTCATAAATGATATTTTATAACGCTTTTTCGTAAGCCCTTAGGCGTTATAAAAACCAGTGTTATAAATATTTTCTAAAAGCGTCATAAATGTTTTGTATATATATAACACTTTTTTTTCTTAAAAATGTTATAACTAAGACAAACATATATAACACTTATTTACCAAAGTGTTATAAATAAGATTCATATATATGACACTTATTTTTAAAGCGTTATAAATAAAAATTTGTATATAACACTTATTTTTCAAGCTGTAATAATTTTAATGCACATTTATGTTTCTTTTCAAAGCATGTAAAAATCAATTCTCAAATACTGCTCAATTTCAAAAGAATCTGAACTAGGTATAAAGTCAATTTAAGAAACGGTTAAAACATTCATTTTGAATTAAAAATATTATTTAATCAATTTCCAAAAGTACATAATATCACCTTCTTAATTATATTTTTCTAAAATATATCAAAATACATATATGCTAAAGATTAAACTAAATCTCATTCATTAGTCAACAACTTCCTTAGGCTTCAACTTTTAGCACTCTCAAATCTGTCAACATCACCTTGAAAGCTGTCCACAACACCCTAAAACAACTGTGAAGAAGAAACCTGCAAATGAAAGAATCAAATCACCATGAGATATGACTATTTATAACAAAAAAATAAAAAATATACATCCTTCCAAAATTGACATAAACAAGAACAAAGTTCTATAATTGGGCATTCAAGAACCTCATGCTCCCCCTAGAAGAAGATACACTTAATTTGACACCAGAAAATGATGAAGGCTTAATGAGTTGAATATTTGGAAGCTCATTTATATCTATAGAGAGCTCATTATCTGACATTTGGCAAGTACTCTAGTTTCTAACATCAACCATAACCAATAAAACAGATGAACAAACACAGATTTGATGAACAACATATAATTTCAGAATATAGTTTGAATAATATTGAATATTCTATGCCTCTTTATTCGAACCTACCACCAAATGAAATAAAATTTTCTATGACAAATGAAGGCACAGTCACCCTCTCTATATTCCACCAAACAAGATCAGAGCTAAACTCATACTAAAGGAGTAGTAAATCTCTTGAAATCACGGTCAAATTTATATGTCAGGATCACTTCTAGCAGGTTCCAACACCTGATAACTGACTGAAGCCTCATTCATATGAGGAAGAGTGTAGGCCTTGTAAAAAAAAATACAACTTTATATACTAAAAGAAAGCATCGGTTCTCTCTGATAATTGGAGTATCTTTGTTTTAGCTATTTTCTTCTTAGACATTGATTACTAAAGCTCAAAATAGTTTGCCACACAAAAATTTAAATTATACTAAATACAACTTGAAACAATATTTTGTTTTATTTTGCTCCATAAATCATATCTACATCCCAAGGTAGAAGATTATCAGGAATGTAGAAGATTTTTTGTCTAAAAATTATACCTGTATCGAAGGTATTTATATTGACATCCATGTATGAGATGTTGGGGATGGAGATGTCTTTCACACACAAAGTGCGGAAGCAATATCTTGCAATCAAGCTTCTGAAAGCTATGGATTGACAAGTGAGTAAAACAGAACACAAAAGAATTAACGAGGTTCAGTAATGTGCCTACGTCCTCGGACAATTATAATTCTTTACTTTCTTTCTCCACTAAGAATATTAAGATTACAAATTACAAACTCTCTATTGGATACACTCAAGAGACTCACAACTCTCATACAAAAGTATGGACACACTTTGGTGAAGAAGCACTCGAGGTAGAAGCACCACCCGGAAGAATACCGCAAGCAAGGAGCACCAAGAGAACCACCACTTCTAGCACCAAGATTACAAGGGAGGGTTAACCAAACATCTCCCAAACCATCTCCTTATATAGCCATAAGGGAATGAACCTTCTCCTCCAAGATTCGTTTCATCCAAGGTTCATTAAGCTTGGGAACTCCAAAAGTTATTAGATTTTCTCTAAGTTGAATGAACCTTGAGAACATCAAACCCTCTCTCCAATTAAGGAGGGATCACCCAACAATTTCTCCCTTCCTGACTTAAGTGGAAGGTTCCGTCATACCAGCTGCACTTCTATAAAAGATGTGCCTGTCTTTCGGTAAAGACTTAGTCATCATGTCTGAGCCGTTGTCATTGGTATGGATCTTCTCAATCTGAAGTTGCTTGGATTCTACCACGTTACGAATCTAATGATATCTCACATCAATATGCTCTGACGTTGAGTGAAAACTCGAATTCTTGCTCAAATGGATAGCACTTTGCCTATCAAAATAAAGAACATATGCTTGTTGTTCTTGACCCAACTCATGTAGGAATCTTTTCATCCATATTAGTTACTTGCATGCTTCTGTAGCTACGATATATTCTGCTTCTGTAGTCGACTGAGCAACACACTTCTGTAACTTTGACTGCCAAGACACAACTCCCCGTGAAAAAAATAACTAAATATCCTGAAGTAGATTTCCTGGAGTTAAAATCTCCAGCCATATATGCATTTGTGTACCCAATCAACACAGGTTTGTCATTTCCAAAGCACAATCTCATTTTGGAAGTACCTCTGAGGTATCTCAAAATCTACTTCACCGCTTTCCAATGCTCTTTACCGGGATTGGATAAGAATCTGCTGATGACACAAACTTCATGTGCCATGTCAGGTCTGGTGCACACCATCATGTACATAAGACTGCCAACAGCTGAGGCGTATGGCACCGATGCCATCTCTTACTTTTCTTTGTTTCTTGTAGGACACTGCCTTGAGCTGAGCAGAAAGTGATTAGCAAGTGGAGTAGCAACTGGTTTTGCCTTGTCCATGTTAAACTTCTTTAACATCTTCTCGATATAACGTTCTTGTGATAACCACAACTTCTCATTCCTTCGATTACGGGAGATATGCATACCGAGAATCTACTTTGCTGGACCTAAGTCCTTCATTGAAAAGGACTTGCTGAACTCTTTCTTTAATTTGTTGATCTTGTCACTGTCACAACCTACGATAAACATATCATCAACATATAAAAGAAGTATAATCAGTTTATCATCATAGTACCTTTGACAAACATACAATGATCAGAAGTTTTCCTCTGGAATCCTTGCTCGGTCATGAAGAGATTAAACTTCTTATACCATTGACGGGGTGTCTGTTTCAGTCCATACAGGCTCTTCTTTAGTCGACAGACTAGATCTTCTTTACCTTTGACATTGAAACCCTCTAGATGCTCCATGTAGATTTCTTCTTCAAGTTATCCATGAAGGAATATAGTCTTCATATCTAGCTGTTTAACTTCTAGATTTAGACTTGCAGCCAAGATAAGCACTACTGTGATAGATGTCATCTTCACCACTGGTGAGAAAATATCTTCATAGTCAACTCCTTGCTTCTGACTAAAACCTTTCACAACTAGTCTCGTTTTGTATCTTGGTTGTGACTTGTTTTCTTCTGTCTTCAGCTTATACACCCATTTGTTCTTGAGTGCTCTTCTTCCTTTTGGTAATTTTACCAAATCATAAGTTTGGTTCTCATGCAAGGACTTTATCTCATCTTGCATGGCTTTCAGCCACTCCCCCTTTTTCTTGTGTGTTACGGCTTCTTGATAGCATTCAGGCTCTCCTACATCTATTTGTAATACATATTATTGTGGACTGAAGTGGCTGTTAGGTTTCGGTTGTCTGTTTGATCTTCTCAGTTGAGGTTCTTTTGGAGCTTTCTCTTCTTGAACATTTTCAGGTATAATGTCATCATCATGATTTTCCTCGACGTGATCATGGATTTTAGCTTCATTGTTATCGACCGCATCCCCCCTTTGTACCCAGGGATGAGGAACTGGATGTAGGTCGACTGGATATTCCCTGGAGCTATCAGCCTTTTCGCCCTTCTGAATATCTTCAATAGTTTGATCTTCAAAGAAGACCACATCTCTGCTTCTGACAATCTTTTTATTGACAGGATCCCATAGTCTGTAGCCGAACTCTTCATCTCTGTAGCCCAGAAAATGCATTCTTTTGATTTGTCATCAAGCTTGGACTTCTCGTTTTTGGGGATGTGCACGAACGCTCTACACCCAAACACCTTCAAGTAACTGTAGGACACATTTTTGTCTGTCCAAAACTTGTTCGGTACATCACCATTGAGTGAAGATGATGGAGATAAGTTGATTAAGTGAACTTATATCATCAATGCTTCACCCTGGAAACCCTTTGGCAGCTTGGAGTGAGATAACACGGTTCTGATCCGCTCAACGATCATTCTGTTCATCCTTTTCGCCAACCCGTTGTGCTGAGGGGTCTTTGGAACAGATCTTTCATGTATGATTCCTTTATTCTTGTAATAGATTCTGAAGTCTCCTATGTACTCTACATCATTGTCAGTACGGATGCACTTCAGAATCGTACCAGTCTCACGTTCAATGCTGGCATAAAAATGCTTGAATACTTCAAAGACTTGATCTTTGGATTTGATTGCATATGCCCATACCTTCCTGGAGTGATTATCAATGAAGGTGACAAAGTATCTTGCACCGCCAAGAGTGTTAGTAGTCATAGGCCCACAAACATTAGAGTAAACAACATCGAGTACGTTGGGTTTTTTAGTTGCAGCCTTATAATAAAATAAAACTCTATGTTATTTTCCAGCCAAACAATCAATGCATGGTTCAAGAGATGTACCTTTCGATTTTAGTCCGGTCAATACCTCTCTTTTGGCTAGAATTTGCAGTCCCTTCTCACTCATATGACCTAGTCGCTTGTGCCATAACCCAATCGTTGATCCTGATTGGTCGATTGCTGCATTAACATGCTGATTGTTGATTTTAGCATATGTTATATAGAGTGTGTTCTCCTTCTTTCCTTAATCTAGCACTAGGGAGCCTTTGCTGAGTTTCTATTTGCCTCCACCAAACACATTGGTGTAACCTTCATCATCCAGCATGCCAGTGGATATCATGTTGAGACGCATGTCTGGAATATGTCTTACATTCTTGAGAATCAAAGGGCAGTCAATGTTGGTCTCAAGAGCTATTTCCCCTTTTCCCACTATCTTGGATTTTTTTTTATTTCCCATCCTCACGTTTCCGAAGTCTCTGCTTGTGTAGGATGTAAATAATTCCTTTCTGGAAGTAACATGAAATGATGTGCCAGAGTCTACAATCCAACATGAATCTTGAGAGGTTAGATTAATAAGACCATTATCACAAATGATGATTATCTTATCGCCTTTTGAAGTAGTGGCGGTTGTGTCTTTGGCTTCATTCTTCTCATTTGATTTATTTTTTTCTCTCTTTTTAATTTTTTGCATTCTCTTTTCATATGACCCTTAAGGACACAATGAAAGCATTCTATCTCCTTTCTTGGTTTGGAAGTGCCTTTGGAATGATCTCTAGGTCTGCTTTTGGAGTGGTCACGGTTGTGAGATTTTCTTTAATAAGTTCTTCCACGATTCTCAAAAACAAGGGCATCTGACTCGGTTGATATGCCTTGTTCTTTCCGCCTCGCTTCTTTATTCAATAAATTGTCCTTCACTAAGGTTGATGTTAGGATGCCTTGAGGAGCGGAGTTGCTTAAGGAAACCACAAGTGTGTTCCAACTATCCGACAACGAGCTGAGTAGCAAAAGTGCCAATAGCTCATCTTCCAGCACCAGCTTCATGGTTGAGAGTTGATTTACCAGCTCTTGAAAATCACTCAAGTATTCAGAAACACTTCGACCATCTCTGTATTTTAGGTTCCCCAAACATCGAATGAGTGGCGCTTTATTTTGAGTAGTCTCTCGCTCGTACATCGATGCCAATTTTATCAACATTTGATGAACATCGGTTTCTCTGGAAACATTGTGAAAGACGCTTTGGTCGATCCCTGGACAAATCTCTCCAATAGCTTTACGATTTAGAATGGTCCAATCTTTGTCAGATTTGTCTTCTGGCTTCTGTCCATTGCAGAGTAACATTTCGTACAGATCCTTGCAATAAAGGACATCTTCCATCCACGGCCTCCATATGGAATAGTTTGAAGACGTAAGCTTGATCATGGTTGAGGAGGTAGAAGACGATTCCGCCATCACGATCAACAAGCTTGTATGGCTCTGATACCACTTTGTTGGGGATGAAGATGTCTTTTACACACAAAGTGCGGAAGCAATATCTTGCAATCAAGCTTCTGAAAGCTATGGATTGACAAGTGAGTAAAAGAGAACACAAAAGAATTAACGAGGTTCGACAATGTGCCTACGTACTCGGACAATTACAATTCTTTACTTTTTTTTCTCCACTAAGAATAGTGGGATTACAAATTATAAACTCTCTCTTGGATACACTCAAGAGGCTTACAAACTCTCATACAAAAGTATGGACACACTTTGGTGAAGAAGCACTCGAGGTAGAAGCACCGTCCGAAAGAACACCGCAAGCAAGGAGCACCAAGAGCACCACCACTTCTAGCACCAAGATTACAAGGGAGGATTAACCAAACATCTCCCAAACCATCTTCTTATATAGCCATAAGGGAATGAACCTTCTCCTCCAAGATTCATTTCATCCAAGTTTTATCAAGCTTGGAAACTCCAAAAGTCATTAGGCTTTCTCCAAGGTGAATGAACCTTGGGAACATCAAACCCTCTCTCCAATTAAGTAGGGATCACCCAACATGATACTCTTACAAGAAACCAAACAAATATAAATACAAAATTAGACACAAACAACTAGTTTTATATGGATAAACTTATTTTAGATAGGCCTATAAATTATCAAAACTTTAGGCATACCTAGATTCCATGAAATATGTTGGCCAAAATTACTTGCCCTGACATACTTAAGAAATTTGGGTTTTGGAGAGGAGAAAACGAAAAAAAAGAGAACACGAAGGGGAGACGACCACCTGTGCCCCCTTGGGAAACCGATCCATTGAGGCGTCCAAGAGGGAGATGACCTCCGAGGTGTTAGGAACAAAACGCGAAAACCATTTCCCAAACCAGAGAGTACGTGCGAGAGAACCGAGCAAAACGCATAAACAAAAAAAATACTAAACACAAATCGCAGACACAGAGATTTTTACGTAAAAAATCCAGATGGAAAAAAAACCATGGGACGATCGGAGTCCAACCCTGAAGAATCTCCACTAATAGAATAAAGAGATCACACCCTCTACAAGCTCCTCACTAATAGAATCTCCACTTTGGAACAGAAAATAGATTACAACCACGAAGAAAAAAGATAATGAAAAATACCCCAAATTGATCTCCTTCTCCAAACGGTCTACAATTCTTCTTTCTCCTCTCCAAAGTTGCAGTGGCACTCTTGCCATATTTTTTCTCTCTTATTTTCTTCTTCTTATGTTGTTGTATATTACATTAGCTTTTATATAAACCCTTGTATGAATTAGGATTTCCATATGGAAATTTATATATGGAAGCCAAAAATATTTATGGAAATCCAATTACATTCAATCATATATTTAATGGAAATTAAATCATAAATTAGCTTACCATAAATCGGAAATCCAATTATATGGAAAGTTAATATATGAAAGATCCAATCATAAATATATAATTAAAGTCAAAGATGGAAATCCAATATAATATTTACTTACCATAAATGTTCTAATACACGGCGCTTGATGCACTTTTCGAGTTTTTTTGACGCACGGATGTCGCTCGTCGCACTTTGGGGTATTCTCCACATAGGTTGGGAACCCCACCCACTCCAACAAATCTTCTCCTTCACAACTATGTGGAGGGGGTCATCATCCCGACGATCTGCCTACAGTACTTAATTTTTTTCCTTGAAAGAATCTTTTTGAACATGTTTGCTCCGTTGTCATCTGTATGAACCTTCTCAAGCATCGCTTCCTTCTTTTCCACAATATCCCATATCCAATGAAACCGGAACTCAATGTTCTTGGACTGGCTATAAAATATTTGGTTCTTCACAAGATGAATAGCACTCTGACTATCACAAAGTAAAGGAAATTGCTCTTGCTTTAGCCAAATTTTTTTCAACAACTTCTTCATCCACAACAACTCCTTACAAGCCTCCATCGTCGCAATGTACTATTTTTCTGTAGTCGATAAGGCAACATATTTTTGCAACCGTGACTGCCACGATACTACTCCACCAGCAAACATCATCACATAGCCCAAAGTCGATCACCTCGTATCCACATCTTCAGCCATATTAGTGTCGGTATACCAACCAACTTCGGCTCGTCACCACCAAAAGAAAGTCTCCAATCGACAGTGCCCTAAAGATATCGTAGAATCCACTTAACCCCAATCCAATGTACCCTTTCAGGATTGGAAGTATACCTGCTAATTATGCCAACTGCATGAGCGATGTCTGGTCTCGTACACAACATAGAATACATAAGACTCCCCTCAGCTGAAGCATATGAAACCTGCTCCATATCTTCCTTCTCGTCCTCGATAGATGGACACTGCTCCTCAGTGAACTTAAAGTGAGCCGCAAGGGGGTTACTCACTTTCTTCGACCCGTCCATCCCAAAATACTGAAGTACCCGGTGAATGTAATTCTTTTGGGACAAATATTTTGCCACTTAAATAAAAAATGAGAACTGGGAGAACTTGATTTGATTAACAAACTAAGAGAGTACAAAGAAGAGTCCAAGAAGATAATCAAAGTACAAATTTGTCTTCTGGGAGATGACGATGGAGGGTTAGGAGTATAACAACTCCCTTTACTCTGTGGATGATCCGATGCATAAGCTCTTCTCTCTCCCTTGAGTGTTGATTCGCAGATAGCTAGCCATCCTTTTGTCCGGGTCTGGTACCCTACTATTTATAGTTATATTTGTGGCCGCATAGGTTTCGGACCACATGGATGGCAGGGTTTGCCACGTGTTCCCTCTTAACGGAAGGGTGCTACAGCTATGCATGGGAATCCGGACTCCGTTGCCACGTGGACATTTGTTAGAATTTTGTTGTTTGCTGAGTATCTAGGTTGTTCTCAACTGTTTTAGGCACGACTTGGTCAAATGGACTCTTGGCCGCTATTTGGTTGGAGAAGACCACTCAGTTGTAACAACAAGACTTGGTCGATGTGGAATCTAGGATATATGTGGCCAAAGACACACGGGATGCATGGAGTCTGGAACGCACGGGGCTAAAGACGCATGAGCCGCATGGAGTCTGGAACGCATGGGCCAGAGTCACATGGGACACATGGAGTCTGGAACACATGGGCCAGAGTCACATGGGACGCATGGAGTCTGGCACGCATGGGCTAGAGACGCATGGACCGCATGGAGTCTGGGACGCATGGGCCAGAGTCGCATGGGATCTTTTTTGTCGTGTTGTCCACGTGGCTCTGCACTATCCTTGGGACTTCTGCCTCTTAGTGTGTTCTCGTCCTTCGAGGCAATCAGAAAAATCCTTTTTGTCAGGATTCTGTGTCAGGTACCATCTTTGTTGTCAGGATGTCATGTCAAATCAACCTAGGATCTGTCACTACCATATTTCCAGAATAGGGGTATTTTTGTCATTTTGCATTAGTATAAATATTGAGTTTATATTTTGTAATATATAATATGTATTATATATGTTACTATTATTATTATTGGTTAATGGACTAGTCTATTTTAATTAGACTTGACATTAGTGGACCACTAGACTTGACTTGACCTATTGATTCAATTAAATAGTTAGTCATGACTAGATTAATTCTATTAAACCTATTTAGACTCAAGAATAGAATATTCTTCCTATGGTTTAGTAGATCATATTCATGAAGAAATGAGAGGGGCACTTGAGTCAATTCAAACATTCCTCAACCTAACCCTAGCCCTAGAGGGAGCTTATATAAACATCTTCATTCATGAATAGCCTCCATTTATTTCCATTTAGTTAATCCCCAAATTAGATAACAAATCCTAATTTTTTTCACTTTAAATTTCATCCCTCTCATTTTCTATTCCAATGAGGCTAAGGAGCTAGGTATTACTAGAGGAGCACTTGAGAAATAAAGCATTGGCTTGAGGTTTGTGTCCAACTTTCATTTATGTTCATTTGGTGGTAGACATTGGGAATCCATCTCCCAATAGGTAAAACTCTAGTCCCTCTTGTTATTTTAGTTTTAATGGTAAAATAAACCCCTAAAAATCTACCCATGGCTAAGGACTACCCATAGAAAGAAGAACTAGGTTCTTTGGAGGCCTATTGTGAAAGTTACATTGAGTTTTGTGCTAATTTGGGGAAAACTTCGAATTTGGACCACTAGGTGTTTGTAAAAATATTTTATAGGGGGTTTTGGAGTGGAAACATATTTTGAGAAGGTTGGTGTGTCCAAAATTGGATACGTGGTGTCTGTATCATGGTACGCCATGATACGCATGGCTAGGTTTAGTGTTCTCCTTGATGGGGTATCCCATAAGTGTCCAATACTCTATATTATATGTAAATTATTATTTATATATGTAAATATATTATATACTATGTATTGGTGATATTCATTGTGTTTTTAAGGAGGTATCATAAGTGGTGATGGGGTGTATTATTCCATGGGTCTGTGCACACACAGTTGAGTGCTGCAGTGTGGGTACTCGGGTATTGTTACTGAGCAGTAGGTGTTGGTTGCATAGGAGGGTCAGGTTTAGATGCTTGGAGTTGAGAGCTGAGCTTGGGTACTTGGTTCAGTGCAGAGGCAGCAGGGTGAATTGGAGGCTCGGGCAAGTGCAGACCTTAGTGTGTGATGCATGCAATTAACTACAGTGAGGAGAGTGTGTGGGACTGCAGTGTGATGTGCTTCACTGTTTCCACAACAACAACATTATGAGGAATTCTAGAACTGTACTGCACTAGTTGCAGGCAGTTGAAACAGCAGTGTTAATACCACGTAATTATGAATCTAGATATTATGACTGCACCTATTAGAATCACTAATTCAAATAGGTGTTTGAGGATTTCATTTATGGTGTAACTGCTGTGAGGTTGCATTGATGTTTATTGGTTTTAGTCTCATTGGAACAAATTATGTTCATTGGTAGTGAAGTTAGGCATACGTACTCAAATAGTTGCTGCACATTGTGAGTAGGTTTTGCAGCAGTCTCATATTCTTTTTTCAGTGAGTATAGATATGTATGGATTGATAGGTATCAGTTAGATGCGTATCAATTTCCTGTGGGTAGCAGTATATGCAGAGTATGTTAAGAATCAGAGAGTGTGTGTGGGTAATATAATAAAGAGTGTCCAGTTGGTGGATGAAGTATTAATGTCTGTGTGTGCATAATAGGATGCCTGTGCAAACAACAAGGATGAGGGGCAGTGTGTTAGAAGTACTGAATCTAGAGTGGATGTACCAGTGTATAAGGATATGAGTTAGTGAGTGTGCCAGTGTCTAAGTGTATATGTTTTGGGGTGTTGTCTAGTGGCTAGTATAAGTAAGTGTTGAAGGATAATTAAGGTATTAAGTATCAAGATATAAGGTATTAGATATCTAGAGCATATGGATTAAGTTGTAGGTAAATAGCTATAGTTGGTTGTGGTTAGCTAGCCATCTATACATATAATATGTATATATAACTATATATGAGTGACGGTGTTAACCTCAGTATTGTTCATAATAAATACGTATAGTTGTGTTCAAACCTATGAGAGATAAGTGGGTGTCAGAGATTATTATTGCAGAAATAGCTACCTGGGTAACTTAGACTAGGAGTTAGTGTGTGATGTCTGTGCACACCCGTATCTAAGTGCATGTGTTGGTGCACAGGGTATCCTAGATAGAGTGGAGGTAGTGTAGGTGATTTGGTTTGTGCAAGTGTGTATAAGTGAGATTTGAATGCAAGAGACCGTTAGTGTATAGGATGAGTGAGTGTCTTTAGGTGTGTGACCCATGAGTATCAGTGAGTATTAGGGTGTCAGGAAAGGAGTATCAGTGTGTAAGTGCACAACTTAGAATAGCATATGTATTTCGACTGCAGTAGAGGAAATAGCAAGCAGTGGCAGGTCTTGGGTGGTCTGCAGCAGTGCACTTGAGGGTATGGGTGAGTGTATCAGTGAGGGGAATCTGAAGGCAGTACCAGATGTGCAGATGCACATGAATGCAATTGCATGGGTTGTGCTATAGGTTGTGTTGTATTGTAATGTATTTGTAGTTGATGTAGGGATTGGGGTTTAGGTAATAGTTCATGATCTAGGGTATGTGTCTGGATACCAAGTATAGGCTAGGTAATGAGAGTCTAGGCTAAGGTATTAATATGTATGGGTATCTAGAGTCTATATTATGGGTATATGATATAAAGTATACTATATTAGCTAGTATAACCTAGAAACCTAAGTATAGCTTGGTATTGACTAGTGTCACTTAATAGGCTAACTAGATAGTTAACCCAAAGTCGATTTTGGGTAGTGGACTTATTATTGACCTAGTTGACCTAGAAAGGACTTGAGACCTAGAAATTAGCTACTTTAACATGTTTATAATCCTAAAATACTATTTTGACTTGTAATTCTTATTAGGTCCTTGAGGTACCGATACAGACACAGTTGACATTCATTGCTCAGGACCACAGGAGAGTACATTCTCTGATAGTTTCCATTATTTGATAATCACTATATTTCAAGTATTTAGAAATGTTACATCTGACTCTTGACACTTTGGTATACGGACTGGTATATAGCTTGGATCTTCAGTCATGAGATATTACAATGATTATCGTATTGACATCGTACATTGATATTAGATATTGTACATGGTATTATTATTAGAGAATGATCGTGTATCGTAACGTGTCATGGTTGGACCCACTGTACTAGTTGGGTCGGGAGAAATTGCTAGTAAGAGATGTGATCATATTCCTATTATAAATTGTAAAACATTGTTAGTGTTAATCATACACCTCACGTATGATTAGCCAGGCTATATAGCTATCGTACAAGTTCCCAAGCCGATCACATATCGAAACTAGTATTTCAAACACTTAGAATAGTTGCAGTTCTTCATATTCAGTTTCATAGATTATATTGCCTTGTGTCTGATATTATAGTTCCTTCTCTTTTATTTCATACATGCATTGACTATACCCTATTATCTACATTGCCTTTTTTTTACCATTTGCCATTGCATCAGTTTATTATTTTCTCTCAGTATATAGCATCATCTATTTATTGTTTTATAGTACTTGTACATTAATTTGAACTACTATTGGGTTGTACTTTGCTCCAATCCTGACTGGATATATTTTTCAGACTGCGACTTAGAGGGCTGGTGTCCGACATATTATGGACCACATGGAGAGTAACTGTTGCCTTGGACCTTGTAGCTCAGGTGTGATTGGCGGAAGATCTAGCCAGAATCACTAGTTATATTAGTTAGTTCTTTTTGCAAATTTTGGTACCGGATTTGTCTCCGGCATATATATTGAGACTTTGATGTTATTGTTTGAAGTTAGATTATTTTGTTGTTTAGATTTTGTGGTTGTGTTTCGATTATTTCTTTTGATATCTTATCGTGCTTTAGTTATATGGTTGAGTATTTCATATTAGATTGTTATATCTGTATCTCCTTATAGAGTTGGATATTCGTGTGAGATTGATTAGATAGTATTATGACCTAGATAACGTTCTACCGCCGATGCTGCGGCGTAGGCTGAACATACCCGCATACTCGTGCCCCTGTATTGGGTGCGGGTCATGACGCGATCAGTTGTCAGGATGCTCGTTTGGACTGCATGAAGCAAAGCACACCTCTAACAGCAGTTCCAATAAATGATAAAGACCATGTAACAGTAAATAGAGAGAAAAACAAGATAGATAGAACAAGAGCAAAAAATATATTAGATATAGAATAATATAAATAAATATAAGAGCAATGAGTATCATATACAAGAATCAAGAATACAACTAACTAAGTGAGTGAGTACTAGCTTCAACATGTGATCGGCTTAGAAACTTGTACATGAAGCATGGTTAATCATACATGAGGTGCATGATTAACACTCACAGGGACATGCACAGGAAGGGGTATGATCACATATCTAACTAACACTCTCTGCCCTCGACTAGTATATTGGATCCAACCATAACATGCTATGACACATGAATCACAGAGTAGGGGGGCAACCTTCTCAGAGATAGTGTCTCATCCATGCACAGGAATCACATAACTTGCACAGGAATCACAGGAAAATAACATCTTATGACGGGATCCATAATATTCTAATCCGTGTACCATCATGTCAAGAAATCAAGGATATCTACACTAGATACAAGAAACATAGAAGATATCATAAACGAAAAACTGTCAGAGAATGTACTCGCCTGAAATTCAGGGTGAAGTATCAACGGTATCTGTAATGGTGCCTCAGAGACCTAAATATGGAACATCATATCAATACAATATTTTAAAATGATAAACAAGTTAAATAGTCAAAATCTATGTCTTAAAGCCATTTATAAGTCAAAATAGTCAAACTAGGTCAACTCTAGGTCAAACTTGGTCAAACTAGCCATTTTTAGGTTGTATTGGTCTATATTTAGGTTTCTTGGTTGATATCTTGAGAATGATAGCTATACTAGCTAATAATAGGTACTAGGATACCATATCTACCAATATCAATATATATAACATATATACATCTACTGGTTAATATTACTAAGTAATATACATATATCCTATAGCTATTATCCAATACTACTTAGTACCACTATTAACTGACCTAACCTTGACAATCTAATCAATATTACCTTGCTACTACTTCAAAGTAAACAAATACCTTAACTAACACCATACTTGCTAATAACTTAAGTGTCTTACCTATAGATAAGGTAATATCCCAATTCTATACTAATACGTCTAACACCAACCTTAACCCCTACATCCCTAAGATACTTAACATCCCAACTCATACTCACAACTAGTATACAATCAGTCAACACATGTACTCAACTGAATGCCTCAAGTTCTCCTATCACTGATACTTAAATCCCCTTATCCCACACTCACAGACTCTTAGCTTTAAACATAACTGATACCAATCCAGCATACACCTCACTGCAATCACCAAGCCAGGTTCTCCCCTCACTGGCTTCAACTCACACTCTAACCTTATGCACCTGCACCCAACTGATTAATTTGAGCACCAAGCTTGCTCTGCTCTCTTGTTCGAGCTCCCTAACCTAGATGCCTATAGCTGCTGCTTCTATGAGTTGCTCACATAAACTCGAGCCCCTCCAAGTTGACAGTGCATTGTAATATATATGCAAGTACTGCCCGTACCTCCCATTTGCTGCAGAATACAGCAACCACCACACTCTGTTGAACACTAAAGCAATACCATTGTTACAAGCCCTCAGTTTCCATAACTGCAACCTGATATCAACCAATTTGCAGTGCTCAACTGAGCAATGCACAGGTCTAAAACCCCCACACAAAACCCAAATGCACACATTCCCTGAGCTAATTGATGAGCCAATGCACATCATAGTTGGTGCCAACCCCTTTCCACTGTGGTGCACCACTCCAACTCACATGGACACAACACTAATTCCTCACAAACACACATAGGTATCAATCCTCTCCCTTCAAAGTATGTGAACCCGACTCCAAGTCTGAAACAGTTTTTAAGTTTCCCCCACATTGCTGTGGCCAAGTATTGGCCTGCACTCTAGCTGCCTATCCCCTCACCCATAGCAGCTTATAGCAAACACATACAAACCTGAGCCACCCTGCAGTGCCATCTTCTTTCTAGCCTTCCACACAAGCACCACTACCCTAACAAGGCATACACACACACACACACACACACACACACACACACACTATTGTACAAATCTGAGCACCACGGACCCTTTACTAAACCAACACACACAAATACAATATACACTAACTATACCCACTATATAGTGTATATATATAGGTATATATAATACAACATATATATATCAATCTAATAAGTAAGGATATTTGGGATACACAAATATACATCATGGCAATATATCAAACACTAGCGGTGCATCACCCTAGTATCACACTAGCTCTATGATACTCTTGTGATACACCCTTGATAATCTATCCAACCATCACCAAACTCCCTCCAAAGATCACGAACAAGTCCAATATAGTAATTAGATTCTAATTAGTATAATAGATAGCTATACTAAGTGTTATGGTAAAATATGACATGTGTTACACAAGTGCACAAAAGGAAACAATCAAATATCACTCTATATCATGTCGTATTATGATACGACCTACTCGTATCCAATTGTGGATACGTCACTAGTCTCATACAACCAAACTAGTATTAATTTAGTCCAATTAACCAATTGACAAATACATGGTGTACCAATATAGGATTTTCCCCTAATTGGACACAAAAACTAATATAACATTCATAATAGGGGTCCCTAGAGGTCAATTCTTCTTCCTATAGTTATCCCTAGTCCATAGGTGGGTTCCTAATGATTATATTGCATAAATGGAACCTAATTAAAGAGAGAAATCTGAATTATACTTATTGGGAGATGGATTCTTAATGCACTTCTCCAAATAGACACAAAGATGGCTCAACTTGTGCAATCTCGTCCTCCTTGGTGCTTATTTTCTCCTCCTTGCTTCTAGATCTACTAATGATGAAGAATAAGAGTAATTGGAAGGGATTTTGTAGGAATTTTGTGGAGGAATGGGTTGATTTGGGGAAGAACACTAGATTGGGATGAAATAAAATAAAATAGAGAGGAGAGAGAAACTTTCCCCCCTTCTATAGGTCGACCACCTTGTCCCCTTCTCCAAGCAATGTATATAGTCCATTATACCCCCATTGGGTTGTCATGAGAAGAATTTAATTAGTGGAAAGCTTCTATTCCTAATGAAGGGATAAGTCTAAACTATAATTAACAAAGGGATGACTAAAAATAGTCCTAATTGGAACTAGTCTAATTGTTGGGTCCATGGTTCTTCTCAATTCTAATTGGTCCACTAATATTAAGTCTAAATAAATAGTCTAGTCTACTAATCATGTTATGACTAACCAATTGGGTCATGGGCCTACATGTTGGGTGTTAACTAAGTCCATGCACTAGTCCAACCTAACTAGCTAATACAAGGCCCTCTAAAATGCAATAAATAATAAATAATACTAATAACAATAATAATAAATATTATACTAATATAATTACCCAATATTATTAAATGACACAAATACCCTGTCCCAGAATTAGGGAGTTACAGGAGGCGTTACATATCCTAAGCCATGCTTAGTCTTATGATACTAATCCTCGGGATTGCCTGTGGGGGAGGAAAGTCGTAAAGGCGATCTTCGGCCTTTGTCGTAGTTTAATCCTTCAGTGACCTCCCGGTTGTATCCTATCTTTTGGATAAGATATAGGGCTTGCGAGCTGTACCGGTAGAGTCTTATTCTGCCTACCTCATATTCTGGTTCTACTTCCTTTGGGATGAAGGACCGGGGCCATTCCACTCTGCCAAAGATGATCATCTTATCTCCCTTCTTCCTGGGTGGGACTAAGAAATAAGAATCCTGACTAGAGCGAAGCCAGTGCAAGGTGCAGGTAGTGGTCACTTATGTGTGCAGATGAAGGCCCAGACCGTGCTCCAGGGAGTAGAGTGTACTTATATGTATACGCTCTGAGTAGTTCAAAGATAGTCCTTTATTGAGGAAATAAGGTATCCCTTCCGGCGGGATTACATCGTCAGGGGAAGGGATATTGACGTTGGCGGATATATATTCCTTCATCTCATCCTTCTCCTTGGCTACCCTAGCGTAACCGAAGGCTTTGATGGTTTTCTGCGTAATTTTACCACCAAAGGTCTGGAAGTTGCAGCCGTGGTCGGGTCTTCCTTTGGTGGTCGACTCGGCCTGTGAAGGCGAACGACTATAATTTCGGAAGGCGTAGATATGACAAAATCTCTTTTTGGTGGTCGATTCGGCTTGCGAAGGTGGAAGAACATTGGTTCTGGTGACGCCGAAGGTACTGGAGATTCAGGCGCTTTCCCGCATAATTTGACGATGAGGGGTACGGCCGCATTGGGAGTGCTAGCCTTAAGGCAGATTCTCATAGGCTCCTTGGGTGCTATTGTGGTCTTGGCTTCATCGTCGGCCTCGTTGCCACCTTCATCTTGTCGGACTTTCTTGTAGAGAATCTAGTCAGAGTAGTAAATCTCGATACCCTTAAACGGATCGACGTCAGTGAACTTTGTTTTGATGAAACCGTGTTCGTCTACATATTTTAGGCACTGGTGGAGGGTGGAAGGCATGATCATGTGTTTGTATATCCACGGATGCCCCAACAAGACATTGTAGGACGTACCTACGTCTATAACGTAGCAGGTGACTTCTATTTTTAAGTCACCGATCTGACATTTTTAGGCTAATTTTACCCAGAGGGTATCTCTCCCCTTGTTAAAGCTGATGATGGCGGTATTGGTGGCCGCCAGACGATGCATCGGGATCCCCAGGATCTGAAGCAAACTTCTCGGGATTATGCTGATCAACAATCCTGGGTTAATATGCATTCGGTCTACCTTGACATCGCCAATATATCATGTGTAGTACAGGGACCGATCGTGCCTATTGTTCTTGAGCAACATATCCTGTTGCGAGAAGGCGAGAAGGTGATATTGGGTATCGCATCCATGGCGTTGTTGTAATGTGGACAAGCAGCGGGATCTTCGATTGGCGTCTTTACTTGCACCAGGTAGATATCGGCATTCTGCAGTGCCTCACTCAGGGCAACCCGAGTGTCTTTAGAGAGCCGTAAATGCTCAAATAGTAAAACTTTTACTGGAGTGTGGGCTAATTGTGTTAAGATGTCAAAATTATAGGACCTTTTCAGCCCTTATGGTGCATCCATGCACAATAGTTTATCTAAGCGCATCTCCTTCTGTTTGGACTTGTCCACCGGTGGGGGTTGAGATGGCCTAGGACCAGTGGTGGTAGACGTGACAACCGAAGGCATATTACTGTGCATCGGTTGGTATATTATGCCTGACCTTGTTGTACTTGCTGCCAGCTCTTCAATCGAGGAGGAAACTATATAACAGGTCTTAGATTTCCTGTCTTTGGACTTGGCGGTGTAGGATGTCGCCGGCTGTGTCAAGTCTGGCACGAGGTCGGGATGGAACCACATGACCTCCCCGCGTGGTGTGGTAAGAGGTATTATCCCGGCCGCCTGGTCTCGAGCTGGTGGAAGGTTGACAACTTCCATAGTCACCTTAGGGACAGGGACTACTCCGTCTTGGACTTCTGTCGATGGAAAGTTGCCAATTTTGAGGGATACCATGTTGGTGGTGACCGTCGTGTCATTGAAGTCCAGAAAAAGAGCCTTGGTGTCTATCAAACGTTGGATATACCACTTCAGGGTACAACACTCTTGCGTTGGGTGATGGACCTAGCGGTGAAGTGATAATACTTTGGTTTGGCAATCTCTGCTGCCTCAGGCTGATGTCTGGCGTCGGGAAGCCAAATTTTTCCTTCCTGCATCAGCATATCGAAGATGGGATTGACATCAGCATATTCGAAAGAGTAAGTTTCATTTGGTTTTGGAGGCTCTGTCGGCTTTTGGTCAGGCTTCTTGGTCAAGGTAGCGACCATAGCCTGTTTTTCCTTTTCGTCGCGACTGTTATTACCGCAATTATTGTTGTTGTTATTGTTGCTATGACGCTTGCCCTTTTACTCAGTAGTAGGTATATGGATCCCCAAGTGCCGAGAGTACTTGAGCTTCTTCTCAGTGTTGAAAGCACTTAAAATGAACGTCATCCAGTCTTTGAACTGGCTCTCGTCCATCCAGAGGTTGACTGTCAGGAGAATGTTCTTTTGTCACATCTCCATTAGTATGGCCTCGGGATTTCCATGAGGTAATCTTAGCACGGCCTGTCAGAACCGTTCGATATAGTTTTGCGTCAGTTCCTTCTCACCCTGGGCGACGTCCATCAGAGAAGATATCGACATATCATTTCCTGCCTCATAGAATATGTTAAGGAACAGACGCTTGAGTCATCGAATAATGTGATACAGTTATCTTCGAGACTATAAAACCAATCAAAATCTAGCCCCGCCAATGACCCGACGAAGAGCCTGGTAAGGATAGCATCGCTGCGGAGTAAGTGTCCCATGGTGATCTCGAAATAGCTCATGAAGCAGCGAGGGGAGGACTTCCCGTAAAACATGTTAATATTAAAGGGCTTGTACTTGGGAGGATACGGTACATCCCTCCACTCTATCGAGTATAGTTACCGCACCCCGAGATCACAGAGTGAGTCCCGATTGCTCATGGAATCTAGTCGAACCCAAAGTTCTCGGACCTCCCTCATTGCTTCCTTAGCTTCATCTCATGCCGAAGGTGCCGACGGGCCAAGTAGGAGAGGATCACCGCCCGTGTGTGGAGCGGTCGTATTTAAATCACCGTTGGTCCCGGGGTCCAGGTTTGCTTGCCCAGAGGCCCTTGCCGGCTGGGAGGCCATGTTTGCCTTAATTTCCAGCATTGAGTGGGTCAAAGCTTGCATTGATGCACTCATTGTATGCATCATGGCTTTGAGCATCTTGAGATGCTGCTGGTCACTAGGGCCTTCATGGTCGTCTTCGGCCATGTACACCATCCTCACACGGGAAGAAATAGAGGGGGCAGTGGATGTCATGCTCCCTTTTTCATACCCTTGTAGTGAGTAGTCTTCAAGGAGGGCGGGTGCCATTGTGTCTTCCTCGGATTCGTAGGGGATACTACCCCCAGCATATAAGATTGTTTCATCTTAGTTGGAGTAGCTACCCTCCGGGATCTCAGAGTCCATTCCTTGAGAATCGTTGTCTCCTCGAAACACCGGATTATCACGTACTTCCAGGGGGATACTAACCCCAGCTTGAGCCACCCCCCAGAGGTTCTGAGGAAGAACTACCCCCAGGGGCTGACAGCTTCTTCCTTCAGCGAGTGCCTTGAAAGACATCTTCCGCAGCTGCGGTCGTCAGCCCTTCGGGTAATCGCCTTCACGATGCAGTGGTAGAGAGCGCTGGACTGGCGGTATTTGATTTCTTTATTTCCTTGGTGGCGGAAAGCTTTCCAGTTGAGTAGTATGAGGCGAAGGACAATAACTCCTCATCTGATACTTGCGCCTGATCTCGGGGTTGTTGTAGAGCAGGTGCTTTCTAACGCAGCCGCTGGAAGGCCGTATGTTTGTCTATGAGTACGACTGCTTTATTTCAGCAGGAGTTGATAATGATGTTGGCACAGCTGTGCCTCAGAGAGGGCACATCGCACGCCGTAGTTGTTTTCCTTGTTTTGCGTTTGTGAGTAATCACGTCACGCAAATCATGCGAATGATGTTTTACCTTTGCATCCTTTTTATGATTCTGGGTATCCCAGGCACCAGGATGCGCAGGTACTGTGTTTTCTCCCTGGCTTGGTGTTCGTACACGAACTTGCCCCGAGGTACCGGTGGAAGAATTTTGAGACTGACCCTGTCCATTGGTCCCTGTTGGAGGCTCGCGTAATAACTAGCGATGCCTGTTGGCGGTCGATCGTATGAGCAGTTTCTTGAGCCTGGCGGGATCGCACTGCCCTGGACTTCTTCAGTTTAGCTACCGCAGGCGCGTAGTAAGAAGAGTCCAGCTTTGGGTTTTCACCATTCTTAGTGGGTCACATAGGACATGCGCCGTATGAGATACGGTCAAAAATGGAGGTTTTGTTGCTATTGGGGGCGCATGCGTCCTGTTGTCTGCGGTTATGAGTTGATGTCGCATGGGCAGTCTTATGTAGCCTCCTCCTTGGCCGCATAAAAACTGCCTCAGTACCAGGACGTCTGGCATCGTATTATTTTTCTCTATCAGAGTCTGGGTGCTGAACTGGCTTTGCGTCAGCCCGGGATGCCGCATAGATGTGGACATTTTGGGATGCCGTATTATTTTTCTCTATCAGAGTCTGGGTGCTGAACAGTCTTTTATGCTGGAAACTTATTCCAAAGCGTAAAATTCAAGAACTGTCAGTATACACAAAAATTTTTGACAGTCTGTGTTTTACGCCAGACTGCCAAAGTTTGAGTTATTATGCCAGAATTTTCATCCAGAAGCGTAACACTCAAATTTTATGGTATACACCAAATTTTGACAGGCTGTGCTTTTACGCCAGACTGCGAAAATATGGAGTTTTTACGCTGACACATTAGAAATATGGGCGTAAAAGATGAAACATCTCTGTGCATCATCTTTCTCGAAGAGGCTATCAGCACAGAAGACGACCTAGCGCGTTCACGTATAACGTGTGCAAAGGATTTTCGTCGTTCTCGTCGTCCCAAAAGTTTTACCTTTAACTCCGGGTGCACTGCTCGTCGGCGGGACACTTCGTTCAGAATGAAGCTCGCCTTGCCCGACAGAAGTCGCTCTCGCTTGGGCAGAAGAGCGAGAAGAAGAGTCAACGTTCTTCCCCTTAGAGGAGGGGATTTGTTTCGGGGCTATTGCTGAAAACTCTGAATGCTCGAGAGGAAATGAAGAAGAGAACTCGAAGAGTCGAAAGCTTTCGTTTACAAGAAGACAGATGAAAAGTTTTTTTCTGAAAGCCTTGGGGTATATATAGAGTTCGGATGGACTCCTCGAATCCCTAACCAAGTCCAACATTTAATATTCGGTCATGATTGGGGACCACGTCGGCCTATTACTCAGGGAAGGCGGACAGTCAGCGAATTCGAAATGTTTTTATACAAAGCAGATTCATGGTTTTACGCTAAGGAGCTTTCTACGCTCGACAGCTAGAAATCTACGGTTTTACGCTCACAGGCTATAAGTCTATGGTTTTACGTCCGGATGCTTTTACGCTCGGTAGCTTTTACGCTCGAGAGGCTACAAACCTACGACTTCACGCTCAGAAGCTACAAATCTATGATTTCACGCTCGGTGGCTTTTACGCTCAGAGGCAACAAATCCACAACTTCACGCTCGAAAGATTTTCTTTTCAGAGGCTACAAAATCTACAGTTCTACGCCCGGATGCTTTTATGCTCAGCAGCTTTTACGCTCGAGAGGCTACGAACTTATGATTATTTCGCTCATCCACATTTATAGATCCATGACTTTCCACATATCTGAGAATGCGCAGGCCAGAGTATGCATATGTATATGAACAAATCTCAAGGAGGTCAATTGTAAGGGTTCACGCAGAAAATACTCCTTCTTGACCTCAAAATATCCCAAGTACCCAAAGCATACAGAGTTCAACATTGAAAGTGACTCTTCTTCTTGGGTCGATTGGAGGTTCATCCAGAATCCAGTCTGAATATTTCATCACAGTTCAAGATGGTGACTCAGTTTTTGACAGCCGTTTCTTGCCCTGTTCCAAGGGATTTTCGAGAGATCATTCTTGAAGATGATGGTCTGAACAAAAATTATGTTTATCAGAAGTGACAGTTCAGAATTCTACGCAGCTCCCCATTCCTAAAAAGCAGGACAGTTCGAATACTCGATTTAAATGCTAAGTGGCTTTCTGTGCATCTCTAGTTATGCGTAAAAGACAAGACGGGACCTAGTACTCTTTCTATCGGAGTCGGTGTAAAGTTATCCAGATGTGTCGAAGCTACACATATTCAGACTTCATCACAGCAAAAGATATGACAAATAATCATATGCACAGAAGAAGAAGATTTTATTAAATCATGATTACATATGAGGGAAATCCTGTCTACAAAGGGTTTTTTTCTTCATTTTCATGATTACATATGAGGGAAATCCCGTCTACAAAGGATTTCCCCCTCTTCGTCGAAAGATTATCCCCAGAATCTGTTCTGTCAGGTTCTCGTATTGGTAGAGATCTTTCGTGTCTTCTTCAATAGTTAGTCGGTTTTCGCAACCGATTAACAAAAAAATGATAAATGGCGGGAGGATACAGAACTGGGCCTGCCTAAATTATGCAGATCCCATCCTCCGTACGCCATGACAGATTGAGTTGAGGTATTTAACCCAACTCAATACTCGAGGACAGAGCTAGTTTGTCTGCTCTCGTCCACGAATGACATGAGAAAATACAGCTTGCAAGCTGTATGGTCGAATGAGACCCTTCCTCTCTCCTGGAAGAGCCGCCATACAAAGTTGCTGATTATCTCGAGCAAAGGAAGCTATGATATCCTTCTATGATCCATCGTTGCAGAGGACATTTGCTCGAAGACGCCTTCTTTTTCGGCTCCTTACATGCTGGAAGAACATGGTCTTCTTCTTCCTCAAATTGACCCGACGCACTCCGACGATCATCCCTATGTGGTGAAGGAAATGTGGGAAGAACAGGTTAACTCCTTAGCCTTTATATAGGCAAAAGAGATCACACCGAATCCCAACAAATCCCCAGTAATCTACCAGAAAGTCAGCCTTAAAGAACGAGTCGGACTTGACCGTTTCATGCTTCATTCAAAGCGTTTCAAATTACGAGAAATTTGAAAGCTTTGAAGGGGGTCTTGTAGAAGCATGAAAAATACGCTGAAGAGTTCTATGCAGCAGTCTAGTGCTGGGCAGCGTAAAATATGGCTTCGGATCCATCGGCGTACAACAGAGCTTTTCCGCTAAGTACAGCGTAAAAAAATAAGCTCAAGGACTATCCGCGTAAAGCAGTATGTCCACGCTGCTTCAGCGTAAAAAGGGTCCTATATCACCTTTATGGCATAAAACTCATCCGCTTTAATGCAGCATTGAAGTGTACGAGGAACGCTTCGTATTCCTCGAAATAAACCTGACAAATCGTGTAGTGAACCTGACAAATCATGCAGTGAACCTAACGTCTGACTCCTGACAAAGAGTACTGCACAACTACCCAGACGACGGCTATAATGATGGCGCGACACAGCTACCCAGACTATCGTTTAGTGACATTTCCTTGGCGTAAACCGCTTTTACGCATATAAGGGAATACGCTGCCTAGTTTTACATAGGCAGATGTGAGCTGTTTATGCTCCACAGAAGCAAACAGGCTGCCACGTCAAAAGTTGCTCTTGGTACAAGGCTCGAGGCACGTCTCTGCATTTAATGCGCGAAAGGCTGGCAGATCTTCGAGACACGCCTAAAGCATTTAAATGATGGCAAATCTTCGAGACACGCCTAATGCATTTAATGTGCGGAATGATGGCAGATCTTCGAGACACGCCTCTGGAATACGCTGTCTAATTTTACACAGGCAGACGTGAGCTTCTTACGCTCCGTAGAAGATAAACAGACTGCCACGTCAAAAGCTGCTCTTCGTACAGGGCTCGAGGCACGTCTCTGCATTTAATGCGCGGAAGGCTGACAGGTCGTCAAGGCATGCCTCGATATTTAATGCGCAGGATGGGGGCAGATCTCCACATTTAATGCAAGAGATTTGATTATATCTCCAAAAACCATAATTTCGGCTAAAATATCTACATCATCACTTTCGCGCACTACGCCATCAGGCTATTTTCAGCTATGGGAGCACGCTGTACGCTATCTCCTTGGAATACGCCACCAGGCCATTTTCAGCTTTGAATAGCACGCTTTACGCTATCTCCCTATAATACGCCAGCTCAGGCTACATTTGCATTGGTGCGTATTAAGGCTATTTGGTCCAGAATTCGCTCAAGGCCTCGGTCAAGGAAGGAGGATCAGCTATCTTCTACACTAGCTACCTGTCCATGCAGCATCAGGCTTCTACGCCCACTCGGCTTCTACGCCCACTCGGCTTCTATGCCTACTCGGCTTCTATGCCCGCTCGGCTTCTACGCCTACCTGGCCTCTACGCCAGTTTGATAACTATTTGGCTTCTACGCCATAGTGACAGTTATTGGTTTCTACGCCAACCTTTTCTACGCGAGGGATAACTACCTACGTGGCTTTTATGCCGTGGTCTTCGCAGCAGTTATACGCATTATCTCTTTATGGGACACGTGTCACACGCTCATTCAAAAGACTATTTATACGTAGGTAACGGTTATTATAACCGTCGCGTAAAAGGTGCTATACTTTCCACTGCCCGGCTTCTACGCCGACTGGTGGTCACTGTCACTAAAATCTTATAAATAGAGACCTCTATTGACAGAGGTCCAGGGTGGCAAAAATTAAGGTCGAAGAATCCAAGGTGGAGAAAATTAAGGTCGAATAATCCAAGGTGGAGAAAATTAAGGTCAAGGAACTAAGAGTCGAAGTCTTTGAGAGAGAAGAATCCAGAGCTCAGGCAAAGAGTAGTGATCGACGACTTTGGCATCGAGCATCCACTCTCTTTTGCAACCTTCGAAGCTGCTTTCTGTCTTCTATGACACTTCTTCACCATCGTGTGGTCCAAGGGACAAAGTGATCGATTGCAGATCAGACTCCTATAGCAATATTTACCCAAATTAAAAATTGTACTCGACATCCTCGTATAGGATTAATTGTACAATCTTGTTTATAAACCAAAGAGCGGGTTTCGTATAAACCTCGTCATTTATTTCTTTTATTTATTATCAAACACAAGATGGCGACTCTGCTGGGGACGTCTTTCTCTTCTGACGAGAAAGCTATTGCTCAACACGATGCGGTATTCGTGGGATCCGTGAAGAAGACCCTGGTCGTCCAGTTCGACCAGTCTGCCTACGAAGATATGCTTCGAGCAGGGGGTAGCTCTCACTCTCTCTCTGTCCAAGACAACAGAAAGCTGCGTAAGGTCTGGATGCCGAGGACATCCCCTACCATTCCTGTCGACTCTCCGATCTCTTCGACCGGCCAGGTTGTAGCTGCACAACCTTCGCGCACCACGCGTAAAACTCAGTCTCCCGTCACTGACGGAATAGACAAAACTTCTGACGATACCTCAGCACTAGTCCAGAAGTCTACTTCGCGCTCTGCGCGTAAAACTCACTCGCCTATCGCTGACAGGGCAGACAAAACTTCTGACAATGCCTCAGCGCTAGTCCAGAAGTCTACTTCGCGCTCTGTGCGTAAAATCCAGTCTCCCGTCGATGACATGGCAGACAAAATTTCTGACAATGCCTTAGCGCCAAATCAAAAATTCCAAATGCGCTCCATGCGTAAAAATGCATCTGCCCTCTACGGAAAAGCAGATGATCCCTGTAATCTACGCAAGGGAAAGCAAGCGGCGAACTGCTTAACTTCTCGGTCTTTACGCCAGCAAGGGAAGAATCTGCCCGTCCTCCGGATTACGCGAGGAGCTGATGGCCGACTGAGGACCTCCTCAGCTTTACGCCAGCCTGAGCAGGGCTTCAATTTATGCCAGGTGAGGCCCCTCAGCGTAAAGCAGGCTCAATTTGCAGAAAGACACACTCCTTGGAGAAATTCTGCCACTCAGATAGCCAACCTGTTGTACACGGGTGGCACAGGGAGGACCATGGTTCCCAACATCCGCATGCCCACTGACGTGAGCAGAAGGAATAGGCCATCTTCTTCTTCTTCTTCTGTAAATCCTCCTGACCTGCGTGAGTATCTGATCCAGAAACGCAAGGATAGGGGATCTTCCAGCATATCTATTACGCCTCCTAGCGAGCACTATTATAATAGCCATAGGATTGTAGTTAATTATTACGGCTCTGAAGCAAAACGGCCGGTTTTTGATCGGTTGAACTACTCTCCGTCTTTCCGAGAAGAAGAGCCCACACATGCATCAGTGAACATGGCTTCACACATACCTAGAGGTAGATCGAACTCAAGACATCATCCCTCTAGAACTCCGAGCCAAAGAAGATTCAACCAGCTCCTTAAGAACACTGAAGCTGGGGTGTTCCGCAACACCCGTTCGAGGTTACGACAAACGGCTTCGTACTCTTCTGATTCCGATGCTGGGGGTCGCCAGTCTCCCGAATCAAATGCTGAAAGTATAGAGTCAACTTCTACAGAGACCTATACTCATCCTTCAATGACACCCAGGGAGATAGGAGTTTATGCCATTGGAGATAAACGCGAGAAAGCTTCCCCGTCGGGGAGCGCTGAGCAACGCATTACTGTACTGGAGACATCTCTGAAAGATATGCAATCCATGATGGAGAACATGCACCAGATGATGCTGACTCAACACACAGCTACTATGGCTCAAGCATCGGTCCCTCCAACTCAGATACGTGTGGGGGTGGACTTACCACCATCCAACGCAATCCAAGAGCCTGCTCTAGATCAGGAATCAGCAGTTCCTCCGCTTCCTCACTCGGAGAATGTATTACCTCATGTTGGAGTCGCGATACAACCGATTCCTCACCACTCCATGGTCCCGCTACCGGCTGAAAATCTGATACAGGAAGTACGGGAGTTGAAAGCCCAATTTGATGCCTTGAAGCACAAAGTTCAGCTCAAGAAATTGGAAATCAGCCAGCCTTACCCGGCTATCTGGGAAGAGGCCCCTTTCCCTCCTAAATACAAACCGCAAACTATGGCTTTGTTCGAGGGAAAAACATCACCGAGTCAGCACATGAACTACTTCAGTATGATGTCGGTATTATTACAAGGGAATAACGCCCTCCTCACTCGGGTGTTCAAGGGCTGTCTCTCGGGAGTGGCTTATTAGTGGTACCGTAGCCTGGTGGACAACTGCATTACTTCCTTTGAAGACTTCAAGACTTTATTCTTCGCACGATTCTACGAGCGAGGGATGGACATGTCTATATCCTCTCTCATTGAAGAGAAGCAGAAGGAAAAGGAGGACGTTCGCACTTTCATCGAACGTTTTCGTCAAGCCACTTTGCAAATGCCTCCCGGAGTTCCAGACTCGGCATTGGTTGACATTTGCAGGAAAAACCTTCTTCCCGTAATCTCGGTGTTCATAGGACCATATCAGTTCCATGATTGGCCCTCGTTCATCGTCTCAGCGGTATCCGCGGAAGACTACAGTCGGAAGGTGCGTGATAATGGCATCATGATCTCTGCCTCCGATAGAGGCAAGAGGTCATCCTCCAACAGCGACCATTCTCATGGTTCCAAAGAAAAAGAAGCTTTGGCAATCAATACGTTCAGGCAAAAGACTACGACAACCACACAGACGAAACCTGGGACTTCCATGCCCATTAAAGTATACTCTTTCGACGACGACGATATTCCGAGTATATTTGAGTGTCTCGTCAAAAGCGACAAGATTACCCTTCCTGAGGAGAAGCGGCCTAATAAAGTCGGCAGTACTAAAAACCCCAAGTACCGCATCTTCCATAGATACATACACCACCCTACAAAGGCGTGTTATGTACTGAAGAGGAAGATCCAGGAGCTGATCGATGCTAAGGCCATCACTCTGCGCAACAGCGAGAAGACGGTCACAGCCAACATGATCTCTCTGCAATTTGGCGATCTGCCTCCCCAAGAAGTCCCGGACGGTGTTATACATATTTCCCGGATAACGATGAACATCGTTAATCTCCCTCCAGCTAGGGGTCAGAATCATGACCTGGTGCCCTTAACTACCCAGCGAGGCGAGATTATGTGGGTTCATCCAGATCTGGTGTCAGAGATCGAGAAAGAGACTCAAGCTGCTAATGCCAAGTCTAAGGAGAACTCGAATCGTAAACCATGTCACATGATTACGGTATACTTGGTATTAGAAGATAAGGTTTTGGCTACTGAAACCCGTTCAGGAAAAGCCTACCTCAAAGACTATGGAGCAAGTAAGGAAGATGCACCGACAAACGCCTCAGCTGCCAAGCCTTCAGAACCGGAACCCGCTATACTAAAGACCGGTCCTTCGAGACCAACTTCGGCGGACAAGGGAAAGCAAAAGGAAGTGCGCTTCGATAAACCTTTGAAAAATATTCAAAACAAAGGTTTGGAGAAGCCATACAACTTCGACATCCTGGCCCAATTGGCTAATACACCAGCCAGGTTGTCCATCTTCGAACTGCTCAGGCTCTCTCAAGACACTCGTCAAGCCCTGAGTGAAGCATTAATGGAGGCGGATGCATACTTGACCCAGCTCAAGTCCCCTGACGAATAACCCATGGCATGTCCTCAATGCCACAGTGTGATGGAGGTGGTCCCGAATATCACTTTCACTCAAGATGACATACTGTTAAAGCATAACAGGCATGACAGACCCCTCTATTACACCGGGTACGTCGGTTCCATCGAGGTCAACCAGATTCACATAGATCCGGGATCATCAATCAACATCATTCCTCATAGTCTGCTCAGGCCGCTGAGTATTCCTACCAGCGAATTGGCATACACCACCACTACAATCGTGGATTTCAACGCCAGGAAAAGTAATCCGTTGGAAAAAATTCGCCTGAGGATCCAGATTGGCGACCTCAGATCAGTGGCTACATGTTATGTCATTGATTCAGAGGTGTCCTACAATATTCTGCTGGGTAGACCTTGGATCCACGACCACAACATTGTTCCTTCGACTCTACATCAATACTTTAAATATGTAGATGCCCAAGGAACAGTACAAACAGAGTTTGCAGACCTGAACCCGTTTAATGGAGTAGAATCCTACTACTCTGATGCCATGTTGTACAATCAAGACTACATGGAGAAGGTATCAAGCGAAGCAGAGAAGGAATCCCACCGGGAGCCAGAAGAACCCTCTGCCGAGCAACCTCTGTCAATCAAGGTGAAAGGGCGAACTACTCGTCCAAAAGCCATCGAGCCTATGGCTATCCACCTGAACAAAACCAGTTCAGGAAAAGGAGGTGATCCTCTAGTGATCACTTTGAACCAGAAGCCTCCACCCTTGGTCATCAGCCTTCAGCGCAACAAGCAGCCGAGTGATGTAAATACAACCGGGAACGTAGTTTTGGATGATAATAAAGGTCCTCTTTTCCAGTATATTGACGCTCAAATTCCAAATCAGGAATCCTCTCCCCATGACGATATAGAACCTATAGCACAAAAATTCTTGAAAGCTATAGACTCATATCATCCGTATGTGTGGGAAGTAGCATCATCATCCAATGTCATCACGACATATGGACCACATCAGGATTCTATCTTCATTGTCCCACCTGCCTTCAGTGGTCAGCGTTCAATAGTCTTCGGCCGCATGCGCAACGAACCGACTGTACAAAAAGATTCTTCCAATGACGATGCTGGTAAAATATAAGTTCACAGATACAGCCCGCAAGCTTTGAAGATCATGCAAGGTATGGGTTATGACTTGAAGCTGGAACCAGGTCTTAACTACGGGAAAGGCAAACGAATGCCGCTGCACGGTGATCCCTACTGTCAAAGAACTCGTTTCGGGTTAGGGTATACCACCTCCCTTGCAACTTCTGAGTCAAATAAGGATATCTTTTCCTCTTTTCAAAATGGCTCGTCGTCCTCCGACTCATCTGATGCTCTCGAACGAACATTATCAGTAAATACGGTAGTGACAGATTCCTTCGAAGTAGATGAACAAGAATCCGAACCGTTTGAGAATGACTCTTGGGCTCAACAAATGGATACACAATGGGAATTCCGGTTCGAGCAAAAAGAACCTCCCACTGAAGATGAAGTTATCCAGATTGACGTTGGGAATGAACTTTCGCCAAAGCCGATATTTATCAGTAACAATCTTTTCGAAGAAGAAAGGAAAGAAGTTATCCAGCTGATAAAAGAATATATCGACGTCTTTGCGTAGAATTATGAGGATATGCCAGGTCTTGATCCAAAGGTGGCTACTCATAAACTCAATATATTTCCCGATTTGAAGCCTGTGAAGCAGCACCAACGCCGGTTCCGTCCGGATATGATGGACGCCATTGAAGCTGAAGTCAAGAAGTTGATAGCCTGCGGTTTCATCCGGGAAGAACAACATCTTGACTGGGTCGCCAATGTTGTCCCGATCATGAAGAAAAATGGGAAAGTACGTGTCTGCATCGATTACCGAGATCTAAACGCAGCCTGCCCTAAGGATGAGTTTTCTCTTCCCATTACAGACGTCATGATTGACAGTACATGCGGTTTTGAACGTATGTCTTTCATGGACGAATTTTTAGGATACAATCAAATCATGATACATCCTGAAGACGAGAAGCATACTACCTTCCGGACACCATTGGGGGTATATTGCTATACGATCATGCCTTTCGGATTGAAGAATGCCGGGGCTACGTACCAACGGGCTATGAGTAACATATTCCATAAGCATTTACGCAAAATAGTGGAATGTTACGTGGACGATGTAGTTGTCAAAAGCTGCCTCAAGGATGATCACATCCAAGACTTGAAGACAGTATTTGAGTTGATGCGCCAACATCAACTCAAAATGAATCCTACAAAGTCCTTTCTTGGTGTATCCAGTGGCAAATTTTTGGGATTTTTCATCACTGCTAAAGGCATTCAAGTGCACCCTGATAAAGTCAAGGCCATCTTAGAAATGCGATCACCCTATAATATGAGGGAACTCAGGGGATTTCAAGGTCGTCTGGCTTACATCCAGAGATTCATATCCAACCTCTCTGGGAAATGTCAGTCTTTTTCTCGTCTCATGAAGAAAGGTGTATCCTTCGTATAGGACGAAGCCTGTCAGCAAGCGTTCAATGATATCAAACGCTACCTCACAAATCCGCCAGTTCTGGTGCCTTCCGTCATAGAAAAACCATTCTTGTTGTACGTTCGAGCGATGGATCATTCTCTGGGAGCTCTTCTTGCACAGAAGAACGATGTGGGTCATGAACAGGCTATCTACTATCTAAGCAGGACGATGGTCGAGGCCGAACACCGGTACAATCTAGTGAAGAAAGAGTGCTTGGCTCTGATGTTCGCTATTCAAAAAATGCGACACTATGTCACAGGCCAAACTATCCATGTCATCTCCAGGATCAATCCCCTTCGGGTACTGATGAACAAGCCAAGTGTTCTTAATTCCCGACTCGCGATGTGGATGATGTTATTAACACCATATGACATGGTGTATGTCCCTCAGAAGTCCATCAAAGGCCAAGCATTGGCTGACTTCCTAGCTGCTCACCCGATTCCGGAGACCTCCAAACTATACGAGGACATCCCCAACAAAGTTTTATAATGTAATTCCGCAGTGGAAAGTAATACATGGCAACTATTCTTCGATGGCGTCTTCAGGACTGGTCCCAAGGGAAACGTGGTTTCAGGAGTAGGAATTGTCCTGGTCACTCCTGATAAACTCATCATCTATCGGGCATATTCTCTTAGCGAGCCCTGTTCTAATAATGTGGCGGAGTATAACGCTCTGCTAATCGGGCTCCAAGTCGCTAAAGAATTGGACGTCGAATCTCTGGAAGCTTTCGGTGATTCTCTGCTGATCGTCAATCAAGTCAGAGGAATATATGAAGTCCAGAATCCAGACCTCATCCCCTATCACCAAGCAACGGTCGAGATAGCCATAACATTCAAAGGATTCTTCCTAGAGCATGTACCTCAATCTCAGAATCTGGAAGCTGATGTCCTAGCCAGCCTAGCTACAGATCTAGCTATTCCTATAAGAAGGCAAAATTCGGTGATCCTTCTTAACAGAGATTTATTCTGTGTGAAAAATAACTTTCACATAGAACGCAGCTACGCTGTGAACACAGATCCTCCCAAGAGAGACTGGAGAAGTCCCTTTATAGATTTTGTGGCATACGGAATCTTGCGGGAGGACCCTAAAGAAGCAGTATCCGTCAAAAGACGAACATTATGCTTCTATTTTGATACGTCTTCACAGTGTCTATATCGCCGGACCTACGGCGGACTGCTACTGAGATGTCTCTCAGATGACGAGGCACAACGGATTATCCGTGAACCTCACGACGGTGTATGCGGAGCGCATCAACCCGGTCCTAAGCTACAGGATCGTATCAGGAGGATGGGCTATTACTGGCCTACTATGATCACAGATGCAATAAAGTATGCAAGACAATACAGAGCCTGTCAGGTCCATGCAGACTTTATACATCAACCTTCTGAATATCTATATCCTACGGTTGTATCCTTGCCTTTCGAAGCATGGGGTATGGATATCATTGGTCCTATTCACCCGTCTTCTTCCAGAGGTCACCGGTTCATACTGGCCATCACGGATTATTTCTCCAAATGGGTAGAGGCGATCCCTCTTGCTGAGGTGAAGATATCTAATTTGATCAGCTTCATCAACCATCATGTCATTATCGCTTTGGGATCCCCCGAAGGATAATTTATGATAATGGGCCTCAATTCATCAGCCAAGCGTTTCATCGATTTTGCGATAAAAATCGGATACAAAATGTGGCCTCTACGGCATACAATCCTGCTGCTAATGGTTTGGCGGAAGCCTTCAACAAAACTATTATGAAACTCTTGAAAAAGTTCGTCTCTTCGAACAAGAGGGATTGGAATGAGAAGCTAGGAGAATGTCTCTGGGCATACCGCACAACGGTACGAACACCGACGGGTTGTACCCCATTCTCATTAGTTTACGGGAGCGAAGCAGTTCTCCCCATTGAAGTCCAAATTCCGTCACTCAAGATTGTAGTGGCTAATGAGCTGACTCAAGAAAAGAATGACCTGTTAAGGCTTCAAGAGTTAGAAGGATTAGACGAGAAACGCCTCCAAGCTCAACAGCGCATCACGTTCTACCAGGCACGCATTTTCAGATCTTTTAATCAAAAAGTAAAGGAAAGATTGTTCAAAGTTGGCGAGCTAGTTTTAGCTGTGAAGAGGCTAATGATCATTACTCACAAGAGTAAGGATAAATTCCAGCCCAAATGGGAAGGCCCTTATATGATCGAGACGACGTTCTCAAACGACGCTTACAGGTTAGCTAAGCCTAACGGAGACTTGTTAATAGCTTCTATCAACGACAAATTCCTGAAAAGGTACTATGCTTAACCTCCTTTTCTCAAATGGAGTATGGCGAAGATCTCATTCTGACAATACTACTTCCAAAACGAAACTAGTCCGAGCGTATTCTATCATGTCCATATAACCTCTGAATAGATATGTTTAACTAATTTGGAACTTCAAGACCTATCACATCCATATTATCTCTGATAGTGTTTTGTGTATAATTTTAGTTGGATCGTATTCTATCATGTCCATATAACCTCTGAATATATATGTCCAGCTAAAGCTTACCGAGAGTATATCACGTCCATATTACCTCTGATATCACTTTCACCCAAACCTGTCATTTATATTCCAAAATGATGGGTCCACAAAGTCAGATAAAAGCCTCTTTTATACCCAGAAAGAGCAAAATTACATTAAAAAGCAAAAAGTACATCATTTGGGGGGAGCAGTTAGGTCACGAATCTGCCGTGCCAGAGCAGCCATTCTCTCATCCCTGGAATTCAAGACGTCGGCGCGAGCCCGCTCCAACCTTGCCGCATCATTATTCAAAGCGGATAGCTCGGACCGAGTATGTACGAAACCCGCATGGACAACACCCACATGCGCCAGATTCTGCTGGGCGGACTCCCTCCGATTCTTTAGCACATCTCGAGTTGCCGACAAAGAGACAGCCTCCTCCTCCGCTCGAGAGAGTTCATCTCTCAATCTACGGACCCTTACTGTCACTTCCTCATATTCGGCTTCGCACTGAGTCAGCTGAGGAATGACGTACTCCAGTTCGGCACTCTCCTGATCCATCTCCTGCTGCTGTTCCTGGACGGATTTGTCCAGAGATTCCAGTTGCCCAGCAAGCTCTGCAGTCAAGGAGTCGAACCTAGCTTGAACGAGACCGTCGACGCTGCCTCGAGATAGCTGCAGATATTCGTTAATGGGTTGTTCCAAACCATTAACTATCTGCTCTAGCATATCAGCTCTTCCAGTGTCACTGAAATGTCTAATCTGCGCTATAGTAAGGTTACAGGACGTCCTCAGAGCCTCGAAGCCTAAGTTCTTCTCCAGCACCATTAATATCAGCGTCTTCAAAGTGGCGTAGAAAATGGTAAAAAACTGCTCAACCAACATGGTGAGATTCAAGTGGGTGCTGGGGGTGACTGCAATATCAGAAAATCCCCCTCCAGGAATGACCGCCGACGATGTTGCCACAGTCGTCGCCTCAACAGGTGGTGCGACAAAAGAAGAGGCGCCGACAATGGTTGGAGTGACTAGCGTACTCAAAGGAGGCATTGTCGTAGTGACGGGCTCATCCTCCTCTTAAGATATCGGAATATCTTCGGCGGGCGAGCCGGCACCCGAAAGTGCTTCCTCTCCGAAGTCGGGCACCTCCATATTGTCGCCAGGAGCTGAAATAGAGCCAAAAAGGGCGTCAACACTGCCCTCCCCGTAGATGTCTTCCACTGAAAAGAAGACAGAAGAAAGTTAATATCAACATGATGTTAATTTTCCTAAAAAAGAGGCATAAAGACTATATTTACCCATGGCCGATGGCATATATGTCGCGTCTGCAGCCAGTACAGCTAAATTATTTCTTAGTGATGCTAAGCAAGCTGTCATACCTGGAGAAGGTGGCGTGTCAACCGACACTGGCAAATATTCTTCCAGGTCCTCGTCAAGTTCCAACCGAGCCTCATCGACTGGAATCTCGCTGGGAGCACTTACAGACACGGCAGGGGTCTCTCCCGATGCTGATATGGATAAAGATATCCTTATTTGGCTCGGCCCCGAAGGCGATCTCGTACCACTGCCCGAAGCGGTAGCAGCGACAGCAGCCTCAAACAGAGATTCTCCGGCACCGCCAGCCGGAACTGTAGAGGTTCCCTCTCTAAAAGGCGAGGAACCTCCAATCAAAGAATCATCCCCGACAGGGGAAACAACAGGTTCTCTTCTAGGAGCCTCATGGCTGGGAATCCTGAAAGGACGACTAACCGTCGTCATCTTCTTCTTGCGAGGGGAAGTCTCCTTCTGATCAGGAGCCCTTCGCTTACCAGAGATGACCAGAGGCCCGGCAGGTTGAGGTATTTTACCCCTCGGTACTGCCAACAAAGGCTCATCTGGATTGACGGCATCTTCACCCTCATTGGAAGAAACTGAGGGGATTTCGTATCTCTCCCCAGGCTTAGAAGAGGGCATCCTGAAACTTCTACGTATATCAAAATCGCGATGGAAGGTGTTCGTTGCTACATAAAACTGGGCATACGAGTGGGGGATGCACAGCTCCGTAGAGAGTGAAATGGTGGGCACAGTAAAAGTTGCTTCAGTGCAACCCATGATGAAGTATCGCCAGCCTCTCGCTCCATCAATGAGTCTACCCCTGGACCTGAAGCTGGTGACGGCATTGCCCACGTGTAATTGGTCGTACCCAAGCTGCCTGGCGAACCGACTAGGCAGGTAGGATTCCAAGAAGCACTGGTCTTCACTTCTGTACAGTAGATGGGAAGGTCTAATACAGACCAACCAATTAAAAGCCTCAGGAGAAAGAACGGTCTTCCCGTCGCCCACGTCCTGAAGTCTGCGCCCCTGTTGATTAAGATGTACAGAGGGGACAGTATAGAAGATCTTCCAGCTGTGACTGAAATTCAGTACCCGCCGACAGTCTAAAACTGTGGTCACGTTCTAGGAGGAATTCTTGTAATTCAGCAAGAAACTACCCCCCGAACTTCTGCCAGAGCCGGGAGACATCACCCTGGGGTTATGGAGAATTAACCATCCCATCAAATACAGGTATGGTAATTCTACCCTAGGAAAGCTATCACGCCGAGTTTCATCCACAAGCAGCACGTCAGTAATGGCCATCGGGCCAGCTTGAATGAGGCACACCTTGGCAGAGAGAAAACCCAGTCTTGCCCCGAACACCAGACGCACTGTAGGCCACAAGGTGTTACGGTGAATGCGGTCCGAGTATGCAATGCCGGGTACCACCAGTCGGCGCAGCCATATAGAGAGGAAACCAGCCAGTTGAGCTTCCTTGGACAGAGGCCGGCGACAATGCCTCAAATAACTGTAGGCCTTAGTGCCTACAGGATATTTCCCTATCCCTTCGTCGAGAATCTGATCTGGAGCCCCAGCGTCTTCCATGAGATCGTCGACTATCTGAGCACTAAGCACGCTCAGAAAGCTCAGAGGCTGATCCTTAGTATCCAAGACCTTCTCTGGCTTAGCAGCCCTGGCTCGGTGAAAGAAGAGGTAGGATGCCCATTTATTGGTATGAGCCAAATCTGAAGGCTCATTATAGAAGGCGGTACAAGCGAGGTAGTGGCACATCAGCTCCTGGTACACTGCCACTACCCGAGGGTCTGAATCCCCCAGCTCCCGGTTTTGAGGACATACTCTTCATATGGAGTATCCCCCATCGGCAGTCTCGAGATCTCTGCCATCTCATGGAGGGCCAATCCCAACTCCCCCAGTGGAGTGGCGAAAGTCCCAGTGAGCGAGATATATCGCTCCATCAAAGCCAGAAACAGGCTGGGGTTGAGAGGTAACCCAACACTGGTGGCCATCACAGCTGCGTACAGACCAATGCTCTCCAGCTCGGTCTGAAAATACTTCAGGGCCCAGTCAGCTAAACGAGCACATTAAAGATTTGTGGGGGTGATCCACCTACTTGTCCGAGGATTGACCTTGGGGTATACTCCTTCATGCCCCATGAAGTCATTGCAAAAAGTCGGTATCTGGACTGGCTGGAAGGGTGCAGTATCCTCACTCGGAACAACGCTCAAAAATAATCTTTTAAACGGCATCACAGAACCGGAAGGGCGGCTGACGAATGACCCTTGGTCAGATCCTTTCTGGTAGAATATCTTCCCCGACTGGCCGTGAAGATTGGGAGTCAGCATCCACGACATCCTCCTGGGATGTGTGGCATGGAAGAATGCCGAGATAGGGTAGTCTCTCGGCATCTTGGGCAGGTACATGACCAAGCCCCCGACAGGGAAAACCCAGAGCTCTTTCTTGGGCTTCGTCTAGGACTGCTTGTCAATCATGTCCCCGAAGAGAAAAGTCGGCTTTATATATTGTGCCCCGTCTATGGACGTCAGGGGCTCTCCGTTGATCATGCTCAACATCATTCGCTCTCCTTGGAACGATATCAAGATTCCCCTTCCTTCAGGATATTGGGGTCCAGAGATGGAAAATGTCACGTGGGACAAATCCTCCAGGTAGTTGGAATGCAGCATCCCGACAACTGAAACCATCACCTCGGCCAATGGAGACGCATGCAAGTTAACTGCAAAATACAAGAAAAATACGTCAGTTTCTATACTAGACATTACAATCTTGCAGCATATGCCAAAAGCCAACAGTCTGTGCTTTACGCCAAGATTGTAAAAACTTGATCTTTTACGCTGGAAACTTATTCCAAAGCGTAAAATTCAAGAACTGTCAGTATACACAAAAATTTCTGACAGTCTGTGTTTTACGTCAGACTGCCAAAGTTTGAGTTATTACGCCGGAATTTTCATCCAGAAGCGTAACACTCAAAATTTATGGTATACGCCAAATTTCGACAGGCTGTGCTTTTACGCCAGACTGCGAAAATATGGAGTTTTTACGCTGACATATTAGAAATGTGGGCGTAAAAGATGAAACATCTCTGTGCATCATCTTCCTCGAAGAGGCTATCAGCACAGAAGACGACCTAGCGCGTTCACGTACAACGTGTACGAAGGATTTTCGTCGTTCTCGTCGTCCCAAAAGTTTTACCTTTAACTCCGGGTGCACTGCTCGTCGGCTGACACTTCGTTCAGAATGAAGCTCGCCTTGCCCGACAGAAGTCGCTCTCGCTTGGGCAGAAGAGCGAGAAGAAGAGTCAACGTTCTTCCCCTTAGAGGAGGGGATTTGTTTCGGGGCCATTGCTGAAAACTCTGAATGCTCGAGAGGAAATAAAGAAGAGAACTCGAAGAGTCGAAAGCTTTCGTTTGCAAGAAGACAGATGAAAAGTTTTTTTCTGAAAGCCTTGGGGTATAGGGAAGGCGGACAGTCAGCGAATTCGAAAGGTTTTCGTGCAAAGCAGATTCACGGTTTTACGCTAAGGAGCTTTCTACGCTCGACAGCTACAAATCTATGGTTTTACGCTCACAGGCTATAAGTCTATGGTTTTATGTCCGGATGCTTTTATGCTCGGTAGCTTTTACGCTCGAGAGGCTACAAACCTACGACTTCACGCTCAGAAGCTACAAATCTATGATTTCATGCTCGGTGGCTTTTACGCTCAGAGGCAACAAATCCACAACTTCACGCTCGAAAGATTTTTTTTTCAGAGGCTACAAATCTACAGTTCTACGCCCGGATGCTTTTATGCTCAGCAGCTTTTACGCTCGAGAGGCTACAAACTTATGATTATTTCGCTCATCCACATTTATAGATCCATGACTTTTCGTATATCTGAGAATGCGCAGGCCAGAGTATGCATATGTATATGAACAAATCTTAAGGCGGTCAATTGTTAGGGCTCACACAGAAGATACTCTTTCTTGACCTCAAAATATCCCAAGTACCCAAAGCATACAGAGTTCAACATTGAAAGTGACTCTTCTTCTTGGGTCGATTGGAGGTTCATCCAGAATCCAGTCTGAATATTTCATCACAGTTCAAGATGGCGACTCAATTTTTGACAGCCGTTTCTCGCCCTGTTCCAAGAGATTTTCGAGAGATCATTCTTGAAGATGATGGTCTGAACAAAAATTATGTTTATCAGAAGTGACAGTTTAGAATTCTACGCAGCTCCCCATTCCTAAAAAGTAGGACAGTTCGAATACTCGACTTAAATGCTAAGCGGCTTTCTGCGCATCTCTAGTTATGCGTAAAAGACAGGACGGGACCTAGTACTTTTTCTATCAGAGTCGGTGTAAAGTTATCCAGATGTGTCGAAGCTACACATATTCAAACTTTATCACAGCAAAAGATATGGCAAATAATCATATGCACAGAAGAAGAAGATTTTATTAAATCACGATTACATATGAGCGAAATCCTGTCTACAAAGGGTTTTTTTCTTCATTTTCATGATTACATATGAGGGAAATCCCGTCTACAAAGGATTTCCCCCTCTTCGTCGAAAGATCATCCCCAAAATCTGTTCTGTCAGGTTCTCGTATTGGTAGAGATCTTTCGCGTCTTCTTCAACAGTTAGTCGATTTTCGCAACCGATTAACAAGAAAATGATAAATGGCGGAAGGATACAGAACTGGGCCGGGCTAAATTATGCAGATCCCATCCTCCGTAAGCCATGACAGATTGAGTTGAGGTATTTAACCCAACTCAATACTCGAGGACAGAGCTAGTTTGTCTGCTCTCGTCCATGAATGACAGGAGAAAATACAGCTTGCAAGCTGTGTGGTCGAATGAGACCCTTCCACTCTCCTGGAAGAGCCGCCATACAAAGTTGCTGATTATCTTGAGCAAAGGAAGCTATGATATCCTTCCATGATCCATCGTTGCAGAGGACATTTGCTCGAAGATGCCTTCTTTTTCGGCTCCTTACATGCTGGAAGAACATGGTCTTCTTCTTCCTCAAATCGACCCGATGCACTCCGACGATCATCCCTGTGTGGTAAAGGAAATATGGGAAGAACAGGTTAACTCCTCAGCCTTTATATAGGCAAAAGAGATCACACCGAATCCCAATAAATCCCCAGTAATCCACCAGAAAAGTTAGCCTTAAAGAACGAGTCGGACTTGACCGTTTTATGCTTCATTCAAAGCATTTCAAATTACGAGGAATTTGAAAGCTTTGAAGGGGGTCTTGTAGAAGCATGAAAAATACGCTGAAGAGTTCTACGCAGCAGTCTAGTGCTGGGCAGCATAAAATATGGCTTTGGAGCCATCGGCGTACAACAGAGCTTTTTCGCTAAGTACAGCGTAAAAAAATAAGCTCAAGGACTATCCGCGTAAAGCAGTATGTCCAGGCTGCTTCAGCGTAAAAAGGGTCCTATATCGCCTTTATGGCGTAAAACTCATCCGCTTTAATGCAGCATTGAAGTGTACGAGGAACACTTCGTATTCCTCGAAATGAACCTGACAAATCGTGTAGTGAACCTGACAAATCATGCAGTGAACCTGACGTCTAACTTCTGACAAAGAGTACTGCACAACTACCCATACGACGGCTATAATGATGGCGTGGCACAGCTACCCAGACTGTCGTTTAGTGACATTTCCTTGGAGTAAACCGCTTTTACGCATATAAGGGAATACGCTGCCTAGTTTTACACAGGCAGATGTGAGCTGTTTACGCTCCACAGAAGACAAACAGGCTGCCACATCAAAAGTTGCTCCTCGTACAGGGCTCGAGGCACGTCTCTGCATTTAATGCGCGGAAGGTTGGCAGATCTTCGAGACACGCCTAAAGCATTTAAATGATGGCAAATCTTCGAGATACGCCTAATGCATTTAATGCGCAGAATGATGGCAGATCTTCGAGACACGCCTCTGGAATACGCTGTATAGTTTTACACAGGCAGACGTGAGCTTCTTACGCTCCACAGAAGATAAACAGACTGCCACGTCAAAAGCTGCTCTTTGTACAGGGCTCGAGGCACGTCTCTACATTTAATGCGCGGAAGGCTGACAGGTCGTCAAGGCACGCCTCGGCATTTAATGCGCAGGATGGGGGAAGATCTCTACATTTAATGCAAGAGATTTGATTATATCTCCAAAAGCCATAATTTTGGCTAAAATGTCTACATCATCACTTTTGCGCACTACGCCATCAGGCTATTTTCAGCTATGGGAGCACGCTGTACGTTATCTCCTTGGAATACGCCACCAGGCCATTTTCAGCTTTGAAGAGCACGCTGTACGCTATCTCCCTATAATATGCCAGCTCAGGCTACATTTGCATTGGTGCGTATTAAGGCTATTTGGTTCAGAATTCACTCAAGGCCTCAGTCAAGGAAGGAGGATCAGCTATCTTCTACACTAGCTACCTGTCCATGCAGCATCAGGCTTCTATGCCCACTCGGCTTCTATGCCTACTCGGCTTCTACGCCCGCTCGGCTTCTACGCATACCTGGCCTCTACGCCAGTTTGATAACTATTTGGCTTTTACGCCATAGTGACAGTTATTGGTTTCTACGCCAACCTTTTCTACGCGAGGGATAACTACCTACGTGGCTTTTATGCCGTGGTCTTCGCAGCAGTTATACGCGTTATCTCTTCATGGGACACGTGTCACACGCTCATTCAAAAGATCATTTATACGTAGGTAACGGTTATTATAACCGTCGCGTAAAAGGTGTTATACTTTCCACTGCCCGGCTTCTACGCCGACTTGTGGTCACTGTCACTAAAACCCTATAAATAGAGACCTCTATTGACAGAGGTCCACTGTGGAGAAAATTAAGGTCGAAGAATCCAAGGTGGAGAAAATTAAGGTCAAGGAACTAAGAGTCCAAGTCTTTGAGAGAGAAGAATCCAGAGCTCAGGCAAAGAGTAGTGATCGACGACTTTGGCATCGAGCATCCACTCTCTTTTGTAAACTTCGAAGCTGCTTTCTGTCTTCTACGGTACTTCTTCACCATCGTGTGGTCCAAGGAAACAAGTGATCAACTGCAGATCAGACTCCTATAGCAATATTTACCCAGATTAAAAATTGTACTCGACATCCTCATATAGGATTAATTGTACAATCTTGTTTGTAAATCAAAGAGCGGGTTTCGTATAAATCTCGTCATTTATTTCTTTCGTTTATTATCAAACAAACTCCTCTATCCTAATGGCATTCCGACCCACCAGTAGCATATCATCAGTATAGAGCAGTAAAATGATAAAATTATCCTCGGCAAAGTACCTCATAAATACACAGTGGTCTAACGTCGTTAGTGCGTAACCATGCTCCCCTATAAATGACTCAAAATTTCTGTACCACTGCCTCAGAGCCTGCTTCAGACCATACAAGCTATTCCTCAATTGGCAGACCAAGTGTGACTTTTCCTTCTCACAGAATCCCTCTGGCTTCTCCATGTACAACTCCTCCTCAAGATTTGTCACGCCCCAGTCCCAAATACGTAGGACTAGGAACACGTAAGCATGCCAGCCGCATGGATATGGCAACTCTAATATATGGAAACCAAATCCATACGTACGCTGTAATATGAATACAAAATCTACAAGTAGTATAAATATATGTCACAAGTCACAGGGTAAAATCTAAATCTCATCCACCAAAATCATATAGAAATAAATAACCAGTATCTATAAAACTAGATCTCAATAAGAAGTATCTAAGGATGATAGTTGGATGGAAATAAATCCACTACCAACTCGAATATAAGAGCAAATACAATATGAGTACAATACCACAACACAATATAAGAATACCAGCTATCCATCACAGCTCGAAGAGAAGACATCCTCGGATCACATGTAACCATCCAAATCTGCGCTCCTGCAAATACTCAAGAAAAGATACACCTGGCAGCGGACCAGGTCCTCAGAGGGACATAACAAGATACTTAAACACATGCCAATAAAGTAATGAAATAAATATCCAAAGGGGTCGCTTAACCGTCTAAAGTGAATGCAGTTAAGAACAACTTTCCCCACAAGTAAGCTATCTGGCTGAAAACTGGGATTTGGCATTGTTCTCTTTTGAAGATCCAGGGGCCCAAAGGCACGTCGTCTTTTGAACGGCGGAGGCCCGCCAATGTATATATATGGGTCATCACCACCCGTATCTCCAGCGGAGAATTCGGGCGTCACAGAAAAAGTGTAAAGGAGCTCAAATGCGGTACTTGTTGTTCTTCCCATCCCATGCTCTAAGCATGTCACATCCATGACACAATAACATCTCTAATAACTGCCAAGTCTACTAGCATGCAAAGTTTCTAACAACAGCTATTCCTAACGCACGGCCCATACGTACAGGAGGCCAGACCTGTCACGCAGTCCGTGATCTATATGAGACTCACACTCATGTAACCACTGTGTCACGGCCAATGAACCTAATGGTGCTACATGATAATGGGGTAGTCTCATGAACAAGGTCAATGCAATACATAAATAAAAACATATCGCGACGTCACCGTCGCGCGCAATTTATATAACAGTTAAAATATATAAACTAAAGACAGAAAATAAAGATGCATGCAACATATGGAATATAAATAACAGTACAATGGCAAGGTATACTTGCCTGGCAAGGAAGCTACAATGTACCAATAACCTGCTCCAGAAATCGCGCAGAACAATCCAATATCCTATGTAAACATAAATATAATATAATAGAATCATTAGTCATTACACTAACACATACTCAACCATATTTACACTGGAATCAGGGGGTATACTAGGGGTAACACTAGTCATCTAACACGGTCAATTACGCATTGAATTATGCGGGTGTCGCGTCTTCAAGTACTGTACGAAATCAGTCAGTCAACTGACAGGTGTCTATGCTAGTACGTTAGTGTACGCAAGGCAGACAAATTCACAAGTTCTTAGGGTCAACATGGTCAAGGTAAGTATGGGATAGTCCACGATGTCCTAGGATTATACAGTCCGAATATTTAGTCATAATTATCAATTAGCATTTACTTACATATATATTCATATAACTATATAATAATATAACCATTAATTTATTTTAATTTATTTAATTCTGGAATAATTACTCTAAAATCCTATTTTAATCTTATTATTCTGATTTTTATGTTAATTCCTAAATTTTGTCCAAAGAAACTAAATTTTATCAACTCGAGACTCATGACACGCAAATCGAGGCGATCTGTTGACCAAAAAGTCAACCGATACAAACTCGACTTTCATGCATGATTTCCTATATATTTTAGCATCAAAAACATACTAGAATTTATGGCTCATCTGAATTCAAATTCGTTTGGAAATTATGGCACATACAAATTTTGTATTGTGCACCGATGGTTAAATTCTAACCTAGAAGTTCTACAGAATTAACAGTATGTAAATACTTCGAAATAAATTCTGGGAATAATATATGTCGATGATCTCGACATTAGCTTTCCGAAACTTTAAACGGTTCGTGATTCTGATTCCTGGTTCTCCCGGAATCGCGAAAACATCGAAACACGTCTATTTTCGGACATGCTGTGCTCTACGAATTTTTCAGAATTTAATACTAATAATTTAGAAAAATAATTTATATTATCAGAAAGTTAACCTCATTATCGTTCTAACAAAAAAAAACTGGAGCGTGTTTGGAGTCCGGAGCTAGGAGATATCGTCTTTTTAATTCGTCATAACTAGTAGAAAATGAGGCTGAATTTATGACGAATTTTGACTATTTTTTGGACGAAAAAGAGAGGAATTTGGGAAAAAAAAATATGAAGTATGAGGTATTTATAATGATGGACACTACTTAATTAAATACGAATAGGATTGGTTAATTTGGATAGGATTATGATGAATTTAAATAAGGATAGGATATGCATGAAGTTGATTTCCTAGTAGGTTCAGGATTTGAATTAATTTAAAATAGAGTTTGAATTTATCTCAATAATTTATAATCTTAAATATAATTAAAGATAATACAAATAATTTATAAAATCTTATTAATATCTATTAACACTAAATTAGTATCTATCTAATATTAAGACTATATATATCCAAATAAATCCTAAATAATTTTAAAATCTAAATAGATTTCTTAAAATTCTAAATAAATTACAAAAAATATAATTAAATATTTTAAACTAAAATAAATATTTGGTAGGAATAACATGCAAGTATGGTCGTATAGTAAATTATAGAAGTCCTAGAAATTTATGTTTTCTAAGTTTTAATTACCAAAAATTCTAGAAAAAAACTCCAAAAATCTAAAGAACCTAAAATAATTCTAAATGAATATTTATATAAGTAAATATATCAAGAAATTTATTTTCTAATTAACTAAGAGCATATTCTAAATAAATTCAACATATATAATAAATATAATAATATAAAATATACATAAAATACTTATTTTGGGTGAGGGAGTTTACAAGATTACCATGGAAAAATGTCGTCTTCACGTCCATTAGCTCAACCTCCAAGTCAAAACTAGCTGTCATTGCTAGCACCACCTGAATAGACGATTGCTTGACGACTAGAGAAAAGATCTCACCATAATCTACATTTTTTGCTGACCGTAGCCTTTAACTACCAGCCTCTCTTTGTATCGAGGGCGAGTAGCATCATCTATCTGCTTCACTCTGAACACCCATCGATTCTTTAAAGCCTTATTTTTCTTTGTCAACCGTACCACATAATAAGTAGAGTTGGTCTCCAAGGAACTCATCTCCTCATGGATGGCCTCCATCCACTCCTGCCTATGTTCGTCTTCCATAGCCTCTGCGTAACTTTTGGGTTCTCCACCGTCAGTCAGTAGCACATACTCACCCGATGAGTATCTCATAGATGGTTGACGCTCTCTATCGCTCCTCCTGAATGGAACCACTGGTGCTGGCTGTATACCAACAGCCTCCTCCTCAGGAACTGCCTTATCGGTATGCTCATCCTCCTGAAGATCACCCTGACTAGCATCAGCAGGCTGATGATCAAGGTTGGGAGCAACTTCATGTGCTAGCTCTCCTATAACTGGATCCTCTACAATATCCTCTAGAAACTGCTCGAAGCAAAATGACTCTAACTCAGGCAATTCCTCAGCCTTAGAAGGCATCTCGAAATCCTGAATGTAGGTCATGGTCTAATCCTCGATGAATACCACGTTCCTGCTTCTGTAGAGCTTTCTTTCCACTGGGTCGTAGAGTCTATAGCCAAACTCATCCCTATTGTAACCGACAAAGACGTACCGCCTCATCTTTGGCTCAAGTTTGGATCTCTCGTCCTTAGGTGCATGCACGAAGGCCTTGCAACCAAACACTCGCAGGTGATTGTATGATGGCTCTTTGTCGTACCATACTTTGTCAGGCTCATTACCCTGCAAAGGAGCACTAGGAGATAAATTAATAATATAAGAAGCTATATAAAGAGCCTAACCCTAATAGCAGCCCAACATGTTTGCTTTTGACAGCAAATACCGTACCCTTTCCATCAGCGTCATGTTCATCCGCTCCGCTGCACCATTGAGCTGAGGTATCTTTGGCGGAGTCTTCTGGTGTCGTATCCCTTGCTCTCTGCAATATGCATCAAAGGAACCGATATATTCTTCTCCATTCTCCAACCGAACAGATAATAGCTTCTTGCCCGTTTCCCTTTCAACAAAGGCCTGAAACTCCTTGAAAGTAGGCAACACATGATCCTTGGTCTTTAAGTCATAGACCCAAACCTTCCTGGAATAATCATTACTAAAATTTACAAAGTAAGAAGCACCACTAATATATTTTACCTTCATAGGATCGCAGACATCCAAGTGAATCAACTCGAGCAACGTCGGCTTCCTTGAACTTGGGTGACTTTGGAAAGACATCATATTTTGCTTTTCCGCCAAACAGTGCGTGCACCTCTCCAGCTTTGTAGACTTGAGTCATAGAATCACCTTCATGTTCACCAAGTAGCTTATCCTCTTCTCGTTGATGTGGCTAAGCCGTCTTTGCCACAACTCGGTATACGCATCAGTAGCTGTGTTCACCTCATGTGCCACCTGTGCGCTCCCTTCTATATAGTAGATTTTGGACCTCTTTTTTCCTCTGGCAATCACCATCGAACCTCTGGAAAGCTTCCATTGACTGTTCCCGAAGAGATTAAAGAAACCCTCATCATCCAACCTTTCAACCATACACCAGGTTAAAACGGATATCAGAGACATGACGAACATCTTTCAGAACAAGAACTATACCCGTATTTGTCCTCAAATGTGTATCTACAATGGCAACTGCCTTCGATACATCTCCATTGTCCATCTTCAACACTCCACAGTCACTTGTTGTGTAAGTAGCAAATAGTGCCATATTGTGAGGTACGTACGCTGAAGCACTTGAGTCCACCAGCCAAGAGTTGTCATCGTAGGCGAGGTTTATAACTACAACATCACTTACAATGATCAGATCGCCTCCATGTTTCAATCCAGCCGTTGTAGTTTTCTTGTCCTATTTTCTCTTGTCGCCCTTCTTCTCTCTCTTCTAAGCAAAACAGTTCAGCTTGATGTGGCCCTTCATGCCAAAACGGTAACACTCCAAGTCCTTATACTGACCCTTGGACCTTCTCCTTCTTTTGTCTCTGCCATCGCCTGGACCCCTGCTTTTAGCCCTTTCCCGACTCTCTGAAATAAATGCCTCTGAGTGGGATGTGGATAAAGTGGCCTGAGAACGTCTTTGCATCTCTTCATTCAGTACCCCGCTCTTGGCAAACTTCAGACTGACTACGCCTTCCGGAGCAGAAGTGATCATAGACACTAATACGGTCTCCCACGATTCTAGCAATGTACACAACAGCCATAGTCCCTGAAGCTCATCGTCAAACTTGACTCCCATCGAGGATAGCTGGTCAACCACGCCCTGGAACTCACTCAAATGATCAGTAATGGACACCCCATTTTGTACCGCAGACCCATCTTCATCTGGATCACGAACAATTTATTTATCCCGATCTTCTTCGCATACAAAGATTCTAACTTATCCTACAGTGTTCTTTCATGCTCAATACTGGCAACGTGGTTGTACACGTTCTCAACAACGAACTGCCAGATCTACCCACATACCTGTATATGTACGAACTTCCAATCCTCTTCGGATTTGTCATTGGGTCTCTCGGAAGCAAATACCGACAGATGCGGCTTCTTGACAAATAGAAGATCTTTCATCTTGCTCCTCCAGTAGTGATAGTTGGTACCGTTCAGGTTTACCATGCGCACTGGCTTCGCGTCTATATCTCCTCCCTAGTTTGCATGTCAACTCCTGACACTCTTATAAAATTTCAGAACCTGGCTCTAATACCACACTATTAGGAACGAAATACGGAAACCATTTTCCAAACTAGAGAGTACCTGCGAGAGAACTGAGCAAAATGCACAAACCAAAAAATACCAAACATAAATCGCAGACACAGAGATTTTTACGTAAAAAATCAAGATGGAAAAAAACTATGGGACGATCGGAGTCCAACCCTGAAGAACCTTTACTAATAGAATAAAGAGATTATACCCTCTACAAGCTCCTCACCGATCCAACACCGATCACCGAAACTCTTTGGAAGAGAAAATAGATTACAACCACGAAAAAAAAGACAATGAGAAATACCCCAATTGATCTCCTTCTCCGAAACGGCCTCTAATCCTTCTTTCTCCTCTCCAAAGTTGCAATGACACTCTTGTCACCATTTTTTCTCTTTTTTTTTCCTTCTTATGTTGGTATATATTGCATGAGCCTTTATATAAACATAAACCCTTGCATAAATTAGGGTTTCCATATGGAAATCTATATATATAAGCCAAAAATATTTATGGAAATCCAATTACATTCAATCATATATTTAATAGAAATTAAATCATAAATTAACTTACCATAAATTAGAAATCCAATTATATGGAAAGTTAATATATGAAATGTCTAATCAAAAATATATAATTAAAGTCAAAAATAAAAATCCAATATAATATTTGCTTACCATAAATGTTTCAATACACAGTGCTCGATGCACCTTTCGAGCTTTTTCGACACACGGATGTCGCTCGTCGCACTCCAGGGTATTCTCCACATAGGTTGGGAACTCCACCCACTCACTACCATAATAATACATATTAGCGACGTTAAAAAATGTCGCTAATAGGTAAACAAATGTCGCTAAAATATATTAGCGATGTAATTAGCGACGTTTTGGTGTTGTCGTGTAATCCATGGTCGCTGACAAGAAATTCGTCGCTATTCGTCACTATAGCGACGTATATTTGCGACGTATACAAGTCGCCAAATATTTTGCTATTAGCGACGTTCAGCTATGTTACGTCGGTATATCAGCGATGTTGTAAATTATCGCATAAAGTTGCCAAATTAGCGACATTATCATCGACATTTTGCTACACCAATGCTGACCTGACAGAAATTGCCATGTCAGCTTTTTAGCGACATTTAACGACATTTTGACACAGATTAGCAACGTTCCTGATACCAGTTAGCAACGTTTTAACATAATTTAGCGACGCACTGTCACGTCAGTAAACATTGGTAAACGTCGCAGAATGTTGCTAAATTTAAAAAACCAGAGAAAAAAAGAATGCAATTTCTAAAATTATTTTTCAACAAAATTCTGTCTGCAGTTATAAAATCACAGTTTATATAAATAGACCCAGAGCAACCCTCCGTTGAATTCTCTGGATTTCTCGACCCCTTTGGTGGAACACTCAACACCGGTACATACACAAACACATCAAGAATAACGAAACATGCAGGAATATCCCAATAAATAAATATATTAATCTAAAATAATGTCACATCCATCTCATCCAAATAATATAGTAAAAAGTATAAAATAAGTACATCAAAGGCCTAAGAATGGGCCAATACACACAAACATACTAAAAAAGTCCCAATAAGAACTACTACGAATGAGGAGGATGAGGAGGAACACTGTCGCGTATTTGGGATAAGAGGAAGCCATACTACTCCTGAGAAAGCATCACCGGTCCCGATAGAGGAGGCAGTAGAATCGATGGAGTCGGTGTCGGTGTCGATGTCGATACCGACGGACTAGGAGGACGTATCTGCTCCAATGCTAGCAGTCGAACATTGTATGAATCCATGGCAGATACCATCTTTGAAGTAATCGTCTCCACCGCCCGACTCAACAAATCCTGCGTCGCATGTATCCTCGCAAGTGAGTCGCTTATGGCCATATGAGTCCCCTCCAGATCCGCATGTCTGCACTTCGTAGACGCGGCCAGAGTCACCAATCTGCACTCTTTCATCTGGCTCATAGTCTTGAGCTCTGTAAGTTTGTGCTCCGTCGTCTAGCTCAGAGTCCTAATCTCTAATAGGCTGCGCTCTAGCGCATCAAAATGTGTGATGATCGTCGCATTGTCGGTCTGTGGTTGAGACTGGGGCTGCTCCATAATCTTCCATAGCAACTCATCACGCATGTCAGCAATCCGACGGTCAATGCTCTCCTGGGATCGTGTCGACACCTACGAAGGCTGCGGGGAATGCACACTGCGAGAGGGGGCCCTGGATGACTGCATCGTAACAAAGGTGTCGTAGGATCCCGTACCGTAGTACGTACCCCTCTGAAGACCAACAACGGCGGTCATCCCGAGCTCGTCCACCGACGGAGCTGTAGAGGGTTGCGAGGAAGTACCAGTCGCTCCCTCTGTAGGTGCACTAACAGTCGTTCGCTCACGTAGTCTAAGATACTCGTCCTAGAAAAATGGTTGCTAACGTCTAAGGTACTTATTACTAACTATATAGATATCTATTTGCATATTTTTAAAGTTATATTAAAACTAACACAAGGTAAAGTAACGTAAAAAGGTCTGCGTGTCCTTCTCATCGATGAGCTTTTCGCCATTCTGATGGGTGGCCAGGAAGACGATCACCATGTTGGCATCCTCACCCCTCTGTACCTGTAAAAAAAAAATTATTTGTTATTAAAATTAAACATCTTATTCTACATTAATTAAAATAATATTTATTTAATAGAATATATACCAAACGACGAAAATGTTTCGTCATGGGAACCGAGCCACCACACTACTTTTCTGCTTTCGACCTAGCCGCCTTTGCCTTCTCCGACCTCTCTATGTACCTGGGTTCGCTGAATGGCGCCTTCATCGCAGTCCACTGCTCAGGCATGATGCAACCGTGGATCGGGGCTCCGTTGCGATCATGAGCCTTTTGATCATTGATCGCTTTACGGATCAGCTTGGCGGCGATGAAATAAAACTTCTCCTCGATCTTCTCAGCACGGTGTGATGGATAGAAATATGTTTTCTACAAAAATTAAGATTTTTACCTTGAAGTAGGAAAACTAGAATGCCTTCTTATCTTCAGAAGCATCTGAGTATTTGATCCAAGGCCCACCATATTTTTGTCTCAGAAACACCCCCAGTGCTCTCTGTACCGCCGACGGACGATATCTATACAACGATAATTAAATTCATGAATATAAAGATATAATCATTTAGCCCGTTGGTCCAAAATGTTAACTTATTAACTTACTTTTGAGGCCCGTCGGTCCAAATCTCCATCATCGTCTCGTCCGGAGGCGGGCATGGAGGATCGCTCTGAACATGTGCATACGGAGTTGGATCGACCTCCTCCATTTGCTCTCCTGCCTCCATGGTGTCGTCAGCTGGGGGAACGCTAGAAGAGGAAGTAGTCTCAAGCCTAGAACTACTCATCCCAGGATTACTGCCATGTCGTATCGTCGACGGAGTCGGAGATGCTAAAGATCGGTACCCTGGATAACTCTGTGGAGAGGATCCGAAACCAGTAGCTTGTACCCGAGAAGCACTCCGTCTAGAGGATTGACCTCCGAACGATCCTTGTCGTCCGACCATACTTGATAATAACATATAATAATAAAACAAATACAAAGACTTATAAAAGTTCATAAAAATAGAAAGACCCGGAGCAACCCTCCGTTGAATTTCCTGGGTACGGAATATCCCAAAAGTATATAAAATATCACAGTCACACAATAAACACAATATAAAAGTATCACAGTCACATAATAAATACAATATAAAAGTATCACAGTCACATAATAAGCATATTATAAAAGTATTACAGTCACACAATAAGCACAATAAATGTATCACAGTCACACCATAAGTCTTATGCAATTTTTGAATCTCTCAAGGAAATCCAATATGCTGGGGCAGAACCCAGTCCCTCAAATACTTCGCATAAGCAGCATCTAGGTGATCAATCTCAGCTATAGGTGCTGGGTGTCTGGAACTCCCCCTCTGAGCTGGTGCCTGCCCAACAGTAGGAGGTACCACTTCCTCCTTAACAGTAGAAGTTTCCACTTCCTCCTTAACAACATCTTCCAATTTAACAGTATGAGGTATCACTTCCTCCTAACAGTCACTTCCTCCTTAACAGTAAGAGGTACCACATCCTCCTTAACAATCACTTCCTCCTTAACAGTAGGATGTGCATCTCTCAAGCGACGTGCACGTGCTCGGGTCATGGGTGTCATCTGGTAAGATAGATATAAACAAAAAATATAATTGATAACATATATAAATATATGTATCCATACAGTTAAAATAGATGTTACATTCCACATTAAAAATATGGTACATGGCTAGAGTTCGAAATGGATTTCATTTTATTTTCAATCCTCTTCTAAAATCTCATCTTCTTCGTTCTTCTCGTCCTTCTCTTCCTCTTACTCCTCATCTTCACTTTCATCTACTTTGTCTTCCTCTTCGGATAATTCTACCTCTTATACACGATTAGACGTGTAATGAGCAACTTCCGTTGAGTCAACATCTACAATATTTGTTACAATAGGTAGCTCATCCTCCTGATAAGCTATTTCGTTAATGTCAAAGGTATTTCTAGCTTTTATCATGCATACTGCCCACCAGTCTGACCTCGTTAATCCCCGTTTAGGATAAGTTATGAAGTATACGAGCTGAGCCTGACTTAATAGGACAAATGGTTCATAGCCTTGGTATCGACGCCGGTAGTTTATATCCACAAGACTATGCTTGTCTATTTTTCAACCTTGATCTTGGATCGGATCGAACCAATCACACCTGAATAACATATTCTTAGCAGGCTCTGTTCCATAATTATATGTCAACTCTACAATCTTCAGTAAGATGCCAAAGAAATAATTGCTTGGATCGACATCTTTGTAGCTCGAAGATCTGATACGCAAACAACTATTTTTTGTAGAATCAAGATCCAAGAAGCTGTCTCTTATCGGAGATTTTGTTGACTTAAACCTAAACCCATTCACATAATATCTTGGCCAGATTTTGACGACATAAATTGGTCCCTTGGTTAGAGTTCTAATAGGCGAGTGTTTTATGAGGACGATCGACCTAAATACTAAGAAAACGATATTAAGTTCAACGTTCTGTTAAATATTGTGTAAGTGCATACACAAAAAGATCCTTACATATCACTCAACCAAGAAAAAAAATGAAGTCTCATTTCCTGTTCTACTTCTTCATGTTTTATGTTTGTTCTCATCGACCTCACATCTTCATTAAATGTGCTAAAAAATAATAAAACATCGTCCAATTAGTGTAACAATATTAGCGTATAGTATTACATTAAGATGACTTAAACATTAACGTATTAATTACTTGACCCTCTAGCTTCTTCACTTCATCCTCGTCGCAGTTGAGTAATATATACAACTGAGCAGCCTTTAGCTCATCGTCATTCAGATATCTTTTCATCATTTTGCCCGAAGGCTTACCGAAAGCATGCAATACTTTCAATATTGCATAATTAGATTCCTGATATCCGTCATAATTTTTTGGAGCTCTTGTTCTATTAGTAGCAACATGCGGCTTGAAATACATCGAGCAAAAGTTTGTAATCTCCTCAAGAATATAGGCTTCACAAATTAGAAACCTCGACCCTTGCCTTGTTTTTCACCTTTCTCTTTAGGTGGTTCAGTTAACGTTTGAATGGGTACATCTACCGATAACTGATTGGGCCACCAACACGTGCCTCGTAGGAAAGATAAATTGGTAAATGCTCCATGGAGTTGAAGAATCCATGAGGGAGCACTCTTTCAAGATTGCACAGTGTTACCGCAATGTCCTTCTTTTACTTTTCTAGACGATCGACGATAAACTTGGTAGAACAAAGATCTCTAAAGAATATGCTAAGCTTTGTTAAAGGATCCCAAACTACCTGCGGTAAGAATTCCTAAAATGTAATCAGAATTAACCTCACCATGAATATGTGACAGTCGTGGCTCTTCATACCCGTCAGTTTGTTCTCCTTCGGGTCGACGCATCTTCTCAGATTTCACACGTACCCATCTGGAAATTTTAACCCCTGAATCCTCCTATATAGTCTCCCTTTATCCTCCTTATCTAGTGAGAAAATTGCCTTAGGTTGCATATACATTCCATTCCCTTCCTCTATCAAATTCAATGCAGGGCGTCTGCATATTTCTTCCAAGTGCAACCTGGCCTTGGGATTGTCTTTCGTCTTTCCCTTTACGTCCATCACAGTATTAATTATATTTTCAAATATATTCTTCTTGATATGCATAACATCAAGGTTATGTCTGATCAGATTAGTGCTCCAATATGACAGGTCCCAGAATATGCTCTTCTTCGTCTAGTTATGAGTGTGACCGAATCCATCGCACTTGTACCCCTTAGTAGGCTCTTCGGTAGCACTTGGTAAGTCTTTAACCTCTTCCCATTTTGTGTCTCCGGACCACTTTGGAGGTGGATTTGCCTTATCCGTAACATCGACACGAAATGCATTCCCGTTCCTCCAGAACGGATGATCCGACAGCAGAAATTGTCGATAAAAATTGAAGAAGTACAGTTTTTTTCCGTATTTCAAACGGAAAGCCTTAGTACGGTCTATGAAATACGGACATGAGAGACGACTAAGAGTGCTCCATCCTGATAACATGCCATAAGCTGAAAAGTCTTTGATGGTCCACATAAGTGCTGCCCTCATATAAAAATTCTACTTTTTTTGAAATATCGTATGTGTTGGCGCCTACTTCCTATAGCTGATTCAACTCATCTATCAACAGTTGCAAGTACACATCGATGTTCCTCTTCGGATTGTTCGGACCCAGAATAATGATGGTTAAGAACATAATCGGATTCTTCATGCACATCCAAGGCGATAGGTTGTACGGGGTGACGATCACAGGCCAATACGAATACTGGGAGTCCGAAAGTCCGAATGGGGTGAAACCGTCGCACGAGAGACCCAATCTTATATTACGCAAATCCGAAGCAAATCGGGATACTCTCGATCAAAGTGCTTTCATGCTTCTCCATCGGATGAGTGATCCAACACTCCTTCAATCTGTTCTCGCCTGTGCCAATTCATGTTTTCGGCAGTCTCCTTCACCATAAACAACCTCTGCAACCGTGGATTCAAAGGCAAGTTATGCATCGAATCGGTCGGCTTTCTTGCACCGACAGGCCTTCCTGTACCAATTGCCTTGTAGCGATCAACACCACAAAATTAGCACATGTCTTTATCCTTGTCGTCTTTGTAGTACAACATGCACCCGTTGCGACATGTATCAATTTTCTTGTATCCCATCTACAGCGATCTCACCATCCTCTTAGACTGGTAGAAGTCTTTAGGTAACATAGCACCCGCCGGCAAGATCTCTATAATCAACTCCATCAGTCGGTTGTAGCATTCTTGCGACATGTTAAAATTGGACTTGATGCTCAACAGTCATGTAACTACCTCCAATGGTAATGATCCTCGAAACCATGATATAATAGAGTCCTTGCATTCTCCAGTAACTCCATGAACTTTGTAGTATCGACATTCGGTGCCTCATCAGCTGTATCATCATTTTCGGTTCAAAACTAGGCCCGACAGCGTCGAAAATCATGTTCACGCACCCATCGTCGTTATCAGCATGGTTGTGGACGTCCATATACGGCTCCACATAAGGCTCCGACTCTGATGCTAAAGACACAAGTTCTCCGTGTGAGGTCCACTGAACGTAATTCTGCGTGAAATCCCTCGAGTATAAATGATATGTCACATCCACTTCTGAGTGATATTTTAGGATATCTCACACACGGACACTTAATTTTGGTACCGTCGATGTACTGAGGGAAGGCCTTGGCGAATTGCAGGAACTGCTGTATACCCTCTATGAATTCATCTCGCACACCGCACATGTCATCAGGATGACGGTTGTACATCCACGAACGATGCCATAGGTAGTAATTTATATCCATTAATATACTTCTGCAAAGATAGATACACATGATTGTTCAAGTATATATCGTTCAAAGGCTTGCAAAAGTAATATCATGAAGACATGATTTCAAACTTAGAAGACATGTGGACAACTCCGATTTCAAACTCTATTAAATGAATGGCTCATAATAATAAACATGTGTTCCCTTGTGATCCATTATCTGAAAAGAAAATTTATTGAGAGTTATAGAAGATTTGAAAAAAAATCCTAGAAAAGGCTAAGTATTATAAATTATCTGAAAAGACTGAGAGGCCTTTGTTTACTCCTCTAAAAAAAGCTAAAAAAAACTTGAAATCTAGTTCTCACCACAAGTCTTTTTAGATATTTAGATCCTTTCGTTCTTAGTCTTTTCTGGTATAACTCTAATAGCCTCAAAAGGCTTGCAGAACTCAATTTCCTTTTCACATAATGGACCATGAAGGAACACTTGACTTCAGAATGTCCAACATAGGTAGAACCTAAGTATTCAACATGGTAGAACCTAAAAGCCTAGTCATTACTATTCTAGACCTAAAAGCCAAAAAAAAAAATCAGAGAAGGGCTTACATGGAACACGTGGACTCTCATACACTTGACACACACACACACACACAAGGTACTACCCATACTCAAACACAATATCTTGACTAAAATACAAATACAAATTTTCTTGTTACTTAACTATGACATTAACTCACACTCACTAATCTTAAATACACACAGACATACACATAGAACATTGTATATGATACTCCCTGGTACACACTATGCACCACAATCTCCTTCTAGGTACTTATCTACCTATAGAATACTCACTCATGTATAACTGATACATATGCACACACAATCTTAACTAAAAATTTGCACATTACATATAAAATTTAGAGATATATAGCTTTATTTTACTTATTTATTTATATACTTTTTTATGCTATGTAAACACTAAAAATTTAAACCGAACGGATTAGAATGGGTTGGACCTAACCCTAATTTCGTATAAGTGTCAGTGTTTGTGTGTCCGTGTCTTGTCTGTGTTTGTGTCAGTATTGTGTGTCTGTGTCATATATGTGTTTGTGTGTCCTTCATACTAGTCCTAACCCTAGTTTCGTGTCAATATTTGTGTGTCCATGTTGTGTCTGTATTTTTGTGTTCGTGTCGTGTCAATGTGTGTGTACGTATGTGTGTCATGTCAGTGTGTGTGTGTGTGTGTGTGTGTGTGTGTGTCGATCGTGTTAGAGAATGGGGGGGTTAGGTTTACCTGAGCCGCCGGAGGGGGTTACGGGGGGAGCACCGTCGAAGCCGGAGTTCGAGGGGGGAGCACCGCTGGAGGGGGTCGAAACCCTAACCCTAACCAAACTAAGATAGTTAGAGAGAGAGAGAGGGAGAGAGAGAGAGAGAGAAAGAGATGGGGGGGGGGGGGGTTAAGGGTTTACCTGAGCCGTCGATCGGAGGGGGTCGAGGGGGGAGCACGGTCGGCATAAGAGGGGAAGGTCGCAGGAGGCTCTCGCGGGGAAGGGGGGATTTTTGGAAGAAAAAAAATTTGGAAGGGGGAAAATAAAATCATTCTGGAAACCTATATGAAAAACGTTAGCGACGTTTTAAACATACGTCGCTGAGGTTATACTATTTAGCAACGTATGTAATATTACGTCGCTACAATAAAAGTATTAGCAATGTTTTACGATATTTGGCGACATCGGCATCCGTAATATTATTGATAGTCGTTATGCGTCACTGACAGTCGCTAACAGCGACGCCATGCGACATTATTTTATGATGTTGCTAAATTTATAAAATATAGCGACGTCAGAAAAAGACGTTGCTAACAACGTCACTATTTTTTATATTTTGGTAGTGACTCCAACACGAGGAGCCGATGGTCCTAGTGGAGGACTTGAAGAAGTGGTGGAGGAGCTCGACGCCGTCTCTATCTCCTTCGTGTCCTTCGTCCGCTCTAATTCCAGTACTTCTTCTAATATTATTGGAAGGGGAAGGAAATTAGGGTTAGGGTTTTGGGATATGGCGGTGGAGAGAGGAGAAGAGAAGGCATCTGAGGCAGGGAGAGAGAGAGAGAGAGCGAGAGAGAGAGAGAGAGAGAGGGCTCGGGGGAGAGCTGTGTCGCGATGGAAATAGAAATTTTTAAGAGAGGGTATTTGATGGGCGTTGAAAAATCAAGATGGGGAATGACTGAAAAATCGAGAGGGAACGAAAAAAAGAGCGGGCCAAGCCGGTAAAGGATTCCCTTTTTTGACCTTTTGTAACGTTGGTGTATATAATAGTTATAAATGTATCTATTATATATTTGTAAAAAAAAATGTACTAATAAGCGAAAAACTTCTACAATCCGTCGTATTAACCAGCATTTTTGAAATTTTGTAACACTTCTATGTAAACTGTAATAATAAAAAATTTACAAGCATTATAAAAGATTATTTTTGTTGTAGTGATTGCTCATGGCACAGCAGAAGTGTTATATCTGAAGCATCTTCCACAGGAGCTGGGAGAAGAAACAAAATCTAAAGCAGCAGATATGTGGTGTGATAATCATTGTGCTATTTATATTGCTACAAATTCTTTATCCCATGAAAGGACGAAGCACATTGAGATTGATATTCACTTCGTCCGTGATAGTATAAAAATGGGGTAATAAAGTTTTACCATGTGAGGACCGGTGATCAGATAGCTGATATCTTTACGAAATCTCTTTTAGCTCCTCGGGTTCAATTTATTTGTAGCAAGCTGGACATGATTGACATCTATGCTCCAGCTTTAGGGGGGGGGGGGGAGGGGGGGTGTTAAGTATTAGTCTATTGTACTTTAGTCCCACATCGAATATAATAATAGAGAGAGGTTGCCTCCTCTCCTATATATATATAGGAAAAAAGGGATATGAATCATAGACTTATATTCCTACATGATTCAATACACATGTGGACCAATAGAAATGGAGTGTACTAGTGCACATGGGATGTATGAATCTATTTATATTGATCCACATGTACGTAACTCATATAAAAATATGAGTCTATAGCTCATATCCCGTTTATATATATATATATATATATATATATATATATATATATATATATATATATATATATATATATATATATAATTTCTCTTAATCAACGTATCATCCAAATTTTTTTTTTCTACAGTACATGGGTGTATGGTTCCATTTTTGATGCCACCAAAGCGGACGTTTTGTATCATGTTTCCATTGTTTGTATCCATGCATGGGTGCAAATGAATCAATTTTCAAAGCTAACGTATACTTCTTTTATTATGCTTTGTTTGGGTGGCGTTTAAATTTTTTCTTAGAACACGACAATTGATATGGTGTCAGTTGGCGTGACCTAGAATTTTTTTTTTGGTCTTTCTTGTGGTTCTTAGATAGAATAAAGAGCTATTTGATATTATTTTTCTCTTTGATTATGTCTATTGATATTACCTTCTGTTAGATTAAAAGTTAAAAATACTTCCTGAAAGAATTGTTAAAAATTTAAAAATATCGTTATTGAATTTTGAAAGTGTCGTTAAAGAATTTTTAACGACACTTTCAGAAAGATATTTTCAACCTTTAATCTAACATGGATAATATCAATATATCTAATCTAAGAGGAGAGTAATATCAAATAGTCCTAGAATAATTTTTTTTCTATTCTACTTAGATTGAAAGAACTTATTTTCTTTTTTGTTTTTCTGATTTCTAATGGAGACAAGAAAATTGTTTTCAAAGTGTCAATCATAAGCAATATATATTTGTAATAGGGTGGTGCTTTCATCTGGGGGAGTGGGTACAAGAAAATTGTTTTCAAGATGTCAATGTGAAAAATCTAAAAGTCTAGGACATGAAAATCCAGTTTGCAAAAGAAAATAGATAATAAATTGCACAATTATTAAAATAACAGATGTATGACAAAATGATGTATGACGACAAGAATTTGACAAAACATGTAAAGTGAAAACAAAGAAGATTCTTTAGAAAGAAAAAAAAGAAAGAAAGAAGACTGAAACTTATAAGATGTCATTATATGACGTGGAAGAAAATTAAGATGGTGTTGATTGTTTTATTTAAGGGAAAACAGATTGTTTTTAACATCTTTTGTGAGGACTTTGTTTAAATATCAATTAGTTGGACATGATGAAGCTAGAAAAATGATACGTTTGACATAGTTTTTACAAATTACGTGGTCATTAACATTAATTATTATTGTAATTTAATTACTATTAAACTTTTAATTAAATTTTCAATCTAATTAAACAATAAAAACTGAGATAAGATTACGATTAAAATCTTTCCAATTTTTCTACAATATAATAGTATAGATTAGCACTGACTTATCCGCCACCTTTAAAATGAAAACAAATTAGTACCAAGAAGTGAAGGTCGGAGAAGGTTATTTCCAGAGTAAAACTTAGCAACTGAGAAAATGACCTAAATATAAGAAAGTTGCACAACCAAATAGATATATAGTCAGATGTGCTGAATCCATATTTGTTTGGTCATTCATATACTATTAAGAAAACGTTCCTATTTATACTCAGTTATCCCTTGCCTCTCCTTCACAACAAATTAACAAGTGAATAAGGGGGAGAGAGAAATGTCTAGTATGGGAACAATGCTTGTGGTCGCGCTTCTCCTAGGTGGAGGATGGAGAATGTTTATCACCGATGCCTCGACTGAACACTTACGTTGCAGTGCAGATATAACGACTGATAGCAAATTCATTGCCAACAAGAACAAGATGTTGGAGGCCATGCATGTTTCGACAGCAGCAGTTCTCGGCCATCGATTCGGTCCAATCGTGCGGCCGGACAATCATTATGGTCCGGCCGACCAGCAGTTAGGCGTTCGTCATAATGCTATCACACGGCCACATTTTCGTTATAGTGCGAGCCAGCAGTTAGGCCCATACGGGAGATCTTGGTGCAATCCGAGCTACACTGACAAAGAATGCTTGCACTGTGTTGGCATTGCAGCGGATGCAATCAAGGAAGGATGTGGTAATGCTCTTCGAGTGGAGTATAATGGGACTGACTGTGGTGTTCGCTATGCAGATTATCCTTTCTGAACCAGTACTGTTGATGTAGAGGTAAAGCTTGGTCTCTGCAATATAAGTAATATCGTGAAACTCACAAGCTTATGTACTTGTCCTTGTTTCGTAAATAAAATGTATGGATGAACCAGTCCAAAGATGTGATTGTATTTCTAAATCCCATTTCAAACGACTATTTTGCGTTTCTACTGAGAATTTCGCTTTGCTGCCTTATGTTGGTTCCACAACTCCAGAACATGATATTTCAGTCTGCATGTCTCATATTCCAATTTCAGCATGCTAACTCTATATATGACTGATTATATGATTAATCATATATTAACATGAAATGTAGTCTCACACTCATCCTTATAAAAGGGCTAAAGAACATAATATAATTTGGACAGCAATGGCAAAGAAAAATCATGGTGACGAGAGGAATATAACACCGTGGAATATGAATGCGCAACACGTTGATAATTTGAAAATCGGCAGTATGCAAGAAACAAACACTTTTCAGAATAGGAAATTTTCAGAAGCAAAAAATCATACATGTAATCAAAGGGCATTCCTAATATGGAGAAGCATTGTATGTTAGTTAACAAAATCACCAGTATTTGCCAAGGTTGGCAAGTATCAATATCGGAATCAGATCCTTATAAGTAACGGGATCGACAGTATCAGCAATTTCAAGATCGAATAACGAAATCAGATCCTTCCATTATGCTGATGGATATTCTGAACAATGAAATGAACCTAATTCCTAATAGAAAGTGTTGGTTTTGCTTTAGCAAAAGCTCAAGCTCCTTCTTTTCTTTAGTCCCACATCGGATGGGCCAATCCGTTCTTATGTACATATATTAGTTCCTTTTCTTTGCTCTCTTAAAGTTGTTGTGTGGGAAATCCCTTGGGCCACACGTGCGCGCCGCCGCCGCCGTTCGGCTCGGTTCGGCGTGCGTAACGGGTGCGGGTACGCACCCACATCTGCGGGCACCGAATGCCGATTCGATTTCCTCTTGGGGTTCGGGCTGGGACCCTAAAATTCTTTTTGCTCCTCTTCATTTTTTTTTTTTAATTTTCTGAACGTTGAAAAATTAATTTTGTCCATTACTAATTGTTTTTGAACCGTTAATATATTTTGTGTCCAGGTTCATTCTCTCCTTCTCCTGTGTAACGGCTGAATTAATAGGAAAATTAATTCAGACCGTTACATATTGGATGAGTATTATATATTTGACTGGTTTTCTTTGTAAACACAATCAAAAATTTTATCTCTAAACTGTTGCTGCCAACATTCTATTCTGTCCAATCTTCGTCGTTTCGCTCATCTCCAAGCTCTGGGCATTGCTAAGTCCTGGTCGTTCTCTCCGAGTCGTGTGCGGCGAAGAGATACCGGTAGTGCGGGGGTTTTACCACTAGGAGCTTCAGGAACGTCTGCACACATATCCCGAATCAACTCTTAGGGCAGTGCTTCGTGCACGACTTCCCCAGAGGCCGGTAACATCAGTCTAATTTTATTTTATTTTTATTCACAAATTTTTCACTAAGAAAACGATAATTTTTCTAACAGAAAGATCACTAAATTAATGTGTTTTCTTCTCACATGATTATTAAGTGTTGGTTTTGATGAGTGGGCTAGTTTCTGCTCCTCAGTACTCGATACTTACTGACCCACGTTTATGGGCATCCCCAGGTACTCAGCTTTGGGGAGTGACTGGAACTGTCCCAAGACATCAAAGCATTGTTGGGGCATGCATAAGCTCTTCTTCCAAAGGATGTGTCTTCTGTTATAAATGGCACGATGTATATATGGAACATTGTATTCAGTTGTATCAATAAAATTGTATGCCAAGACGGCAAGTATCAATGTAAGCCAATTGGCCAAATATTAGTTGTATTTAAGAAGCTTTATAATCTGTTGTAAGTCATTTACTCAAAGATCATTATCAATAAAGAGATATTTTTCATTCAATTCTGTTATTTCTTCAATGTGTCTGGTTATTTTCACTGTTATATCGATATTTCTGAGAAATACCATGACTTGTCTATCTTGGTGCCTTGTACAAGTGTAATCCAGGCTTGTACAGCATAATGTCCATGGCTACTTTCGATTCTTCGGAATCGTGACGTGACAATTAGCTCCAGAATCCAACCACCAATCATCAGAATGGTAAGAAATATTAACTAAAGGTTGATAAGTCATAAACCTGAAGGAACTAAAAGACTCATTCAGAATCATATTAGCTTCTGGTTTGGCTGGGTCTTTCCCCTTATAAGGAGTCTTGACAGCTTTCTTCTTTCTGTGGAACCAGTTGAAGGATAAATGGTTGCTGTTGTTAGTGGTTCTGGTGGTGAGGTCGAAAGTGTCATTCTGCCAAACGGGTGTAAATAGCCCTAAGCGATATAGTATTTAAGTGTCGACGGATCACCGCTAGCTGAAAATCGGTTCCCACAGCTAATCCAAATTGATTAAAAACTTGATAGATTAAAAAAAAATTCTTGAACAATTAATATCCAAAACATGACCCAGATATTAATTATATACTTATGACAAAATGATGTATGACAAGAATTTGACATAAACATGTACAACGAAAAGAATGAAGATTGACAAAATTTAAGTGTCGAAGGACCACCGCTAGTTGGAAATCGACTACTACAGCTAATCCAAATTGATCAAAACTTAATAGACTAAAAAAAAATTTGAACAATCAATACCCAAAAAATGACCCAGATATTAATTATATACTTATGACAAAATGATGCATGACAAGAATTTGACAGAAACATGTACAACGAAAAACAGTTTAACATCTTCTGTAAGGTCTTCTTCCTTTAAGATGTCATTATATGGTTATATGGTTTAATTATATACTTATGATAATATTTAAGATGTCATTATATGGTTTACTGTTTTTTAAGGGAAAAACAGTTTAACATCTTTTGTAAGGTCTTCTTCCTTTCATTATGGGTTTCTCTCGTGAGAACTCATTTACATATTAATTAGTTGGACATGATTAAGATAGAAAAATGACACTCTTGACATTGTTCGTCCAGATTACGTGGTCATTGTATTATTACCATTTGCGCCAATTATTTGCCACATTTAAAATGAAAACATCTTCTCAAAGCAATGTATGTTAGTGTCAAGAAGTGAACATCATATAAGGTTATTTTCAGAGCTGCCTGTAGGGAGAGCAATTTCCTCCGAATTCAAAGGGGGGATAGGTATTTTTTTTCTCGACCGGAACGAATTTGATTATTTAAAACAGGGACGAAAGCAGAGCGGAAATGGAAATTAAAAAAAAAATTGATTGAATTTGGAGACGGATATAGATATAGTACTTTCTACTCTGATAAATCTTCGATTTAGATTACTTATATCCATATATTTTTGTTTTGTGTAAATGTAGACCTCTATTTGGAGTATGTTTTTTGGGATTAATATTCGCAATTTATTATTTTGTATTATAGATTTTTATTTAGTACTTGTATTTTTTTTTAATTAATATTCTTTTTTTGTTGTATTGTATTATTTTCTCTATGGATAATGCTAGGAGTACAACCAAATGTTTACAACCGCCACGCGACTGGCCTCCATTGGAAGGAGAGGTGGGGCCGAGCGGGATCCATGTAGGGGGGGGAGAGAGGTGGTAAAAAGATTGTAAGCATTTGGTTGTAGACTTGGCATTATTCTTTTCTTTCTCTATTAGTATATTTGTTTGAAGTATATTTTTTTTGAATGAAAACAGTTTTTTAAGTTTGTAATGTACAAAAAAATAATTGTTAACAAGGCAAGGGATGGAAAAAGAAAAATTTTGATTTCGAAAGTGTTAACGGAATAGAAACGAAGATGAAAAGTGCATTGTTTAACGAGAACGGAGATAAAAATTTAAACCCGAACAAAAATTTAAATCCGAAAATGTGAGATTTGGTTCCCGTCCCAAATCCGCCATGTTGCCATCCTAGCTGCCGGTAAAAAAAAAAAAGATTCCTTGCACGTCCCATTTAGCAGCTAAGAAAATGACCCAAATACAAAAAAGTTGCAGCAGAGAAGGACCAGATAGTTAAATGTGCTGAATCCATATTTGTTTGGTCATTCATATATTATTAAGAAAACGTTTCTATTTATACTCAGTTATCCCTTGCCCTCTCCTTCACAACAAACTAACAAGGAAGGTGAATAAAGGGGGAGAGAGAAATGTCTAGTATGGGAACAATGATTGTGGTCGCGCTTCTCCTAGGTGGAGGATGGAGAGTGTTTATCACCGATGCCTCGACTGAACACTTGCGTTGCAGTGCAGATATTACGACTGATGGCGAATTCATTGCCAACAAGAACAAGATGTTAGAGGCCATGCATGTTTCGACAGCAGGAGTTCTCGGCCATCGATTCGGTCCAATCGTGCGGCCGGACAATCATTATGGTCCGGTCGACCAGCAGTTAGGCGTTCGTCAAAAGGCTATCTCACGGTTACATTTCCGTTTTAGTGGGATCCAGCAGTTAGGCCCATACGGAAGATCTTGGTGCAATCCGAGCTACACTGACAAAGAATGCTTGGACTGTGTTGGCATTGCAGCGGATGCAATCAAGGAACGATGTGGTAATGCTCTTCGAGTGGAGTATAATGGGACTTACTGTGGTGTTCGCTACGCAGATTATCCTTTCTGAACCAGTACTGTTGATGCAGAGGTAAAGTTTGGTCTCTGCAATATAAGTAATATAAGTAATATCGTGAAACTCACAAGCTTATGTACTTGTCCTTGTTTCGTAAATAAAATGTATGGATGAACCAGTCCAAAGATGTGATTGTATTTCTAAATCCCATTTCAAACGACTATTTTGCGTTTCTACTGAGAATTTCGCTTTGCTGCCTTATGTTGGTTCCACAACTCCAGAACATGATATTTCAGTCTGCATGTCTCATATTCCAATTTCAGCATGCTAACTCTATATATGACTGATTATATGATTAATCATATATTAACATGAAATGTAGTCTCACACTCATCCTTATAAAAGGGCTAAAGAACATAATATAATTTGGACAGCAATGGCAAAGAAAAATCATGGTGACGAGAGGAATATAACACCGTGGAATATGAATGCGCAACACGTTGATAATTTGAAAATCGGCAGTATGCAAGAAACAAACACTTTTCAGAATAGGAAATTTTCAGAAACAAAAAATGATACATGTAATCAAAGGGCATTCCTAATATGGAGAAGCATTGTATGTTAGTTAACAAAATCACCAGTATTTCCCAAGGTTGGCAAGTATCGATATCGGAATCAGATCCTTTCTATAAGTAACGGGATCGACAGTATCAGCAATTTCAAGATCGAATAACGGAATCAGATCCTTCCATTATGCTGATGGATATTCTGAACAATGAAATGAACCTAATTCCTAATAGAAAGTGTTGGCTTTGCTTTAGCAAAAGCTCAAGCTCCTTCTTTTCTTTAGTCCCACATCGGATGGACCAACCCCTTCTTGTGTACATATATTAGTTCATCTTCTTTGTTCTCTTAAAGTTGTTGTGTGGGGAACCCCTTGGGCCACACGCGCGCGCTGCCGCCGCCTGGTTCGGTTCGGCGGGCGTAACGGGTGCGGGTACGCGCCCACATCTGCGGACGCCGAATGGCGAATCGATTTTCTCTTCGTGTTCGGACTGGGACCCTAAAATTCTTTTTGCTTCATTTTTTTTCATTTAATTTTCTGAACGTTGGAAAATTAATTGTCTGTTACTAATTGTTTTTGAACCGTTAATATATTTTGTGTCCAGGTTCAATCTCTCCTTCTCCTGTGTAACGGCTGAATTTAATAGGAAAATTAATTCAGACCGTTACATATTGGATGAGTATTATATATTTGACTGGTTTTCTTTGTAAACACAATCAGAAATTTTATCTCTAAACTGTTGCTGCCAACATTCTATTCTGTCCAATCTTCGTCGTTTCGCTCGTCTCCAAGCTCTGGGTATAGCTAAGTCCTGGTCGTTCTCTCCGAGTCGTGTGCGGCGACGAGATACCGGTAGTGCGAGAGTTTTACCACTAGGAGCTTCGGGAACGTCTGCACACAAATCCCGAATCAACTCTTAGGACAGTGCTTCGTGCACGACTTCCCCAGAGGCCGGTAACATCAGTCTAATTTTATTTTATTTTTATTCACAAATTTTTCAATAAGAAAACGACAATTTTTCTAACAGAAAGATCACTAAATTAATGTGTTTTCTTCTCACATGATTATTGAGTGTTGGTTTTGATGAGTGGGCTAGTTTCTGCTCCTCAATACGCGATACTTACTGACCCACGTTTATGGACATCCCCAGGTACTCAGCCTTGGGGAGTGACTGGAACTGTCCCAAGACATCAAAGCATTGTTGGGGCATGCATAAGCTCTTCTTCCAAATGATGTGTCTTCTGTTATAAATGGCACGATATATATATGGAACATTGTATTCAGTTGTATCAATAAAATTGTATGCCAAGACGCCAAGTATCAATGTAAGCCAATTGGCCAAATATTAGTTGTATTTAAGAAGCTTTATAATCTGTTGTAAGTCATTTACTCAAAGATCATTATCAATAAAGAGATATTTTTCAATCTATTCTGTTGTTTCTTCAATTTGTCTGGTTATTTTCGCTGTTATATCGATGTTTCTGAGAAATACCATGACTTGTCTATCTTCGTGCCTTGTACAAGTGTAATCTAGGCTTGTACAGCATCATGTCCGTGGCTACTTTCAATTCTTCGGAATCGTGACGTTACAATTAGCTCCAGAATCCAACCACCAATCATGAGAATGGTAAGAAATATTAACTAAAGGTTGATAAGTCATAAACATGAAGGAACTAAAAGACTCATTCAGAATCATATTAGCTTCTGGTTTGGCTGGGTCTTTCCCCTTATAAGGAGTCTTGACAGCTTTCTTCTTTCTGTGGAACCAGTTGAAGGACCAAACAAAATTTTTGTTGATCTTGAGTCTGATTGAAGTTTCAAGGTTTATGATTTTGCTGCTGTTAGTGGTTCTGGTGGTGAGGTCGAAAGTGTCCTTCTGTCAAACGGGTGTAAATAGTCCTAAGCGATATAGTATTTAAGTGTCGACGGATCACCGCTAGCTGAAAATCGGTTCCCACAGCTAATCCAAATTGATCAAAAACTTGATAGACTAAAAAAAAAAATCTTGAACAATTAATATCCAAAACATGACCCAGATATTAATTATATACTTATGCAAAATGATGTATGACAAGAATTTGACATAAACATGTACAACGAAAAGAATGAAGATTGACAATATTTAAGATGTCATTATATGGTTTACTGTTTTTTTAGGGAAAAACTGTTTAACATCTTTTGTAAGGTCTTCTTCCCATTCATCATGGTTTTCTCTCGTGAGAACTCATTTACATATTAATTAGTTGCACATGATGAAGATAGAAAAATGACACTCTTGACATTGTTCGTCCAGATTACGTGGTCATTGTATTATTACCATTTGCGCCAATTATTTGCCACATTTAAAATGAAAACATCTTCTCAAAGCAATGTATGTTAGTGTCAAGAAGTGAACATCATATAAGGTTATTTTCAGAGCTGCCGGTAGAGAGGGCAATTTCCTCCGAAATCAAAGGGGCTAGATTTTTTTATTTTTTTTCGACCGAAACGAATTTGATTATTTAAAATAGAGACGCGGAGCAGAAATGGGGATTAAAAAAAAAAACTAGATTGGGTACAGGACGGATATAGGTATAGTACTTTTCATTCCGATAAATCTTCGATTACTTATATTCATATATTTTTGCTTTATGTAAATATCGACCTCTATTTGAAATATGTTTTATTGAGTTAACATTCGCTATTTATTATTTTGTATTAGGATAATGCTAGGAGTATAATCAAATGCTTACAATTTTTTTTACAACCGTCACGTGGCCGACCTCCATTGAGGAAGAGGTGGGTCCGAACGGGACCCATATAGCAGGGGGGAAGAGGTTCCGAAAGTGTTAACGGGACGAAAACGGAGAAAAAAAAATACATTGTTTAACGAAAACGAAAATAAAAATTTGAACCTTTACGAAAATGAGATAGGAATTCAAATATTTTTCGGAAACTGAAATGGGAGATATGGACCCGTTCCAAATCTGCCACGTTGTCATCCTAGCTGCCGGTAAAAAAAAGATTCCTTGCACGTCCCATTTAGCAGCTAAGAAAAATGACCTAAATACAAAAAAGTTGCAGCAAGAAGGACCAGATATATAGTCAGATGTGCTGAATCCATATTTGTTTGGTCATTCATATATTATTAAGAAAACGTTCCTATTTATACTCAGTTATCCCTTGCCCTCTCCTTCGCAACAAACTAACAAGGTGAATAAAGGGGGAGAGAGAGAAATGTCTAGTATGGAAACAATGATTGTGGTCGCGCTTCTCCTAGGTGGAGGATGGAGAGTGTTTATCACCGATGCCTCGACTGAACACTTGCGTTGCAGTGCAGATACAACGACTGATGGCAAATTCATTGCCAACAAGAACAAGATGTTGGAGGCCATGCATGTTTCGACAGTAGGAGTTCTCGGCCATCGTCTTCGTCCGATCAGCTATGGTCCGGTCCAGCAATACTTAGGCAATCGTTATGGAGTGATAACTGCTATCACACTGCCAGGCCACCGTGTTAGTGGGAGCCAGCAGTTAGGTCTATACGGAAGGTCTTGGTGCAATCCGAACTACACTGACAAAGAATGTCTCAACTGTGTTGGCATTGCTGTGGATGCAATCAAGGAAGGATGTGGTAATGCTCTTCGAGTGGAGTATAATGGGACTTACTGTGGTGTTCGCTACGCTGATTATCCTTTCTGAACAGTACTGTTGATGCAGAGGTAAAGCTCTCTGCAATATAAGTAATATCGTGTAACTCGCAAGTTTATGTACTTGTCTTTGTTTCATAAATAAATATTGCATGGATCAACCAATCCAAAGTTTACAATTACTTTGCGTTTCTACTGAAAATTTTCCTTTGCTCCGCTATTTTATACTGTTCCACAGCTCCAGAATATATATATATATATATATATATATATATATATATATATATATATATATTTCGGTCCTTCTCATAATTCTTTCAATTTCAGCAATTAAATAAGATCAATGCTGTACACAAGAATTGATTTTGTTGTTCTGGTTCGCTAATGGGATCAACTTCCCATGTTGTAAGCGTGGTTCCTTGAATCATCTTTCTTTTAAGTACCTCTGACAAATTCATGATGCTAAGGGAACAGAAAATATATCTGTTGATCCGTCTTGTCTCAAGAAATGCTGATAGTTCTTTCTGGATTGCATTTACAGTTGGTTCCAAAGGGAACTTCCACTTCTTTTCTTTTTTGATTTATCCATTTGTTCGGGTTAAAAATTTTCTAAAGGAGAATTCGAATCGTGTCAATCTCTAAAGGAACTTCCACTTATGAAGAGTACTCCGAGTCTATCTGCTGCCACATAGGAATGATAAAATTTTATTTAAAAATTCTTCTTCAATGCAATTGTCAAGTAAATTATGAATCTCACGTGACAAAAGTTATATAAAATATTTTGAAGTTGGTTGTGTAGTTCTAGAAATGCACTTGACAATGTCTCCACCTTCATATCATTAATTATGAGTAAAAAAAAAAAAAAATTTAAAAGAAGAGAAGAATTTGTCTTGGAAGTTAGAAAAAAAACTAAATATCTCAATAATTTTGCGTTAGAGAAAAATTATGAATATAGTCTTGTGACTAGGAAAGACATTGTCTTATGACTCATGCCATATGAATAACAATACATTACAAGACAATAGGATTGGAGACAGTATTGTCAAAACCGGACCGGACCGGTGGTTGAACCGGGTCGGACCGGATCTGACCAAAAAATTGGTCCGGTCCAACTCGAACCCGTTTTTTTTTTAAAAATTAGCGTTTTTTTTTCTAAACCAGGTTTTAACCGGTGAATCGGTTCATGCTTGAATCGGCCAATTCTAGTTTTAAAAAAAAACTCAAAATGTTTATCGCGTGAGATTTGGACCATTTGGTACTTGGTGTTAGTCCCGAGACAGATCAAAGATGGTAGAATGCGGGCCATAGAAGAGCTGCAAGCGAGACCCGAAGGTCCGCTCTCTACTGGAACCCAAGTTGTCGTCGAGATCAGACATTCACACAAGTGCTCCTCATCTGATATATCTCGATTCCAACGAAGCACAAACCAAGAGCATGTTACAAACTGGCTCCAAAAAAAATGAAGATTACAACAAGCAACAAGAAAAACGTGCTTCTCTTTACGTTCGCAGACTTTACAATGAGAAAGAACGAAGCAAAAGAAAAACTAAAGAGAAGCTCCTTGCTGGCGTGGTCAAAACCACCGTTGCTCAAAGCAAGATACGCCGTACAAACGATCTACCCCCAGAAACCAGCAAGTTCACAAAAGAACTTATGGAAGGCTCAAAGTCACCTACGAAAACACTCAAAAATACCATGTGGGGGGGGGGGGGGACACTCTGGGCCACATATGATCTGGTTTCTCGATTTTTCATCTATTTTTCTCTCTCCTCAAATTAAAGAGGAGGTCCTTTATATATATAGAAGAAAACATTACCTATGCTGTCGGAGGAAACTCCAGGACACATACGTGCTGACCGATCAGATCCCTCAAATTCGGATGTCAGAGCCGTTGGTCGTCTTAAGTCACGCTGCACTGTACGAGGCAGACAGCGCAGCCAAACACCGAAAGCAGCCGCTCGTGCCGTCTAACATGCTGTACTGCACGAGGCAGACAGTGCCACCAAATGCCGAAAGCAGGTTCATGTCCCCTCCACGTCAGACTCTCCACATAGCACCTTGCCTAATGTCGACCAAGCCACAAGGCCCTGGCAGCATGAGCACAGGCCTCATGGGCACAGGCCGTATAGACACATGCCGCAAGCGCTCCTAGCCGCATAAGCACCGAGCTGCATGCGCACATAGCCGCATGCGCACCTGGCCGCATGCACACCTGGCCGCATAGTGCCTGGACGTAATGCGTCAGGCCGCATGCACCACGAAGCATGTGCCCGAGCTTGCAACCATGTATGCAACTCGTGCAAGAAAAGAGCGCATGAGCGCCATGCGACGATGTTGACGTGCTAAGTGCAAAGTACGCCAACAAAGCTCTACTTTGCTCCCTTGAGCACGAGCACGAGCACGAGTCTGAGTCTGAATCTGAGTCGATAAGCCTCTGTGGGGCTTAGCTCCTAAGGAAAACTTCCCAAATGTGGTGACAAAACAAAAATTATCATAATGGAGTTCACACTTAATCCCTCTAGGAAAAGTCAACTCACATGGGCCTCCACCCCATGTGCATATACCAATACTAAGCAAAGTTATATATATTGAGATATACACATTGGTGGTTTTCCAATATGGGACTAGAAACTCCCAAAGCCAAGTAGAAAATACCAACAATCTTCCACATATATCACAATATATAGTTGAGCATTCCTCACAGTGACTGCCATCATTCATTAGGATTGATGTCGTCGACGACTTAAATCTTTCTGCATGGGTCAAACGACAGTACGATACAAGAATGGACCAGGCCTTAAATTCTGCACCATAGCTGTTATTCTCTCCACTCACACAATGACCTCAGCTATGCCATCTGGTCACACGTTAAAGGCCTTGTGCTGACCTACTCTCAGTGTATGTATCTTGGGCGTCTATAAGATTTCTCTCAAGAGACGGCCTATATCTCTATCCATACACTTAGGTTAGTTCTTTCACTATTGACAGTTTATTATCTGGCATGAAGCATTACGCTTCTGTGCAGTGCTACGTCGCATGACATGGCCTCCCAAGGCCGAGGATCCCCTTCTTGTGGTGCCATACCACTGTAGCATGAGGACACGTTCCTCTTTTTAGTGTCGTTACTACACACAACATAGAGCCTTGCGCTCCTGTTCGGTGCTACACTACTGTTATATTGCTTAAAGCTGAGGTTTACTCCCCCATTTGGTGTCATCTACTGTAGCATGAGGTCACAGGCCTCTTAGTAGTGTTGTACTACCTCCCAGCATGAAGTATTGCGCTTCCGTGCGGTGCTACATCACTGTGACATGGTTCAAAGTTGAGGTTCACTCCCTCATGTGGTGTCACCTACTATAACATGAGGTCATAGGCCTCTTTGTAGTATTGTACTTTCACTCTCTATCTCTTTTCAGTATTAGGCTACCTGCCTATGTGCAGTGCTACCGCCGCTGTGACATGGCCTGAATCCGAGGTTCACTCCCTCGTGTGGTGTCACGCTACTGTAGCATGGGATACAAGTCCCTTGTAGTGCTGAAACTACTCGTGCTTCCTACAATGCACAACGGACATTCACTCTGCCCGAGAACTCATTAAGGCGTCAAAGCTATCCTCCCACAGGAAAAGTTCTAATAAAAAATAAATAGTAGACCACAGTAGTTCCGGGTACGTATCCTACAATATCCTTAAGGACTACCCATTGTACCTGATATTTTCCTAGTCGATGGTCCTCCCTTGAACCAATAGCTAGATGCCTGGTAGATTTCTCTTTGAACGATTAACATAAAACTAAATGGTAGGATTGCAGAGACGCAATACCAGAGGTCCTCCAAGCCCATATATGTTGTATCCTTGACTATGTGCGGTGTTACAACCGCTGTGACATGGCCTGCAACTGAGGCTTTACCTTGTCGAGGTACCTCATAGTGGTATCACCCCACAGTAACACGGAGTACTATACTCATTTATAGTACTTGACTCTGGCTATATGCATTGCTACTATCGCTGTGACATGGTCCAAAGCCGAGGCTTTACCCTGTCGAGGTACCTCATGGTGGTGTCACCCCACGGTAGCATGGAGTACTACGCTCATTTATAGTTCTTACGACCAGCTGGCACTTGAGGCCTATTATGAAAGGATTCGCCAGAATCACCTGGCTCTGAATGTTAACCACTGTAATAATCCACGCTAGTTGCGCTTATTCATTGAATGTATTGGCCTTTAATGAACAGATCTGTCAGAATCACCTGGCTCCAAAAATTAACCACTGTAATAATCAACACAGGTTATGCTTATTTAGTATTCTATACTGGCCTGTTATGAACGGATCCGCCAGAATCATCTGGCTCCAAACTTTTAGCCACTGTAATGATCCATGCTAGCTGCGCTTATTCAGTATTCTGTATTGGCCTATTATGAACGGATCCTCCAGAATTACCTGGCTTCGAACATTAACCACTATAATAATCTACGCTATCTGCGCTCATTCAGTGTTCTTCGTTTTATCCACACAGTTCTCTTCAGACCTTTGAAATGATAAATAGATGCCACTGATGCAGCTTTCTAGTTTTTACAGTATGTCGGTATCACCCGAATCTGTGTACTAACCATAGAAAGATCATCTGAGAGCTTCCAGAGCCATTTTGCTTTATATGCTGCAGCTGATAGTACAAAAAACTCTGAGAGTAAAGACTGCTGCTTCGACTTCCACAATATAGCAGTACCACTCCTGGAGAAGTCACATCCTCCTGTGGATCATTCATTCATATTTTCTGAGCACAAACTGGCATTATTGAAGCCTTCCATCATATCTGGATAACGGCTGTAGTGTTCAACAACACATATACTACTCGTGAACTGACTCAGCATCCCTATAGCGAGAGCTATATCGGGCCTGGTAGTACTCGCGCTTAAATCATGCATCTGATGATGCTCGAGTACACCAAATGTCTGATCATTTCCCTTGGATTAGGCTTTTTCATCTTTATGTTACAACTAAGGAGTATCGACCCTGATACCCAAACCGTGTGACCAATCATCTTCTGCATTGAGCTTGTGCCTGAGCAAGCCCACCTGGCATCCGGATTATCTTATATCCTTAAGGATAATATCCGCAATCCCATGTCCTAAGTCTGGACAAAAGGACATCTTTGTTTTAGTGACACTTCTATATCGACAGCTGGGATTTAGCAAGTCTTCCATATAGATGCAATAGATAAATCTTTTTTTATCAACGAACTTTGTGTATACACACTAGTCTGTCTCGCTGATTCTGCGACAACTTTGACTAGATGACTTGTCAAACTTCTGCTGCCACATCCTGGAATTTGCTTCAGGTCATTTTGAGATATCACCAACCAGCACATTGTCTTCAAACCTAAATAACAATAATTTTGTCTATTATCCGTGAATCTCTCATGACTGTCTTCCTTCATCTGATAAACGATCAGCTTATGAATAACAGCTACGGCAATCATCATCCTGATATATAACACCCTCAACGAGGTGCCTAAGAACTCAATCCCATGTTATCTGAGAAAACCCCTAGACTATAAGCCTATTCTTGAACTCAACTTTTCTGTCTGGTTCCATTTTCTTCTACTGAAGATATATAAGCATCTGAAAGGTTTATCTCCTTTGGGTAGATTGATCAACATCCCAAGTGTTGTTATGGGATCAATCTCTTCATGGACTGCCTCCTTCCAGTAGACCGAGTCCCTGGTCTTCATAGCATCATCATTGGTAAGTAGTATGACCTCCATATGATAGGTAATAAGATCATCTTTGGTACTACTTTGACCTCCTAACTCTTCTAGCTCACTGCTTTTCGATTTTTGGTTTAGATGTTGTCTCTTAAAAGATAACTCCTTCCTGGACTACATCTTCTTTTACAGAAGTGCCAACAACTCTGGCTGATATGGTCCTCCAGAAAACCCCAGCAATCGAACGATATTCATGTGGATCTGACTTTGAACCCGAATTATATCAGAAGTGACGAACGGTACTAGGGACATGACCGTAAGTGCAACCATCTCCCACAGACAATATGGAAGGCCCTTTGAATAACAATATAGAAGTCATCATTACTGTTAACTTCTCATCCTTCCTATCTGCACCTTCAATAGACTGGGAGAGTACGAAGATATCGTTCCATAATCAATTACATATTCTAAGCTGGACGATGTGAATCCAAAGAACGATGCATATTCTATAGTCAATTCCATGTTCTAAGCTGAATGATGTGAATCCAACGAACGATGCATGTTCCATAGTCAATTCTATGTTCTAATATGAACGATGTAAATCCAAAGAATAATACTTTTCGTACAAAAAACTTTTGAGTCTATTGAGTTGTGGACCGATATGATGCTCAGCTCCAAACTTGAAGTCCTTGAGGTTCTCGAATGCTTCATCCTTTGATTATGAGAAGATACACGAACGCATTTCCCGAGAAATCATCAAAGAAAAAAGTGATAAACTTTACCCTGACCCTTTGTGGAGAATAGAAGTCACAGATATCTGAGCGTTCCAGCTCCATAGGATCTGTACTTGTAGTCATCAGTCTAAACGGCTACCTGACTACTTATGTCTGAACATAGCCATTACGTCTCTCCACCTCCTTACTCCCACATCTTGGAGATATTCCTTAACTTAGACATCTTTGTTGAAAAAGACATGTCTTAGTCAGATGTGTCAAAACTCAATAAGAGCAAACTCCTCATCAAGCAGGAAGTCCAGAATCATCATTATGATCCCTAGATATTTTTCTTAACACTTGTTTGCCATAGAGAGCTTATTCTGAGATAGTGTTCTTCTTTGGTGAACTGCTCTTTCATAGAGCATGCGTGGCCGAATGCACCAGTGTCTACCCACCAGTCAGTAACCACGCTTGATAACTCAACCTGCGCAATCATAGCAACCAAGTTAAGTAATCAAAGGAACCATGTTTTAGCTATACCTTGCTATATTGGTTCAAATTGGTTCTGCTCTCAAGCTCCAATTCTAGCCATGTGCCAAGTCCTGTCCAAAGTAGTGACCTTCATGCGCAAATCCCACCAAGCGCCAGCCTTGCCATGCGCAGAGACGTCCATGCGTATAAGCCACTATGCGGCGAGCTCTTCCATGCGCCAAGACCTTCAATGCGCTTCCATGCGGCAAGAGTCTTTATGTGGCAAAATACTTCCATGCGGCCAAGTTTTGCCAACCGCCAAGAACTGTCTTACGCTAAGTCATGTCATGCACAAACTTTGCAATCCTTGGTCATCTTGTAATCTTTCTTCCAACTGGAATGTGCGTCCTTCAAATGCTAACTCCTCCATCCTAAGAAATTGTAGGTTTCGATAACTCACGTTCAACATTTGACAAAGGACTCCTTTCCTCATCCAAATATTTGAAGTGTATCCCCTCAATCTTCTCAAGTTTGTAAAAACTTGTTGCCGAGAAGATTTGATCGGATGTTCTACCTCTTTCTTTGGATCTTGCTTTGAGATTGTTAGTCCCGAGATGGATCAAAGATGGTAGAACGTGGGCCATAGCAGAGCTATAAGCGAGACCCGAAGGTCCGCTCTCTATTGGAACCCAAGTTATCGTCGAGATTAGAGATTAACACAAGAGTTCCTCAACTGATATATCTTAATTCCAATGAAGCATGAACCAAGAGCAGGTTACAAAATGGTTTTAAAGAAATTAAATATTACAATAAGCAACAAGAAAATATTCTTCTCTTTATGTTCGCAGACGCTATATTGAGAAAGAACGAAGCAAAAGAAAAACTGAAGAGAATTTCCTTGCTGGGGTGGTCAAAACCACCGTTGCTCAAAGCAAGATTCGTCATACAGAGGATCTGCTTCCAGGAACCAGCAAGTTCATAAAAGAACTTCCGAAACGCTCAAAGTCACCTTCGAAAATACTCGAAAATACCATGTGGGAGGGGGACACTCTGGGCCGTATATGATCTGATGTTCTCAGTTTTCCATCTATTTTTCTCTCTACTCAAATGAAAGAGGAGGCCCTCTATATATATAGTAGCACCTATGCGACCGGAGGAAACTCTAGGTCGCATACGCGCTGACCGACCAGATCCCCCACTACCAGAATAAGACAAATTACTGACACAGAAAAGAGTCACCAAATGGCTTAATTATGTCGCTAATACTAAGTAGCGACGTATTTAGCGACGTTTTAATTTAGTCGCTAAAAAGCTAGTCGCTGATCAATACGATGTCAAAAAACGTCGTTGTCGCGACATAATTTAGCGACGTTGAAGAATGGCGACTCTTAGCGTTGCAGGTAACCAAATTTGTGACATTTTATTTTAGTCGGTAATTGTCGTTAAATTTAGCGACAACTTACGACATAATCAGCGACGAAAAGTTGACATGGCAAAAATTGCCATGTCAGCAAAGTTAGTGACATTTAGTGACGATCAGTGACGTAAATAAATTATTTAATAGTTTAGTGACGTCATTAGCGACTCGTATGAACTTCACTGAACGTCACTAAACGTTGTTGAACGTCGCTAAGATTAAAAAATAAAAAATAAAAATAAATGAATGCCTGCCCAATGTCGATGCCTATCTTGCGTAACCCGAAGTCGCTCTCTGATCTGCTTGACAACTTCTATTGTCTGCGTGATCATATCTGGGCCTAATATCTTTCGCTCACCTATATCATCCTATGCTAATGGTGACCTACACTTTCTCCCATATAACGCTTCGAAGGGTTCCATCTGAATAATTGCTTGATAACTGTTGTTGTATGAGAACTCAACGAGATGAAGGTGATCTTCCCAAGACCCTCCAAAATCTAAAGTATAAGCTCACAACGTATCTTCTAAGTTCTGGATGGTTCTCTCTGATTGCCCGTCTATTTGAGGATGGTAGGCGGTACTGAATCTCAACTTGGAGCCCAAACTCTGGTGCAAGCTCTGCCAAAAATTTATAGTGAACCGAGTGTCTCGATCTGATACAATACTCACTGGGATGTCGTGTTGTCTTACTATCTGTCGTATGTATATCTTTGCTAACTGCTCTGTGGATTGCCCTACTCGAAAAAGAAGAGAAAGTTAGCTACTTTTGTAAGACGATCTACTATTACCCAAACTGCATCACGACCAGTCGGGGATCTAGGTAAACCGATCACAAAGTCCATCGTGATATGTTCTCACTTTCACTCTGGAATAGAAAGCGGCTGCAATAATCCTGTTGGTCTCTTTTGGTCGGCCTTCACTTGCTGACATACCAAACACCGAGAAACGAATCATGATATATCCCTCTTCATCCCGTTCTAACAGAAATGTTGCTTGATGTCTTGATACATCTTGGTATCTCCTGGATGAATTGAATACTGGAAACTGTGTACCTCGGTCATAATTTTTTGTTGGATATTTCCACTTGGTACACAGAGACAGTTTCCAAACCAAAGAGTTCCATCTTCATGAATCGTCAAATCTTTCCTGAGACCAGATTCACATTCCATCCGAAGCTTCTGAACTTTCAGATCCTTTGTCTGAGCTCCCTTAATTCTCTTAACCAAGGTAGACTAAATCTGTAAACTAGACAATACTCTTACGTCCTGCGACAGTACTATCTCTACACCCATATCTCGAAGAGCATCTAAGATATGCCGATGCGATGTCAACATAAATATACTACCTCTCCTGCTAAGAGCATCTACTACCATATTTGCCTAGCCTGTATGGTACTGAAGTTTCACATCATAGTCCTTTATCAATTCCAGCCACCTTATTTGCCTCATGTTCAGGTCCTTTTGGGTGAATACATATTTTAAGCTCTTGTGATCCATAAATATCTCCACCCGATCATCATACAAGTTGTGCCTCCATAACTTAAGTGCAAATACTACCGCCGTCAACTCCAAATCGTGAGTCGGATAATTCTTCTCGTAATCTCGAAGCTGTCGTGATGCATAAGCTAACACTCTTCCATTGCATCAATAGACACCCAAATTCTTTGCCTGACGTGTCACAATACACTGTAACCCTCCAAAACCTACTGGAAGCGTGAGAATTGGAGCTGAAATAAATCTCTTGTTTAATTCTTTAAATGATGTCTAGTATTCTGCTGACCAATCAAACTTAGCTTTCTTGTGCGTCAATCGAGTCAGCGGTGCTGAAATCCTTGCAAAGTCTATCACGAACCTTCTGTAGTATCATGTCAATCCCAGAAAACTACGTACTTCAGCTATTGTCTTAGGAACTGGCTAACCCTCTACGGCTTCAACCTTCTTCGGATCTATTGCCACTCCTGCTTCCGAGATGATATGACCCAAGAATGATACGTGATCCAAACAAAACTCATACTTGCTGAACTTTGAGTATAACTGGCCTTCCCTCAAAATCTATAAGACCTTTCGAAGATGCTCTTGTGCTCCTCTTCACTATTGGAATAAACAAGAATGTCGTCTATGAAAACTACCACGAACTAATCTAGATATGGCATAAAAATACGATTCATCAAATCCAGAAATATCACTGGAGCATTAGTCAGTCTGAATGGCATAACTAAGAATTCGTAATGCCCATATCGTGACCTAAATATTGTCTTAGATATGTCTTGCTCCCGAACTCTTAATTTATGATACCCTAATCGAAGATCGATCTTGGAGAAAATCTTGTCCTTGTTTGGGTAAATAAGTACTTTAAACTCTTATGATCTGTGTAAATTTGGCAAGGCACCCCATAAAGGTAGTATCACCACAATTTCAACCCGAACACAATTGCTGCCAGTTCCAAATCATGCGTGGAATAATTCTTCTCGTGCTTTCTCAGCTGTCTGGATGCATAGGCTATCACTCTGTCTTGTTGCATAAGTACACACCCTAAGTCCTGCCCTGATGCGTCGCTAAAGATTTGAAATCCCGAAGTCTCGTCCGGTAGTACAAGTAACGGGGCAGAAGTGAGGCGCTGCTTTAACTCAGCAAACGATACTTCACAGTCGGTGGACCACTCAAACGCGACTCCCTTCTGTGTGAGGTGAGTCAGAGGTGAGACAAGTTTGAAAAAATCCTTTACGAACCGTCTGTAGTAGCCCGATAACCCCAAAAAACTTCAAATTTTACTAACGGATGCAGGTCGCTTCCACTCGACAATGGCCTCCACTTTCTTCGGATCGACTGAAATACCTCCCGCAGAAATAATGTGCCCAAGGAAAGATACACTGCTCAGCCAAAATTCGTACTTACTCAGTTTCGCATACAACTTGTTATCTCAAAGGGTTTATAGCACGGTCCGTAAGTGCTCAGCATGCTCCGTCCCATTCTTCGAATACCCCAAGATATCATCAATGAACACTACTACAAATCGATCGAGGTACGGCCAAAACACTTGGTTCATCAAACCCATAAAGGCGGCAGAGGCATTCGTCAAATCGAACGACATTACCTAAAACTCATAGTGGCCGCAGCGAGTGCGGAAGGCTGACTTCGGCACGTCGTCCGGCTTAATTTTTAGCTGATGGTAACCCGAACGGAGATCGATTTTCGAGAATACCGTAGTAGCTTGTAACTGATCAAAAAGATCGTCTATCCTGGGGAGGGGATATTTGTTTTGAATAGTTGCTTTGTTTAATTCCCGATAGTCGATGCAGAGTCACATCGAGCTATCCTTCTTCTTAACGAACAGTACCGGTGCACCCCACGGAGACACACTAGGCCGGATATACCCACGATCAAGCAGTTCCTGTAGCTAAATTTTTAACTCTTTTAGTTCTGCCGGTGCCATTCGATACGGAGGTTTTGAAATGGGTTGGGTTCCTGGAAATATGTCGATAGTGAACTCTGTCTCTCGATCGGGCGGCATACCGGGCAAATCGTCTGGGAACACGTCGGGAAAATCTGTCATAATGGGAATGGACTCAACGTTTGCGCAATCTTGCCGAGTGTCTCGAACAAAAGCCAGGTACCCTATGCAGCCGGAGTGAATCATCCGTCGAGCAGACATTGCTTATATCACCATGCAGGCATTTGACGCTTTCGATTGTGGAATGCACGAATAGCAAAATTCGATCTCGCCAGGAAGACGAAACATAACTTTCTTTTCCGCACAATCGATAGTAGCTGAACAAGCGCCAATCCAATCCATTCCCAAAATAATGTTGTAGTCCCCTATGTCTAGAACTATCGTATCAAGTGATAATTTTCTTCCTCCGATGCAAATGTAGCCGTCATGACAAACTGAATCTGCAGGCAAGCTCATGCCTGACGGTGTACTGACGCTAAGCCTTAGGCCTAAAAGGGTTTGAATGAATTTGTGTTCCCTAGCAAAGTTTGTTGACACAAAACTGTGTGTGGCACCAAAATTAAACAATATGCGAGAAGGTGCATCATTGAAGAGTAATATACCTGACAACGTCGTGTTTGATGTGAGTGCCTCATCCCGAGTCAGAGCATAGACTCGGCCTTGAGCGTTCTGCTGTGCCGTCTGATTCGCTCGAAGTACTTGCCCCTGGTCCTGAGGCACACGGTTTTGTTGTTGCTGCTGGTTAGGTCCACCTGCCTGACAGTTCGCTGCCATATGTCCCTAACGACCGCACTTAAAGCATGATCCGTTAAATACTCGACAGTTTTGAGCGATGTGTCCAGTACGATTACATCGGTGACAAACAAGCTCGCCACCTTTACCCGGATTTGCCCCCTTGTTACCGCCGTTATTGGAGCGCTTAGGCGCATTCTTACCCCCTGTGTTGCTAGGACGCTTATGATTGAGATTTTACACAGTGTCGGTACGAACTGGTGGGTACTGCAATTCAAGGGAGAGGGCATGGTTTAGGGACTCACGCATGGTGCGGTATTGATAAACGACGACGTGGGCACGAACGGAAGGTCGCAGTCCTATATCAAATCTTCATGCACGTGTCTCTGCATCACAAATATGAGACTTAGCAAACTTTGTAAGTCTATTGAATTCTGAAGCATACTGCCGTACGGACATATCTTCCTGCTGCAGATGGGTAAACTCGTCTTCCTTCTCGCGACGGACGGCGGGTGGAAGATACTCCTCTTCGAAGGCCTTAAGGAAAACTGACCAGGAGATAATAGTTGTGCCACCTTCACTCAATAAAGCTTGTTTGTGCACGTCCCACCAATCATGGGCGTTTAAACGGAGCTGAAGTTGGGCGCAAGCGACTCTCCTAGTTTCGTCCATGCAGAGCACTTTGAAGTGGTCTTCTAACTCGACCAGCCAATCCAACGCCACGGAAGGGTTTTCGGTCCCCTTAAAGGTAGTATGGCACATTTTCTTAAATTCTGATATCTGTAGGATGGACCCCTTATCATCTGAAAGTAGAGATTTCGGAGAGCCCTGAGGTCCCGCAATGTCAGCTACAACTGGCGCTGCCACGGCGGCCGCGGATGCAGAATGGTTACTGGCGACTAGCGTCGTCACAATCGTTTACAAGGTATCTATTTGCTTTTGCTACATTTTGGCCTGAGTCCGTTACGCCAAAAATTGTGCTTCAATACGAGATTCAAATTGACTCTGTCATAGTTCTGCTTGTCTCTGTTGCGTTTCCATCAAATGTATTATTCGTTCGAACGGATCAACAGAGGACGCGGCAGCCGGACTTTCTGAGCTGCCTGACGTAACGGCTATCTCATTTTTTATCCAAGTTGTAAGCCTGTGTGGCATCCTTATCGTTTTGGGTCAAGAGTCTGTAATCAGATGTTCATTATCAATAAAAAGAAAACTTTTCTCTGCCTCAATCTGTGTTATCTTAATTGCGTACTCTGTTGCATATGTTCTAAAGATTATCATTATGCATAGGTCTTGTGCACGCGCGCCCTACACGTGAACGGCATCACGCCCGGAGGACGATTATCGATTGGGAAAAATTGGGGCATGACATATTGGTATCAGAGCATAGCTTCAGACCCTTTGATCTCATGTCAAAAAGTTTTCTGAAAGTGACCCTGTCCCTCTCAGTTGAATCCTTGAATTCGCTTGGCCAAAATAAGAAGCGTGGTGGGCCCATAACCCACAGGTCCCAGGATCGAAACCTGGCTCTGATACCAATATGTCACGTCCCGATTTCGCCCAATCGATAATCGTCCCCCGGAAGTGATGTCGTGCACGCATAGGGCGTGCGTGCACAAGGCCTAGGCATAATGATAATCTTTAGAACATATGCAACAGAGTACGCAATTAAGATAACATAGATTGAGGCATAGAAAAGTTTTCTTTTTATTGATAATGAACATCTGATTACAGACTCTTGACCCAAAACGATAAGGATGCCACATAAGCTTACAACTTGGATACAAAATAAGATAGTTGTTCCATATATTATTCTTTTACTAGAATTCAAAACACAAAATACCTTGGGTGCGAGTCAGCACTATCGTCCTGTGGCTTCCAAAAGTGAGAGCGAGCTCCTTTTTACTTATGTACTGGAGCTACCAAAAGTCACGCCACGAATGCATCTTAATTCAGGAAGGGGGTTGGAGAAAACTTCAGCTCCTTGCCGTGTCGCCTTGGCTCGGGGAACCTGCTGCAACGAGGGTCAGTACTTCAAGAGTACCGGTGAGGGCGAGCTAACCCAACTTAACCAAAACCTACAACGAGTTCATGTGAGCATGCAACATTTATTATCATGTGATCTATCTACCTTGGCTTAGTTCAATTCTTCACATAAGATAGAGTAAAATAACATAACCAAATATGCCACCGCTTGGTGACTTTACCTGTACCGTCTGAGCTACCTGTACAAAACTTACCATGACCTTCCCTGCCATGAAGACATAGTTAGTCTGCACAGTTTAAATATACATAACAATCACTTGGTTGGACTTGGGATGGGTCGGCTGCCATTCTGCCTCGGGTAGCTAGCCCTTAGCGGACGCACAGACCCATCCAATGCTAGGACTACACTAACAAATTGTTCTACCCGGGATGAAGCGGTCCCAGTGCTCCGACGACCGTTCGTAGAACGATATCCCTTGTATACAAGTTGTCCAAGACCATTATTCCACAACCAACTAAGTTATCATATGAAACACATTTTCAAGCAATACAAGCAAGTGAACATAGTGTATTTTCCATAGTCTAGGCTACTTTGTGTAAAGATTACATTTTTCTTCCCATTTTGTACCATACCATGAATAGTTATAGATAAATGAATCTAACTACAACTGACACAAAAAAATGGTTATGTATATGACGGGCATGCACGCTACAGTGTGATCGTTCAGAACAATTTCATATGACAAGCATTATTAGTGTTTCAAGTCTACTTCTTTTCTTTATTCTGACTCAAGCTATTGTTTCTTTGTATCGTTTGAACGAAATGCACAATGCATCAATTATCTAAAGTGAAGACTTGGAAGAAGGGTGCTAATCGAAATAAGGCCACTCACAAGTTGGTGAACTAGGAGAGAAAAGGAAGAACTTCAAGACTCCACACGAGCGTCGTCTACTCGATCACCTGCACGCACCAACAGATGATCAATATCCCCTGCTTTAGTCTTCGAGGTTCTATACGAAATACAAAATCCTAAGAACGAAAGCAATGAAATCCATTAAAACCGTTCAAGAAAATACAAGTCATAAAACCAACAAGAAAGCAACCAAGCGGCATCGAAAACGGGTAAGAAAACTAACGCAACGGAAAGGCCCCTCTCGACTCTGCCGCCGAGTCTTTCCTTGAGGCACGATTCGTTGAATATGGAACCTGATTCCGAAGAAACCAATCCATAACGAGGAAAGGATCTTGATTCAATTTATTCCGATTGGACGGTCTTAAGTATTTCTTGGCCGTGCTCCCCGAATAGGGGGAACGGGACATTACATGAAGTTGTTCTTCTGTTATCACTATCGCTGCGATCCTCTCTTTATGCTGGTCTCCCACAGATCTGTCAAAGGAGAAACCTTCTGTGCCAGGGATACTAAATAATACCCAACCCTTATGGCAATCTATCGTAGCATGACTGTCTCTCAGCCAGTCCATGCCTAAGATAACGTAAAAGTTACCCATAGAAAACTCGATCAATCATGTTGGTAGTGAATGCCGGTACACTACTACCGGACACGCTATACATACTCTACTAACTCCTACGAGCCTATTAACAGTGAGTATATTCAACATCTTTGGTAAAGCCTCGAACTCTAATCCAATACATGTTACAAATCATGCAGATATAAATGAATGAGATACACTTGAATCAAATAATGCTACTATGGGTTAAGATACGACAGATATGTTACCTGCCACCACGTTGCCCGATGCCAAAGCCTCCTCCAGAGATAAAGTGAAAGCTTTTCCTTGGCCCTGTTGGGCTCTTCGTTGTTGCCTCCCTTAGCCACGCTGTTGTGGCCTCTATTGGCCCTGCTACTGATTTTGCTGCTCTTGGTACATCTGAGCTTATATTGGTAGCAGATGCTGAGCTAATGTCCTCACTGCTATTGCTGGCCCTCTCTGCTAGACTACCCCTAGTGCTGGCAGCGTTGGTAACTATTGAACTGGACCACCTGGCCTCTACATCATCGGACAATTGATAATCCGGTGATCTGGACAACCATACCTCATACACAACCCATTGGCTGCTCTACACATATTTCTAGTATGTCCTCCCTTGCCACAGTAAGTGCAACCCACCGGTGCTCTCAGGCGCTATTGTTATTGTTGTTGTATCGGCTGCTGCCGAGCCGGTAGTGTTACCATCGAAACTGTCGCCCTCCTCAGCGTAGAATCATGGATGCGAATGCTAGGTAATGGTGCTGACATCTAAGGTACTCCTCCACCTCCTCCTCCACTCTGAGCATGAGACCGCTTCTGGCCTCTTATCCTTGCCGATAAACTCTGCATGGTAAGCTCGTACCTCCGAGCTGCTATCATTACTTCTTTATAAGTCTTATAGTCGTGCCCCTCTACCAGTTATAGAATCTCCAGATGAAATCCTTGTTGGAACCTTATTGCTCTATCCGAACCCGTAGCCACCATAGTCGGAGCGAATCTACTCAGCCTACAAAACTGGGCTGCATGTCCATCCACGGTCCTAGCAGCCTGCTTGAGATCGATAAATCTCTGTTGGAGCTCATACTATGCTATGACTCCAAAATATTTAGCCCTTAATCGAGCCCTGAAACTGTCCCAAGAGAGAAGATGCCTCAGGCCAACCTCTACGAATGCCCACCAATCATGGGCAAGGTCTTGAAGCTGCAATTGATTTTGATCAACTTATTCATCTGTCGGAACCCTTGCTACTGCCAGAATAACCTCGATGTCTTACAAAAACGTGTCTACTGTGAAGGAGTCCACTGTGTCATCAAAATATCTCGGGTTAAGTCGACAAAATCTAACCGACGCCCCTGAATTAGTCCTCTTACCTCTTTCCAGAGCCGTCTGTAAGCCCTGACTCAACAAGATATTCTGCTCTTGTTGTTGAAACTGTTGATGTTGTTGCACTGTCATCTGATGCTGCTATGTACCCATTATTCCCCGGAGGATCTCTAGTAATATCGGAGTATCAAGTACCGTTGGTACTGCTGCTACTACTTTGGGTACAGGGATCTTATGGGTTGGTTCATCAATATGCCCAACTTCTGGTTCTACTGTGGCATCTTGCTTAACTACTGGCCCTATACAGATCTGATTCTGAGCAGGTGGTACTTCACGTTGTTGCCCAGGGGAACCTTGTCCTGCCATGCCTACTACTCAAGCAACTGAAGAAGCCCTAGATAAAATGACAAGAAACATTAAGAACATGATGGGAAGGATCAAGGAGGCAAACCGTTTTAACTGTTCAAGCATTGGTACCGAGGAAGATGAAACAAGATATCAAAGGGGACATATTTGATTGAGACTCCTATGACCGTAACACCCCACAAGTCTGAAAATACAGACCAACATGGACAACCACTAAAACCTTGTCACGTCCAGTATCGGAATACGGAGACGGACAAGGCCAGCTCCCCTGTACAAGGTATAGAACGTTGTACGGCAATGGCTGTAACTAGACAAGGGGGTGCATACTATGAGCAAGTCACTTAGGGTCGAACAGCACATCTATTATCTCAATCTATCAAGTAATGATAGTAAACATAGAACATATATGACAAGGAAGTAAGGCATTCCAAACGCCCTACCATAATATTCTGTAACCCAACCGTACAAAATAAAAAAGCTGGTAGAGTAACAAAAGTATATGACCATGATCAGTTATAGTCTGGTTAATTACGATCATGTAAGGAAACTAAATATTCAGATTTACGGCTAACAAGTAGTGGTGGCTAAATGCCAAAAGAGTAAAATATGCGATAGCGAGCATGAAAGAAGAAATCTACTCGTTTCCCTCTGCGACCATCCGTCTGGTGCGTATCATTGTTCAGGGGGAAGTATGCTTGATCCTCGGGTACTTGCTCTAAATATGGTCATGCAAAACCAGTGGGGTTAGACCACAAATAGAAAGTACCACAAAGGAAGCACGAATGCATAAACAAAACTGGGAAGAATAAACATATACATATATATATATAGTCATGTATCGTAGTTTAGGTTCATGGCCTATCATGATACAATAATCTAACCCTAAAACCAAACAAGAATAAGGGTTAGACCATCGCATAATGATAGTCCATGTCCCTAAACTATTTAACAGAAGTTACAATGCACAATCAAGTTCAGTTACATAATCGGCCAATCACTTGTACGGCTTACTAGGTGGAGTCTGGGTTATCCCAGAAATATTATGCATATAATAGAAATTCTCAGATCGAATCATGTTCTAGCAGGGGCTAGCCGAGCCATGAATCACCACATAGCACATAGTAGTATGTACCGGTCTCTCGTAAGGCTATCGTGCTAAGATCATATAGAACATATAGTATAATATAATAATTGAATATTTTCATCCACTAATGAGGATATAAACAATATCCATGGGGCCAGGCTTCACTCCCCATGTAATGATTAAGGGTGGCTAGTTAAGCACAATCTCGAGATTTTGTCCCTCCCAATGCTCTACATATTTTAGTTGCCTAATTAACCCTACATTTAGCTGGAATCATATGGCATAGTCACATGTTATTCTCCTTATATGTCGTACCGTAGTTCGATCACGCTAGATACGAATCTCCTTTGTCACTTTGCAGTTTAATTTGGATTTACCCCAGCGTGATGCAACAATCAAACAAATCCTAGCCACGCTTGGTTATTGACCAACTATCATGTCTATGCTGGAGGAATTGTATCATATCATATGTCGCTTAGCACGTAGGCACACCTCGGTATAAAATATGTAACATAATCACTTAGAAGCACTTAGCACATAGGAACACATAGCACGTAGTAAGTGTATCAACACGGATACCAATAGTCGAGTCAAGTTACCAATCATTGATAAATTATATGGGTTCCAGCATATAGTCATGTCTAACTCATGGTCACTTAGCTCACATACATTAGCAATCATTAAAATCACACATGGAATCACAAAAATTCAATAAAGCATCCAAACCAAGCAAAACAGTAAAACGTACACATAGGCCGCATGAGGATCAGGGACACATAGAGTCAGTGCCGGATAGGACAAGTGCCGTATAGGAAATCGACTGCATATTGGTCGGTACCGCATGGGATCAGTATGCATAAGACAAGACAAATTTTACTCCTTGGGACAAGTATTGAGTGACGTGCATTAAATGCGTGTTAGAGAAGTGACTGAAGTGATGGATGTTACTAGCCATAAAGTGTGTCAGGAAGAAAAGATAACTCATAGAAAAATATGCAAGAGAAGAGGTGCATAGTCACTGCCGTATGCTATGCTTGTTGCATGGATGTCTCTTAGAATTAGCGAATTTCTAATTCATTCAGCAAGCAAAACACGAGTTCTGTCACTTAGCTCCAGAATATTTTGTGTAATGGTCAGTCATGCTTCCAACAAAATGGACGGATGCTGGTCAGCTATGTGGCAAAGAGTCCAGCCACACAAGGATCATGTCGTATGAAAGTTTCGGCGCATATTGCGCTGGCTGCATGAGAACTATGTCTTCTCCATACAGTAAGTTCAGCTATGGCAAAAAACTCCAAAATTCAAAAATTATTTTCTCCATAAAAACATTATTTTAACTCCAAATTAAATGAACCAAAAGCTAAAATGCCTGAAATGCTCTATCAACCACAAAAACTATTTTTCTAAAATACCATATATTAGTATATAAAAAAAAACTTTTGAAACCCATGAAAAACCTTAACAAAACATAGATCTATACAAATCTATCCATCAAAACCAAAAAATCCAAGTATTAAAAGTGTTTAAAATTATAATGTACACATAATAGACTAATAAAATACAAGTAAAGAAAAAGAACTAAAATCAAAGAGTTTCTCCATGTCAGGCAAGGTGTACTTGCCTAGAAATGAAAGAAGGAGGAAAATGAGAGAAATGAGGGAAGTGTAAACCCCATGACCCAAAAATAGGTATCTAGTGTGTATTTTGTATTTCTTGTATTTGTTTTAGTTTTTTTTATTCAATTAAAACTCAATGATTTTATTAGGATACTTCACCGTGGTTTGGACATTAATGATATAGGAAAGTCCCAAAATTTGTATTTTCCTTAATAGAAAGTAGCCTACACAGGAGACACTACCTGTAGGATCTTTTCATGGTACAAGAATTCAACCCCTTGGCATTAGTATGACATTAGTGTAACGACCATAGATTAATTATTAAATATTTAGATATGTTATATATATAATTTATTTGTCGTTATTTTATATTCCAACTTTCTACAATTAGTAACCCTTAATTCTCCATGCCAAATTAGGTAAATTCTATTTTTGTAAGATGTGCATATTATTTACTATTATCCTATTTTGTCGAATATCAATTTATTTATTTACTTAGTTTATTTGATAATACAATTATTTAATTTATAACTAAATAAATATCTAATTATTAATTATAAAATATTTTATAAAATATTTTGAGTATAGTATTTTATTAAATATTTATAAAGTAAATTTTCTAGAATTTATTTTGTGTACAAATATTATTTTTAGATTTTTAACCTCATATATATAGGTAAATATATATATGTTAATAAATATATAGTTATAATAATAATAATAATAATAATAATAATAATAATAATAATAATAATAACAATAGTAATAGTAATAGTAATAATAATAATAATAATAATAATAATAATAGAAAAAAAAAAAAAAAAAACTAATACAAAAACTTTAACAACAACCTAACTAAACCATTCCCATTCCCCACACCACAGAACCAAACACCCCCACCCTGAACCCGCGCGGCCCAGACCCCCTCTCCCTACCTCTATATATATATACACACATATACATAACAAAACACAAACCTAAACCCTAACCCTAACCTCGACCTCAGCGCTGTCCTGCCCCCGCGCGTGTGCACACGCGTGCAGCAGCACCGCTCCGACGTCCATACTTCAAGGTATCATATCTCCCTCATCTTTGATTCTTTTTGCGAGCGGTTTATCTGTGTACGTTCACAACCTAACCCTCTACGATTTTCCTTCAAGCGGGATGAGTTTTCTTGCCCTAGATTGGTCAAAAATACGACCAAAAGTTGGCCGATAAACTGACCAAAAATAGTCCAGAATTTTAACCTAAACCTCCATGTTCACGTCCAATTTGCCACCAACCTGTTTAATATTTTAAAATCTAATTGAAGGGTTTTTTCTCAATATAACATAAAAAATTTCTGTTCTTTTAGTTTTTATTAATTCGTTATATGTGTTAAATTATTCGACCTCTAAAACGACCAAAAACTTGATACTTTAAAACTAAATTTTATGATACGGAGTACGCTCCGCCAAACGGAACCGTCTCGTCGTGTACCAATTATAGCAAAAGATGCGTATAGTATATCCTGACATGTGGACTTTGGTGAAAGTTGATTCGGACGTGTGTGCGTGCCGGAATCAACCCGTATCCGTAAAAGGTCCTCGTATCGTGACTTTTGTAAAATATCACCCCATTTTGTGTATGCTCATCGAAATACGACGAAACTTATGCCATTGGATTCGTGGTATCATGCTGGTCCTGTGACCCATGTTTCACGCGATTCTGAGACAGTTGACCAAGCTGCCTATTCGCGGGCCCACGGTTTGACTTTAAGGGCGAATTTGTAATCGGCTCACCGGAATCCAAAATTGGATATACCGTTTAGTTTGTATCATCTTAGAATTTATTTGACCTATAATTTGTCCCATTTAGAGACCTTTACCTCTGGCATGCTTTTCGGTGCAAGGCGGCCCACATATGGACCTGCTTTGACCTAAAATTATCATTTTGTCCCTGTGTCAAAATTGGACGAAAATGGCAGTATTTTCTAGCTATCTCGCTTATTCTGGAAACGTTGGTGATATTTATTTCAGCATCCGGAGACGTTCATTCGGACGCCATAATTTCTAATCCTGTGTACTTGACGTCTGGACGCTTACACTATGCAGCTTTCTTGCTAGGCAAGTATACCTTACCATTGTACTGTGATTTATATTCCATATAGTGCATGTATTTTATTTCTGTCATTTAGTACATATATTTTAACTGCTATATAAACTGCGCGTCCAAGAATAACTTGGGTACAACGACGGTGGCGTCATATTTTATCTTTATTATATATTATGCATGTTGACCTAGTTTTATGAGACCACCACATGATTTGGAGGCATCATTATATTTTATTGGCCGTGACACATCTGTTACACGATAGTGAGTCTCATGTAGGACACGGACTTGCGTGACGGGTTGGCCACCTGTTCGAATGGGACGTGCGATAGGGAATAACTGCTGATAGAATTTGCATGCTAGAAGACTTAGCAGTTATTAGAGGTCTTATCGTGTCATGGATATGACATGCATAGAGCATGGGGTAGGGAGGACAACAAGTAAGGCGTTTGTGCTCCTTTGTACTTTTTTTGTGTAACCCGTACGCTCTGCCGGAGATGCGCGGTCAGATGACCCCTATATATTATCTACAGGCAGCCTCTGACGTTTAAAAGACGTCATGCTTTTTAGGCCCCTGATTCTCCGAGAGAATTATGCCAATTATATTTTAGCCAGATAGCCCACGTGTTGGAAAGTTGTTCTCAAAGTGCATTCACATAGGTAGTTAGACGACCCTTTAGATATTTGTTTTCAGTACTTTATTAGCATGCTTCTATATATCTTGTTACGTCCCTCTGAGGGCCTGGTCTCTTTCCAGGTGTAGATGATCATGACTATTCGCAGGAGCACGAATCAGGACTTGCTACTCCATTCTCTTTTGAAGAGGTCTTCTCTTCGAGCCTCTCTGATCATTAGTTGATGTACTTATTTTATTTCTCTTATATTCTAGTTTGGTAGTAGATTTATCTCCACCCAACTACTTGTTCTTATCAAGCATCTTATACTTGATTCAGTTATATAGTTGACTGGCTATTTATTTCTATTTGATTCTGTGGATGAGATTTAGTTATGCCCTGTGACTTGTGACAAATATATACCACTTGTGAATTATTGTTCATAATACAGTGTACGTATATGTTATGGTTTCCATATATTGGAGTCTCCATATACATACGACTGGCATACTTACGTATTCCTAGTCTTACATATTTTGGGACTGGGACATGACAGGAAGAGAGAGAAATAAGTTAGATTACATAACTAGGGCTTGAGGTTTAGACCATGGGCTCAACTCATGACCAAACCAACTCAACAATTAAACCATGAGTCTAATTGAACCAAAAATGGGTCTAGTCTCCATGATATAAAATCTAATTAACATGAAAAAAATAAATATATAGGTAGGAAAAGAATACAGTTCAAATATGTATATCGGGAACGAGGAGAGACATGCCTCCTCCACAGGATTCCTGATAGTTTAAAAAACATGAGCGATCAAATAAAACCTGAACATTAGTGTAATTGCCCGCTCTACGAAGAGATATTACGCTGAAGATCTAGACGGATCAAACAAATAGGATACAAGTTATGCAGGGAATCGCGATAATTGGAGTGATATCATGATGCAGTCTTGCTCAACTTGGTCGGATAGAATATTTTATGGAGTGTGGTTCGAGTGTATAATTATGCCAAGTTAGAAGACAGTGCATCACGTCAGATCATCTCATTGAGGAATCTAGCCATAGGTGGGATCGAGGCATGCAGCTGTATTTGTAGATGTGAGTGGATCTGTCCCTTCTCCTCTACTCCTTCATGTCCTAATAAAATGAATGATAGTATTTCTTTTTTGTGTTACCTTACTATATGTTGCTCTAGTCCATATAAAGATAATGATGCCTTATGTTCAATAATATTATAAGCAAAGAAACAAATGTATGATAACTGCTAGTAATATCGACACATGAATGCTATAAAGTAAGTCTTTCAAGAGAAAAGAAACAATATTGTGTAATCTAATTTACAAGTTTGTAAACTGTAAAAATAATGTTGAATATCTGTACAACAGTAAGTGTATCAGCGCACAGTAACTATGAAGAAAATGCTTCATATGCGAGTATAACTTGTGGTTTGGTACCACCGGGCCATGAGAAGGTTTGTAAGTTGGAACCTACGGGTCACCAACTGAAAGAAATAAGGATATCTATAAGAATAAGAAACAAGAATGCTTTACTTACATTTATGTACCGCGCAATTTAGGCTTAATATTTTATTTGCATAGAAGTTACATGGTCATGGACAACTTATGCACAAGTGTCATGCCCCAGTCCCAAAATACGTACGACTAGGAATATGTAACATCCCAGCTACGCATTCGACCAGACTCTGGTCCGACACGAATACGTATAAGTTGTATTATAATGGTCACTATCTAAATAATCAAGTAAATATAAATATCTATGTCTCAATTCACAATGAATAGAATACACAAGAATGAGCTACTTGTGCTAAAGTCGGCCAACTAATAATACACAAACTCGAATAGACTCGAGAAAGAAATATGAGTCTATAAAACTAGGCTACATCAGCAGATAAATAAACAATATGAATAAATAACCATAACTCCGGTAGATATGATATAAGTACCTGGTATCAATGCTTGCAAGACAAGCAACTCCATCAGCAACTCCAAAGGCTCCATAACCGTCTATGCTGCAAAAACTGGCAGGGGACCAGGTCCTCAGAGGGACGTAACAAGGTACAAGAAATAACATGCCAAAAGTAAAACAGTATAATGCCACATACTCAAGGGTAAACTACTGTAACCAACTATGTGATATGCATCACTCGTACTCAGGCTGAAACCAATACAGGCTCTATGTCGGGGAGACCATAGCAGCAAGTAGTATCAAGACTCAGTATAGGTGCCAAAGATCTGAGACAGAGTCTAAGGCACCCCTAGTGGTATCACGACTCCGGTATATGTGCCACAGCACCTCCAGTATATGTGTCAAAGCCACTCCAGTAGTATAGTATATATATATATATATATATATCAATAATCAGCCTATAGTATGGTGTGTCTCTTCCCACCCAATGTAACCTCACGTCTCATGTCCACGACGTCTCATGTCCATAACACGCAAGATCATGACCTCTAGCTAGTGCAATAAGTCATAATAATATCCATATAAAATACAAGTCTCGTATCATGAATCCTGTAAGCCTATACCAAATCACCATGAATAACTCAAAAAAGATTTTGTCACGTAAAATAGTGTCAAGTATCCTAGGGTATGGCATACTTGGTAAAGTAAGCACGTAAAAATAGGATCGTGGAATCAACTCTCTAAGTGACGTTACTCGACTCCGCGTACGGCGTTGACACCCGAATCTTGTTCGGACGCTAAGCAACGTCTCACGGTCCTAGGATAAATACACACATCATATATATCAAATAACTATAATAACTAAATAAGATAAAGGCAAGGAACTGTGATACATCATGGCAAGGTACACTTGCCTGGGTTATGAACTCTGTCAACTTCTTCTGGAAAAGTGGAATCTGCACGTACACCTACGGATGCTGAAACAAACATCACCAATATTCTCAGAATACTTAAAATAGCTAGGATTGACTATCCATAAGTTCAATTTGGACACAGGGACGAGATTGATAGTTTTGGGTCCAAACGGGGTCCACATGTGGCCCACTTTGCACCGTAAAATATGTCAAAAACAAGGTTCTCCAAATTTGTCCAATTTAGTGTCTACGAGTCCAAAATGATGGTACAAACTCAACAGAATATTCGAAATTGGATTCCGTCGGTCACAAAATTGCCCATCATGTGGAACGGTGGGGCCCACGAAATAATATTTTATTAACATTCTCATAATCGAACCAAACTTGGGTCACAGGACAAGTGTAATGTTGCAAATTCGATGGCGCAAGTTTCGTTGCGAAATGACAAGCACACACAAAATTAGGACGAGAATCAGAACAGGCCGATACAGTACTTTTTGACGGATATACGTTAATTTCGGTGTGGACGCACATCCAAATTAAGTTCCGCGAAAGCCTACACGTACGCATTGACGATACAAGCCTTTCAGTATAATTCGCATACGACAAAGTTGCCTTGTTTGGTAAGACGCACCCCGTATTGCGAGATTTTGGGTGTTTTAAAAATAAGTTTTTGGTCGTTTTGGAACAAGAATAATTTTACCATTAAAGCAAACTAATAAAAACTAAAAAAACAGTAAAAATCTCGGTTATATTGTGAAGAAGTTTCTTCAATTAGATTTTGAAAATATTAAAAGGGTTGGTGGTAAATTGGACATGAACATGGGAGTTTGGATCAAAATTCTGGACTGTTCTTGGTCAGTTTTTTCGGCCGACTTTCGGTCGATTTCTTTTCCAATTTAGGGCACAAAAACTCGTCCCTCTCGGAAAGAATCCTATAGGGTTAGGTTGTGAACGTACCAGCAAAGACAGGACACAAATCGGACGAGCGAGGAGGGTGAAGGCTGCGCACGAAGGAGGGGTCACAAGGCGTTGTTGCTGTTGCTGCCGCCGGTGCGGGCGGTGGTCGGCGCTGCTGTGGGCGACGAGGCAGCACAGCGACGCGACGGGGGTCGGAGGCGGTCGGGTGTGCTGGCAGTGCCGGAGGGTGGGGATGGGTTAGGGTTTTGTATATATGTATACATATATGTAGGAGAGAAGGGGGTGTTCTCCTATTTACGCACGGGTGGGTTGGGTTTTAAGTTAAGGTTTAGGATTTTCTAATAGGTAGAGTTTGGGCTAATGGGTTTAGGTTTTATTCTTTTATTTCTTATATATATATATATATATATATATATATATATATATATATATGTATGTATGTATGTATGTATGTATGTATGTATATATGTATATTTGATAATAAACGAAAGAAATGAGACTAGGTTTATACAAAACCCTTTCTTTGTTTACAAACAAGAAAAAGAGTACAATTAATCCTATACGAGGATGTTAAGTACAAAAAAAACAAAATTTAGGGAAATAGTGCTATAGGAGTCTGATCTGCGGTCGATCACTTTGTCCCTTGGACCACACGATGACGAAGAAGTGCTGTAGAAGAAGAAAAAGAAGAAGAAGAAAGCTTTAAAGACTGCAGGAGGGATTGAACTCTCATTGCCAAAGTCGTCAATCACTACTCTCGGTCTATGCTCTCTCTCTCTATGACCTCTTGATCTCTGATCTCGATCTCTCCCCTCGACCGACCTTTTTTTTGATCTGATCTGATCTGCTCTGATCTCTGTGACTAGGGGTCTCTATTTATAGAGCTTAATCACAGTAACTGTCCAGTCGGCATAGAAGACGAACAGTAGAGAGAGTAGCGTTCTTTACGCGGCGGTTGTGATAACTGCTATCCATGTTTGAATGATCTCCTGAATCCACGTGTGACGCGTGTCCCATTATGAGATAACGCGTATAACTGCTGCGAAGATCACGGCATGCAAGCCACGTAGGTAACTGCCCCTCGCGTAGAGATGGTTGGCATAAAAGCCAAATAACTATCTTGTAGGCGTAAAAGCCAAATAGTTGTCTTGTTGGCGTAAAAGCCAAATAGCTGTCTGGTTGGCGTAAAAGTCAAATAGCTGTCTTGTGGGCGTAAAAGCCCAATAGCTGTCTTGTGGGCGTAAAAGCCCAATAGCTGTATAATAGATAACCAGCGTAAAGATAGCCAATTATCCTTTCTGACTGAGGTCTTAAGCATATTCTGGGCCATGTAGCCTTGTCACGTACCTTTGCAAAATATAACCTGAGTTGGCATATTTCGAGGAGATAGCATACAGCGTGCTCCTATAGTTGAAAATAGCCCGAGTTGGCGTATTTCGAGGAGATAGCGTACGGCGTGCTCCTATAGTTGAAAATAGTCTGGCTGGAGTAAAATACAGGGATGGTGATGTGGGCGTATTAGCCCTAATTTTAGCTCTCCCAGTCATTAAAAGTAGAATCAAATCTCGTGCATTAAATACAGAGATCTGCCCCCATCTCACGCATTAACTGTAGAGACGTGCCTCTAGTTATGTACGAAGAACAGCTTTTGACGTGGCATTTGGTTACGTCTCATCTTGAGCGTAAAATCTCATGTCTGCCTGTGTAGAATAGGCATCGTATTCCTTGAATGCATAAACAACGTCTTATATCAGGGATTATGTTACTAAATGACAGTCTGGGTCTCTGTACAGAATTATCATTACAGTCATCCTCTCGATCGTCGTGCAGTACTCTTTGTCATGAGTCAGGTTCATTGTTCCGTCTAATAGGTTCATTCGAGAAATACGAAGAGTTTCTCGTACAACTTCATGCTGCATTAAAAGCAGACATATTTTACTCCGAAGTGGCGATGTAACAACCTTTTTACGCCAAAGCAGTCTGGAAGTACTACCTTACGTGGATCGATTTGGAGCTCTGTTTTACGCTGTATAGCATTGAATCTCTGCTGTACGCCAATAGCTCTGAATTCATATTTTATGCCACACAGCGTTGAAGCTCTATTTTACGCGGGCTTTATGCATATTGGGAGTTTTACGCATATAATTTCCCAGCGTATTTTTCATGCTTCTACAAGACCTCCTTCAAAGTTTTCAAATTCCTCGTAATTTGAAATACTTTGAATAAAGCATGAAACGGTCAAATTTGACTCATTCCGCGAGGCTGATTTTGCGACAAATTTTTAGGAATTTGTTGGGATTTAGTAAGTTCTCTTCTGCCTATATATAAAGGCAAGCGAGTGAACCTATTTTTCCATACTTCCTTCACCAAAAAGATATGTTTGCCGCCATTCATCAGGCTGACCTGAGGAAGAAGAAGATCATGTTCTTCCAGCATGTAAGGAGCCGTAAAAAAAGGCATCTTCGAGCAAATATGCTCTGCAATGATGGATCATGGAAGGATATCAAAGCTTCCTTTGCACGGGATAATCAGCAATTTCATATGACGATTCGTCCAGGAGAGAGGAAGGGTCCCATCAGACCACATAGCTTGCTAGTTGTATTTTCTTCCATTATGGAGCTGGACCCTGGTGGACAGCTTGGTCGTGTCTTCCAGTATTGTGTTGGGTCTGAATCCCTAACACAATTCTAGGGCGTGGCTGCCATAGCGCATGGAGGATGGGCTTGAATAATTGATACATGCCCAATTCTGTATCCTCCCACCATTAATCATTTTCTTGTTCATCTGCCGCGGAAGCTGATGAAGTATCGTAGAAGGAGAAAAAAATCTACACCAATATGAGAACCTGGCACAACAGATTCTCGGCATGATCTTAAATGAAAATGAGAAATCCTTTGTAGAAAAAGGATTTCCGCCATATGTAATCATGAAAATGAAAAATCCTTTGTAAACTAGATTTTTATCATATGTAGTCATGATTAATAGATTTGTCTTCTTTTACGACTTGCTGATTTGCCATATTTGCAATTTGGGGGATCTTTGGTGGACCTATTACTTCTTGTGCACGAGAGTGCAAGTAATAGGTTTGAGATAAGTCCTGACAGAGATAATATAGACGTTGTAAAACATGACTCTATGGGGATAGCGGAGAGACATATTTCAGATAAAATATGAACATGACCTGACTTTTTTTTTGCTGGGGAAAATGAGGATAGTTCAGAGGTAATATGGACATGAACAGTTCATTTCCATTGCGGGTATCCCACTGGAGGATTTTTGTGGACCTATTAGTTCTTGTGCACGAGAGTGCAAGTAATAAGTTTTAAGACAAGCCCTGCCAGAGGTAATATGGACGTGGCAGTTTTTGTGGACCTAACACCACTGGCGTACTTAGAGTTAAGTACGGATGTTAAGTTGAGATGACAACCGATATCGGAGATAATATGGACATGATATTCGATAGTCGAAACTCGGGAGATTTGTTCAGAGGTAATATGGACATGGCAAACTCATCCTGAGAGAAATAGTATGACAGCAGTTCAGAGGTAATATGGACATGAACCCATGTCCGAAAAACTCATTGAGGAGTGATTAGTGGAGTATGGTCTATCTGAACATGAAGATAGACCAAAGGATCGTTCCGCTGGGGAGACTGATGGGACGATAGCTCAGAGACAATATGAGCATGGCTAGCGTCTAACGAGATTGGTTTTGAATAGTCACTGCGGGAGTGTGCAAGTAGACCTAAGGATTGCTTCGCTGGGGAAATTTTGAGGATCCATCCTCCATTGCATATCCGGAACTCTTGGATACAGATGATGTCCTTTTACAAGAATTTAAAGGAGAAAATATTGCACATAGGCACTTGCTGGGGATGAAGAATCAAGAGTTGATTTGTACATCTGGGTTGTCCCGCTGGGGATGAGGGAAAAGAGTTCATAGTTGCCTCATCTTCGAACACAGAGGGAATTCTACCCCCAACTTTGTATGCTGCTCCATTTTGTCGAGGGAGACTACCCCCAGCTTTGGATGCTGTTCCGTAAGGGAGACTACCCCCAGAGATGTCTTTGTCTGGTTCTTCTTCTTCTTTGCCTTTATCTACCAAAGTTGATTTAGCAGGACCTGCCTCTGGCTTTATAGGATCAGACTTTGGGGGTTTGGAGTTTGCAATAGATGCGGCGTACCCTAACCCAAAACGAGTTCGTTGATAGTAAGGATCACCGCGCAACGGTACTCGACTGCCTTTGCCATAATTGAGGCCTTACTTCAATTTTAAATCATAACTTATGTTTTGCATAATCTTTAAATCCTGTGGACTATATCTGTGGACTTGTATTTTTCCAACATCAGACTCGTGAGAATCTTCTTGTACCATCGGTCTATTCTACATTCGATCAAAGATTATTTGATGCTGATCGTCGCGAGTCGGTGGAACAATGAAGATAGGGTTTTCATGTGGCCTATATGTCATGACAAAATTAGAAGTTGACGCTACTTCCCATATGATCTCCCTATGCTTGGTAGTTAGAGGCACTAAATATTGATTTTGACCCCTGTCTTTGTGTTTTTGGATCAAGAAATCCCGTAAATCAGGGGGAGAAGAAGAAGAAGGCTTATGCTGCCTTTTTACATCAGTTGGGGTATGGAGATTGGGAATCATAACTCTCTCTCTGACATAAGAATACAGCAGTTCAGCCATGTGAGTAGCATACGATCCACCATCCTTCTGAGGAGCGTATTTTCCCGTAAAATGGGTCTTCTTTACGCGGACGGGCTTATTCTGGCATAAAATAGGAGAAGTCTTCAAACGGCCTCCATTGTCACGCGTAATCTGAAGAGCCGGCAACTTTTTCTCTTGGTGGCGTACAAGCCTAGAGATCGGAAGATTCGCCACTCGTTTTCCCTTGATGTGACCCAAGGGTCCATCTGCCTCCTTATAGATGGGAGATGCATTTTTACGCGCAGGGCGCATTTAAAATTTCTGAACTGGCGCTGAGGCCTTGTCAAAAATTATGTCTGCCACATCAGAGATGGGAGACGGAGTTTTACGTGCAGGACACGTTTGAAATTTCTGAATTGGTGCTGATGCCTTGTCAGAAATTATGTCTGCCACGTCAGAGACGGGAGATGGAGTTTTACGCGCATGGCGCATTTAAAATTTCTGAATTGGCGCTGAGGCCTTGTCAGAAATTATGTCTGCCACGTCAGAGATGGGAGACAAAGTTTTATGCGCAGGGCGCATTCTGGACTTCTGGATTGGCACTGAGGCATTACCAGAAGCTTTATTTGCCACGTCACAGACGGGAGACAGGTTTTTACGCACAGAGCGTATAGGTTGTGATGTCACAACCTTGTTGATCGGAGAGAGAGAGAGAGCCTGCAGGAAGGGTAGAGGATGTCCGGGGCATCCATACTTTACGTAGCTTCCTGTTGTGTTGGACAGAGAGGGAATGAGAGCTACCCCCTACGTGAAGCATGTCTTCATAAGAAGATTGGTCGAATTAGACGACCAAAGTCTTCTTCGTTGCTCCGACGGATACAGTATCATGTTGAGCAATGACTTTCTCGTCAGAAGAGAAAGTAGTCCCCAACAGAGTCGCCATCATGTGTTTGATAATAAACGAAAGAAATGAGACTAGGTTTATACAAAACTCTTTCTTTGTTTACAAACAAGAAAAGGAGTACAATTAATCCTATACGAGGATGTTAAGTACAAAAAAAATAATTCTGCGGAAATATTGCTATAGGAGTCTGATCTGCGGTAGATCACTTTGTCCCTTGGACCACACGATGAAGAAGAAGTGCTGTAGAAGAAGAAGAAGAAGAAAGCTTCAAAGACTGCAGGAGGGATTGAACTCTCGTTGCCAAAGTAGTCAATCACTACTCTCTGTCTATGCTCTCTCTCTCTATGATCTCTTGATCTCTGATCTCGATCTCTCCCCTCGACCGACCTTTTTTCGATCTGATCTGATCTGCTCTGATCTCTGTGACTAGGGGTCGCTATTTATAGAGCCTAATAACAGTAACTGTCCAGTCGGCGTAGAAGCCGAATAGTAGAGAGAGTAGCATTCTTTACGCGGCGGTTATGATAACTGCTACCCACGTCTGAATGATCTTCTGAATCTGCGTGTGATGCGTGTCCCATTATGAGGTAATGCGTATAACTGCTGCGAAGATCGCGGCATGCAAGCCACGTAGGTAACTGCCCCTCGCGTAGAGATGATTGGCATAAAAGCCAAATAACTATCTTATAGGCGTAAAAGCCAAATAGTTATCTTGTTGGCGTAAAAGCCAAATAGCTGTCTGGTTGGCGTAAAAGCCCAATAGCTGTCTTGTGGGCGTAAAAGCCCAATAGTTGCATAATAGGTAACCAGCATAAAGATAGCCAATTATCCTTTCTGACTGAGGTCTTGAGCGTATTCTGGGCCAAGTAGCCTTGTCACGTACCTTTGCAAATATAGCCTGAGTTGGCGTATTTCGAAGAGATAGCATACAGTGTACTCCTATAGTTGAAAATAGCCTGAGTTGGCGTATTTCAAGGAGATAGCGTACGGCGTGCTCCTATAGTTGAAAATAGCTTGGTTGACGTAAAATACAGGGATGGTGATGTGGGCGTATTAGCCCTAATTTTAGCTCTCCCAGTCATTAAAAGTAGAACAAAATCTCGTGCATTAAATGTAGAGATCTGCCCCCATCTCGCGTATTAACTGCAGAGACGTCCCTCGAGTTCTGTACGAAGAACAGCTTTTGACGTGGCGTCTGATTTCGTCTCATCTTGAGCGTAAAAGCTCATGTCTGCCTGTGTATAATAGGCAGCGTATTCCTTGAATGCGTAAACAATATCTTATATCAGGGATTATGTCACTAAACGACAGTCTGCGTCTCTGTACAGAATCATCATTACAGCCGTTCTCTCGATCGTCGTGCAGTACTCTTTGTCAGGAGTCAGGTTTACTATTCCGTCTGACAGGTTCATTCGAGAAATACGAAGAGTTTCTCGTACAACTTCACGCTGCATCGTCTCTTGAACACCAACTTTCTGCAGGTAAAAGCAGACATATTTTACGCCGAAGTGGCAGTGTAGCAACCTTTTTACGCCAAAGCAGTCTGGAAGTACTGTCTTATGCGGGTTGTTTTGGAGATCTATTTTACGCTGTATAGCGTTGAAGCTCTGCTGTACTCCAATAGCTCTGAAGTCATATTTTACGCCACACAGCGCTGAAGCTCTGTTTTACGCAGGCTTTATGCATATTGGGGTTTTACGCATATAATTTTCCAGCATATTTTTTATGCTTCTACAATGTATATGGTCATTAAAAATAGTTTTAGACCTCAATAAATTCCAGAAAAATTATACAATACACTAATAATAGTTTTACATCCAAAAATATATTTTTTGCACAATATTAATAATTAATTAAATACAAATAATTATAAATTTATGAATATTATATATTATAATTAGCTAAAAATAAATAAAAAATTTTTAATCACAATAATTTTAGAATACCAATATTAATAAATTAAAATTTTAATTATAAAAATTAAGGGATTACAACAAGGTTTGGTAAGTTTTCTCGAACGAGATGCACCAGGGCACCCGGATCATTTAACTTGGGAAGAAATATAGTGCTTTAGTAGCACCGCATATAAACGTGACATTTATTGGGGATCACAACCTTATAAATGACGCATCGTACGCCCTTCGAAGTCCTATATGACATGTCACTCATGGTGTGAATTATATCACCAATATATGTGCCAAAGCACCTCTAGTAGTATAGTATATATATATATATCAATAATCAGCCTGTAATATGGTGTGTCTCTCCCCACCCAATATAACCTCATGTCTCATGTCTACGATATCTCATGTCCATAACACGCAATATCATGACCTCTAGCTAGTGCAACGAGTCATAATAATATCCATATAAAATGTAAGTCTCATATCACGAATCATGTAAGCCTATACAAAATCACCATGAATAACTCAAGAAAGATTTTGTCACATGAAATAGTGTCAAGTGTCTTAGGGTATGACGTACTTGGTAAAGCAAGCACGTAAAAATAGGATCGTGGAATCAACTCTCTAAGTGACGTTACTCGACTCCACGTACGACATCGGCACCCAAATCTTGTTCGGACGCTAAGCAATGTCTCACGGTCATAGGATAAACATACACATCACACATATCAAATAACTATAATAACTAAATAAGATAAAAGCAAGGAACTGTGATACATCATGGCAAGGTACACTTGCCTGGGTTCTGAACTCCTTCACGAAATCGCCCATCATGTGGAACCGTGGGGCCCACGAAATGATGTTTCGTTAACGTTCTCATAATTGAACCAAACTTGGGTCACAGGACCAGCATAATACTGCGAATTCGATGGCACAAGTTTTGTTGTGAAATGACAAGTACACAAAAATAAGGATGAGTATCAGAATAGGTCGATACGGTACTTTTTGACGGATACACGTTGATTTCGGTGTGCACGTACATCCAAATCAAATTTTATAAAATATCACACATCCGTATTGATGATACGCGTATTTTGATATAATTTGTATAGGACAAACTTGCCTTGTTTGGCAGAACGTAACCCGTATCGCAAGATTTTGGGTATTTTAAAAACTAGTTTTTGGTCATTTTGGAACAAGAATAATTTTATCATTAAAGCAAACTAATAAAAACTAAAAGAAAAGTAAAATTTTTGGTTATATTGTGAAGAATTTTGTTCAATTCAATTTTGAAAATATTAAACGGGTTTGTGGAAAATTGGGCATGAACATGGAGATTTGGATCAAAATTCTGGACTGTTCTTGGTCAATTTTTTCGGCCGACTTCCGGTCGATTTTTTGACCAATCCAGGGCACAAAAACTCGTCCCTCTCAGAGAGAATCCTAGAGGGTTAGGTTATGAACGTACCAGCGAAGACGGAACACAAATCGGACGAGCGAGGAGGGCGAAGACTGCGCTCGAAGCAGGGGCCGCAAGGCGCTATTGCTATTGCTGCTGCTGCTGCTGCCGGCGGTGCGGGCGGTGGTCAGCGCTGCGGCACGGCGGTGCGGCGGCACAGCGGCGCTACGGGGGTCAGAGGCAGTCGACGGTGCGGGCAGCGCCGGCGGATGGTGGTGGGTTAGGGTTAGGGTTTTTAATATATATATACATATATATAGGAGAGAAGGGGGCTGTTCTCCTGTGTACGCACGGGTGGGTTGGGTTTTAAGTTTAGGTTTAGGATTTGCTAATGGGTAGGGCTTGGGTTAATGGCTTTAGGGTTTAGGTTTTGTTCTTTTTATTTTATTTTCTTTTATTTCTTTTATATATATATATATATATATATATATATATATATATATATATATATATATATATATATATATATATATATATATATATGGTCATTAAAATTAGTTTTAGAGCTCAATAAATTCCAAAAAATTTATACAATACACTAATAATAGTTTTACACCCAAAAATATATTTTTTGCACAATATTAATAATTAATTAAATACACATAATTATAAATTCATGAATATTATATGTTATAATTAGCTAAAAATAAATAAAAAATTCCCTTAATCATAATAATTTTAGAATAATAATATTAATAAATTAAAATTTTAATTCTAAAAATTAGGGGGGTTACAACAAGGTTTGGTAAGTTTTCTCGAACGAAATGCACCAGGGCACCTAGATCGTTTAACCTGGGAAGAAATATAGTGCTTTGGTAGCACCACGTATAAACGTGACATTCATTGGGGATCAAAACCATATGAATGATGCATCGTATACCCTTCGAAGTCCTATATGACATGTCACTCGTGGTGTGAATTATATCACCAATGACCCTCATATAGTTATGCTGCATGCTGACAAGAACATTGTACAGACTTAACATATTGAAGTAAAAAATAATTCATATTGCTTAATGTATCGCTAATACATGTTTTACAGGGATATGACAAGTGGGTTATTGGTAAGAATCGTTATTAAGCAATATACTCTAATTTTATATATGCATTGTATATTGTTGCTTGCATAATATGGTTCCATTGTACTGCTGGATATTCTGAACAATAAAATAAACCTACTCCCTAATAGAAAGATTACTAAATTAATGTGCTTGCTTCTCACATGATTACTTAGTGTTGGTTTAGGTGAGTAGGCTAGTTTCTGCTCAACAGTACTCGATATGTACCGACCAACGTTTATGGGCATCCCCAGGTACTCAGCTTTGGTGAGTGGATGGAACTGTCCCGAGACATCGAAGCATTATTAGGGCACGCAGAAGCTCTTCTTCCAAAGGATGTGTCTTCTGTTATAAAGGGCATGATGTATGGAATATTGTAACTCAGTTGTATCAGTGAGATTATAAGCCAAGAGGCAAGTATTAATGTAAGACAATTGGCAAAATATCAGTTATATTTGTGAAGCTTTGTAATCTGTTGTAAGCTATGTACTCAAAGATCATTATCAATAAAGAGATGCTTTTCATTCTATTCTGTTGTAACTTTAATTTGTCTGCTTATTTTTATTGCTATATCGATATTTCTGAGAAATACCATGACTTGTCTATCTTCTTGCCTGGTACAAGTATAATCTAGGGTTGTACAGTATCACGCTCGTGGCTACCTTCGATTCTTCAAAATCGGGACGTGACAAATTGGTATCTGAGCCAGGTTTATGTGTCCTTGGACTCAATTTAAATAAAAGTTGCACCCACGATTACTCAAAGTTGCTTCCGCGGATACTCAAAGTTGCGTCAGTGACTATTCAAAGTCTCTTCCACGATTAGTTATAGTCGCCTCATTGCGTATCCAAAGTTGTCTTCTGTGAGTATTTAATGTTACTTTGGTGATTATAGAAATTGCATCTGTGATCGTTCCGTGTTGCTTTCGCTATTGTTCAAAATTGTTTTCGCAATTGAGAGTATTTAAGCTCTTGGCTACACTCCCTAGATATTCCATACAATAAGCCGAAATACTATGATGGCCTGGTTGTGATTCTTGAATTGTAAAGATACCAAGAATCCAATAATGATTCAATGCCATAGAAGAATAACTTGTGATTAATATAATTTGTATGTGGTAATAAAGAGAAACTAATATGTGTGTTGTAATCAATGTGAATATGCATGAGTAATTTCAACAATGGGAATCAACAGTAATACCGTGTTGATTCATGTACGATGGAGGAATTATGTTTATATCTGAGCAATGAGTATCATATTTGTGGTGGGCAATGCTACCATGTGAAGGGAGTGCGGTATAGATGTTGGATCAGAGTAAGAACATTATGACTTTCAGAAATGGCTTAGTCTTTGAGTGGTATATGCCTCTACCATCTTAGTGATGCTTGTGTAGTGACATTTCCATAAGTGATAGTATTGAGCTACCAGTAAGAATAGGTTAGTGTCGAGACTTAGTCGAGAATGATGCCTATAGTATTATGTTGCAAGTGTCCCTGGGTATTTTTGGATTGAGTATCAATAGCAGACCCTCGATAGCTGAATGCTACAAAGGGTAGAAGGGAAGTAAAAGATATGAGATGGATGCCTTAGTTGGGAACAACGAGTTGGATTATACGGTTAGACGTTAAATAAAATCAGCTGGGTAAAAGTTTTAATTTAGCATCAATGATTGAATGTTACTATTAATAAATAAGTTCGATCATATATTGAATGAGATTGGTTTAAATTGAGTAAGAGTCACATACGGGAATATAATGTTGGTTACAGGAGTTTGAAAGTTCTTGGAAATTAATTCTAGTGGGACTGAGTATGTAGAAAACTGTTTTCTTTGACCTTAGGTGTGTAGCATTTACTACAGGCCTAACTTAAATGGGTAGCAGCCATGAAGTGGGGATACCTGAAATTATCAATTGGTGAAAAATATTTAGTTTGTATATGAACTTGTAGGATTGCAAGGAACTAATCGATGACCCTTATTTTATGGCGATCGATGTAAGTTCTCTAAGAGACTTCAATGGAGGGAATACAAACAAATTTGTGGTCAAACAAGTTGGAATAAATACTATCGACGAAAAATTTTGTCGCATCGATAACAGTTGGTTGATAGAAAACTTAGTGACATTGGTAACAACTGATTTGCAGATATAATTTATCAAATTATTAACTCAGGATGTTCCCTAGATTGGTGGTATCACCAATATAGCGTACATGAATAATTATCGAATGTGGCTTAGTGAGATAAAATTCTAAGAGACATTGATAAGGTAATACAATTAAGTTGATAATTAATTCGAAGAAAATTTGACCCTAGTAAAATAAAGTTAGCAAGAGAAAAATGGATGGAATAAATTGGAAGAAAGATACCTTCAATATATTGATTGGACAATATTGTCGGCAATAAATCAATTGGGTGAAAGGGCACATGCGAATACTTAGTATGGATGGAAAAGAATTGACAGCAAGGATCACGAACGATATACTTGTAAAAGTAGTTGATCAAAATTTGAGTTTAGATTAGTGGCCTTGTCCCAAAGATAAATCGAATGCATGAGAACTCTAGAAAGATATAAAGATATAACGAGAGTATGACTATGAAATCAGAAGTTTGAAATAATATGTGAGAGTATTTCAAATTTTTAATGTTGGTGATTTACTTGATGGATATAAGATTGAGCGTGTAGTTATAGATTGACCATGTCGGTTGGGGTAAGTCTAGAATGAACTTTTATTTGAGGTAGCCCCTTATGATATTGACCGTGGGTAGATAGATCTACACTACAAAAATATACTGTTTTAACAACGGAATTATTTATCACTAAAATGGATATTTTCGTCGCTGAGAAAAAATTAACGCCACAGCGACGGACTAGCGACATAAATTAATATATGTTTCTTATATAAGTATATTAGTCATTATTCCGTCGGTATTACATCGCTACACCAGCGACGGATAATATTCCGTCGCTGATATCCGTCGCTAATTCTAGTATTTTTGTAGCGCTAACCCAGACTGTTGGATGTTCCTTATTTTGGATAATTCAATGGTAGTGCATTCGTGGTTTGAGTTGGTAATAAGATTGGGGTAGAAGTCCCTTAGACTTGTCAGATTTTAGTTGGATCTAAGAATAGAGATGAGTATGGTCCCTAATAGCTTCCTAGCATGAGATGAGTTTCCTATGAACACTAGATTTAGCTATCGGTATAGCAAACCTTAGAGACTTGACCGAAGAGTATGTTGGTAGTCGGAGACCCATAGGATGACCTTGTTGATGTGCATGGGTAATATAGCATCGTGAGATTGGAACAGAGTATTGCGAGTTAGCCTGTGTGTAACTTATGTTTGGATAGTTGGTTGCAGAAATTAGGAATGAGTGTTTCGAAATAGCAGATCGTGTTGGAATGGTTAAACTGTTGGATGAGTAAGTTTGAGAATTGATGGTTACCAGAGTTGGATTTGATTGCCTCGACTAGAATAGAAAATCAATAGTGGGTTCGGTTGGATAGATTATCTTGGAATGGTTTCTTCTGGAATCAAGTTGGAATTATAAATAAATCATAATAAAAGATATAAATATCGCTTGAATAATTTGGATGGAAATTTCATACGTTGGAAAGAAAAACTTGATACACGATGTAGCTAATGTGATTATTGCACTGGACGAATTATGATCATTAAACTATAAAAAATTATAGCATGGATCGTTATACGATAAAAGGAAACTCTGGATTTATTAGAATTTGCTAGTTATTTAAATTGAAGAAATAACAATATTGAGAAAACTGTCAGAACGATTATAAATACATTTGGGGTCATAATAAAGTGACACTTGGTGGTATTCTTAATATGATTGATAAAATTTGGTGGATCAAAACAATGTAACGGCAAGTCAATCATTCATAAGAGATGGGAACGACAAAATTAGCATTGGAAGAAGGAATATTGTAATTTGGATTGATAGAAAATTAGGTTATGATCAGTTCGTTCGGAATGATTCAAGTAGCGTGCTTGGATTGAAGCTTAACCTGGGCATTCTATGTGGATTTTTATATTGGGTAGATTGGAAGTTAGCGATTGTGGCAACTAGTTATATGAATGAACACTATGAACAAGATAAAAGAATTGCGCATATGCTAAGATCAAAAAGATGTTGGTGAATGTTGAGAAGTGCTTAGAACAAAACTGGATTACAATGTGTTAGAAAGATACTGATAGGATTGGTCGAGTAAGTGTTGCAAGAACTTGGAATTATGAGAAATTGATGTTAAGGAACATCTTGGCCAAGAGTATTAAATGATCAGTAATGAGAAATGAAGCTATATCCATAGTCATTTGATTTCTCTAACCATCAGCATTGGTTGAGTACACTATGTTTCGAAGACGTCTGAAATATATGTACGATCCAGGTGAAGTGGTGAACAAAATTCAAATAGAGCTGCAAGAGAGTATTAATGAATGGAAGAAAATGAACAATCATTTGATAAGAAAAGAGATGGTAGAAACTGATGCACCATTATACGAGATTCATGAATGGGCAATACTTAATCTGACAAGAGATTGAATGGGATATTGAATTATGGTTGGCCTAAAACATTTCCTTGGTGACTTAAGTGACGTGGTGGAGTGAGTAATTTTCTTAAGTTTCAAGGACGAAACTTTTTCAGAGTGGTATATTATGTAATGCCCCACTCCACGAAGAAGTATTACGCTGAAGCTCTAGACAGATCAGACAGATGGGATACAAGTTATGTGCAAAATCGAGATATTTGGAGTGATAATGCATTCTTCCTCAACTTGGCAGGATAGAATATTTTATAGAGTGTTGTTCGAGTATATAATTATGCCAAGTTAGAAGACAGTGCATCACATCAGATAATCTCATTGAGGAATCGTGGGCATAGGTTGGATCGAGGCATGCAGCTATATTAGTAGATATGAGTGGATATGTTCCTTCTCCTCTACTCCTTCATACCCTAATAAAATGAATGTTAGTATTGCTTTTTTGTGTTGCATTACCATATGCTGCTCTAGTCCACATAAAGATAATGATGCCTTATGTTCAATATTGTAGTTGTCACGCCCCGATCTCCTGCAAGATCGGCCGTCCCCGCTAGGCTCCAATCACCGCGCTAGCGCTCTCGCGGGATAACCTTTCCCATCAGGTCATGATATCGCACGAGCAAAAGCTGCACCCGTGTAAGGCCATGAATCCGAACAGGCGGAGAAATAGCTAAGCCATAGAGTCGCACAGATAATCTGAATGCAACAGGAAAAGAAATGGACATGCGATTGGTAACAAGTTCACAGAGTCATCATAGCGGAAGCATTGAATAACACAAGTTTGGAAGTAAAACAAGAACTTTTATTGATATTGAATCAGTATTACAAGCGACGTTAGGCCGAGATTATAAGTCGCTCAAGCCCTCTCTCTCAAAACAATAAAAGCGTGTCAAGTGGCTAACAACATATAATGATACATAGGCGATGTTCCAATATTATGTCATGTATATATGCTTCAGCTCGGGACGCAATGCTCTAAGGCTCTAGAGCGAACTCCACACCTTAGCACGCACAAAGGGGTTTTCATACCGAACGAGATTCTTTCGCACACTGCAAATAATCTGGTGGGTTATAAGTACATGAATGCACTGGTGGGGAGGCTTCTCTCCCGCTTGAAAAATCCAAACACATTATATAGTTTATGTGCACTAACTGTTAAGTTATCTTTCTAGTCTTGCCTTAGGATCAGTTTTATGGCATAATATACGACCTAACTCGTGTGGCAGTCCGTGCGATATAAGAGAAACATGGCAAAACTTACCAACTTATCATTCGTACTTCCATGTCTAAAGATAAAACCAAGTTAAACCAAGCACAAATATATATAATGAAATCCAAGGAATCTCATAAGCAAACACAAGTGTCCCAAATGAGTTTCTGATTCTGGTGCACGAGTTACATGGATTACTCAGATGTGTTATACTAAGATGGGTTGCAACAGATTGCTCAGGTATTCAAATATATATATGTCTTGTACTTATATTCGTTCAAGTATTCCAGATTACTAGATGTAATGCAATGACTCGCACACGGATTACCGCTAAGCGAGGATGACTTATCTATATGAACAGATGTTGCTGGAAAAGCCATAAAGGACCAAGATGTAGTCATGAGTGAGAATGGTATACGACTCAAAGAACACAAGGAATCACATGCCATCCTGCCCGAATATGAGACTACTTAGTCTTAGAGCGAGAATGACGTACAATAAAAAGTACACGAGGCATCATATGCCATCCTGCCCGAACATGAGTTATATCATCCATAAATATGATTTCCAGCTCTATGAGTCTTCTATCTTTTTATCTCTCATATGCATCTTGCTTGATTCCATATATAATTTCTTCGATATGTTTATATCTACCATTCTAACCATGTCCATTTGTCCCTTTCAATTAGCAATGGTTGTCTAATTATGGTGCATCATATGCCATCCTGCACGAACATGAGACTACTTAGTCTTAGAGCGCTGCATCTCATCCTGCCCGAAATACGAAGACTAACACGATGTTTTGTCCAAATCAGATCAGCCTCAGTGCCCCCAAAACCATCCGGAGGAACAGATTAAAATACCTTGGGCACAAGTTGTCCGAGAAATCCAAGTCTTTGGGTCTTCAAGTTCACGACATGACATAATAATTCTTGATTCTTGCCATGAATGAGTATTGCTCCACGAGGTGTGATTCTTGCTTTACTTTGACATGATTCTCCTTTAAAGTTTAACTAGACTTGATGCATTCCCCTAGTTCAAAAACTGCCTTGGCGACCTACCGGTCCCGAATACTTGCTGGTTCATATTGCACGTAATGACTATTCAATATTCTTTCGGCTAACTAGATGAATGCAAGACATGGATCGTGTTACCCGATCGTGGCATAAAATTATGTGACAAGCATTAAAACAAGATGAGCGAGTACTAGTTAGCATGTAAGCGGGCAAGCATTGAAATAGTAAAACATAAGCCTTTACACTAGCGCAGGTCTAAAGGGTTAGTGGAAGGAGTAAAACCGTACAAGGGCATATCAGGTGGCATAATCTATAAGATGAGTAGTGTAAACATGTAAAGCAGTGTAAAGAGTATATAATAATCTACTCGAAGTATTAGTGGAGTCTACTTGCACGAAGCTAAGGTAGCATGCGAGGGTCCAACTATAAGCCAAGTTTTATTTCCATGTTCTAACATAAGCAATACAATATGGGATTATTCCTTTAGCTAGGTGCGTTTTATTCCTTATTAGCATGGAAGGGATGATTCACCTAGCAGCTAGCACGTATCATCCGTATATTTAAGTGTGTAGACTAAGCAAAAATAAGTTCATCGTAGCCACCCACTTTAGCGATGATTCACTTCGGTCGAGCGATACTCCGAGCATGTCTTTGAAAGTCTAAGTATGAACTCCTGATGGGCCAAGTCTGAAATTATTTACCTCAAGCGAGTCTTCTCATCGAGCAAAGCGTGTTGAGTCATCGTACTTGTACCGTTTGAATATGCTCTCCACATGAACGGAATGGGTCGTTACATTATATACCACTCAGAACAAGTCTCGTCCTCGAGACTTCCTAAGCGCAAATCGTTCTATCACTTACTATCGAATCTATCTCAAGCATATCAATCCGTATCACTAGACCCGTTCAAACATAACTTCCTACTACTTTTCTCATTCCATGTCGAATGTGTGTTGGGTCTGTTTCATTGAATGACTCTATCATTCATTCCATGCTCTGACTCGGTCTCTAATGCGCCTTAGCGCAGAACATATATCGCTTAACGCGGGGTACATTATAATCAATCTCGAATGACGATCTAAGGCTGAGGCAAACTTATCCAAATTGTTATACTCGTCCTAGCATAGCCAACACATTTATTTGGAACTACATTCGAGTTTAGCACATCATTGAGTCTGGATCGTACACATATTTCAGGCATCCCCGAAACACATATATTTCAACCAAGCTTAGAGATAGCGAAGTCGGACGAGTTACTCAGAAAAGTCTAAGTGTTCTTGTCTTACGAATCACGATGATACCACCAACAAGGTCAATTAAAATCCAAGTCATTTTCAATCTCACTCAACCCAAGCACTGCACTACCGTCAAGCACGATCTATCCAATCTATCGACTAGCGTTCATGTCCTATCGTCCATTTTGTTTGTGTCAAACATAGCACACACTTACCGTTCCAAGCCTAACTCTAAGTCTTGTTGTCACGTCCTAGTCCCAAAATATCGAGGGACTAGATACGTGGCAATGGCCAGCAGCACACACACACCGATGGACAAACCCAATTTAATGGACCCATCAGGAAGTACTTAAGCTGTAAAACAACAATAAGGGCAATGGTACTAGTCTCATCCATAAAAATAAATATAATCAACAACAGAAACATAAAGCAATATCAAGTCTCAATAAAATATATATTGGGGAACAACCGGATAATAAGTCTGATATAATAGTCAAGATACAAGAATAAAGATAACAACAGCAAATACTGAGTATGGATAAAGCATATACTCAGGAGAAATCCTCGACGATCACCTCGTCTTCTGGATCTGGTACTGCTCCAGTGTATGCACCTGTTCCTGCTTCTTCTCCTACTAATGCTATTGTCCCGTATACCTCGGGATAGATCTCGTCTGCTAATCCTGGGGACATAATCCGGAATCCAAGTTCTCAGGGGATATAGCAAGGTACAAAAATAACTCATGCCAAAAATAAATACAGTACAATAATAAATGAATCAATAGGGTAAACTAGGTAACCAACTATGTGAAATGCATGAGAGCATCACTAGACTTAGGTTGAGACTAGTACAAGCTCTGTGTCGGGGAACTTGTAGCAGATATACTATATAATTTACTATGTAGTGGACCTATGGCACCATAATAAATTTATATATAAAATCAGCCTGTAGCCTGTGTGTCTCTCCCTTCCCAATGTAATCACACGTCTCATGTCCATAATGTCTCATGTCTATGTCACGCAAGATCATATCTAATGTAGCAAGTCATAATGATAGCTAAGCACATGCAATATCTATGTCACGAATCATGTAACCTATACAGAATCACCATAAATATCTCAGGATAATTCTGTCTTATGAATAGTATCAGGTGTCCTGGATGTGACGTACTTGATAATGAAAGCATGAGAATATATAGGGTCTCGATATCTATGTCTAGGTAACGTTACACAACTCCGCGTACTGTATTGACACCCGAATATTATTCGGACGTTAAGTGATATCACGCGGTCCTAGGTTGAACAGATACAACATATAAATAAATCAAGGAATATTATAAACAAATGCTGTAAGTATGGCAAGGTACACTTGTCTGGGATTCTGACTCCAACTGTTGCTCTGGTATCAGCAAAATTTGCAGGTACTCCTCCGGTTGCTGAAATAAACATTACCATCAGGTTCAGAAGATATCAAATAGCTAGAATTGTCTTTCCATAAGTCCAATTTGGACATAGGGGCAAAAATGACAGTTTTTGGTCAAAGCGGGGTCCACATGTGGCCCGCTTCGCACCAAAAAATATGTCAGAGACAATATTCTCCAAATTCATCAAAGTTAGTATCCACAAGTCCAGAACGACGATACGAACCCAACGAAACATCCAGAACTAGATTCCGATGAGCCGATCACAAAATTGTCCGTCAAGTGGAGCCGTGGAGCCACGATACGCGATTTTGTCAACGTTCCCAGAATTGAACCAAACTTGGGTCATAGGACCAGCGTATTGCTACGAGTCCGATGGCACAAGTTTTATTTTGAAACAACATGCATACACGAAGTTACAAGAAGTTCCAAAACAGGGCCGATACGTGGCGTTGTCGACGGATACGCGTTGATTTCGGTGTGCACGCACATCCAAATCAACTTCCACAAAATCTCACACGTCCGTATTAACGGCGCGTACTTTTCGGTGAAGTCCGCACATGACCAAGTTATCCCATTTAGCGGGGCGCACCCAGTTCCAGAGAAAAATAGGGCAATTATTTGTTGATTTTGGGTCACAGTTTGCTGTCGCCACAGGATGCGATACCCAGAACAAATTATACGGGTATCGAGAGGGTCACAGCGGACAGAACAAAAAATAGGGCAGCAATGAGAGAGAAATAGTTACCTGAACAGGGCTCTGAAGAAGACTGAAAAATATGATTTTGCCAGGCGGCACGACGCAGCACGGTCGGCTTGCTGGCGGCGGCGGCTAGGGCACGACAGAGCTCAGCGCTGGTCTTCGTCGTGGCGATATTGGAGTCGCCGAGGCGGCGCTGGAGGCGGTCGGGGCTGCCACGGGTCATCGAAGAAAGAAGGTGGCCGGAGCTCGGGGGTTAACGGTAATGGTGATGGCTGGGGGTTCGTCGACGGTTGCTGGAGCGGGTGAAGAGGCGGAGGCTGGTGGAGCTATGGGCGGAGGTAGGACACGGGGAGTGGAGGCTGATGGGGAGACAACGGTTGTGGTGAGTGGTGGTAGCAGAGGAGATATGGCGGTGGTAGGGATGACCGGAGAAGAGGGTTTATATAGGAGGAGAGGGAGGGGATCCGGCGGTCGTTACTGGCGGAGAGGGGAGGCAAAAGGGAAGAGGCGTTGGGCGATTGCGGGGGAGGCAGGTACGGCTGGGAGGTGGAGCGGCTTAATCGCCGACTGTCGGAGTCGGGGAAGGGAACGGTTCGGGATTCGAAACAGTTGCGGGTTAACGGGTCTTAGCGGGTTCGGGTTTAGGATCCGATCCGATCCGATAGGGTATGGGTCGGGTTCTGGTTAACGGGTTCCGGGTTGGGTTCAGACCCGACCCGACCCACTAGGGTTTAGGCCCGGTTCAGGATTTTGGGCCGGTCTAGGTTGGTTTGGTTCAATAAACCGGTTGGTTCAGGTTGGTTTATTTTGGTTTAATAAATAACTTAGTTTTTAGGTCTTTAAAAATGGTTCTGGGGTCCAATAAATTCCAGAAAAATTACCCTATGTCTAATATTTTATTTTACACCCAAAAATAATATTTTTATTCTATTTTAATATTTAGTAAAACATTTAAAATTATTTAAAACTAGAATACCTTGATTTTAATTAGTTAAAAATTCTAAAAAATTCAAAAAATTTGTTTTTAAAATCCTAAAAAATCTAGGGGTTTACACTTGCTGCCCCAGTTCTATGGCTTACTCAAGAAATACTCTAAAGTTGGTCACACAAGTTCTTTCACTCGGCATAGGGTCATCTGCCTAATTACTAGGTCAGCTCACAAGGTCATAGGTACAGTTCATGCTCATGACTCATCGTGCAAATTCGTCGCACGATGTTCGCCCCAAATTTCTAAGATCAAATTATTGTTCATTTGCATGGGATATTCTAGCCAAGCTCGTTTCACTCTGATTTTTTGAGCACAGATCATCCTACTCACATTAGCACGTTCATTGTACAAGGTTCAATTTTGTTTAAATAAATTCATTCCTAAGACACGTTCGTTCAGCCGAATCCATGATATATCCATGTCGTACATCAAGCCTAGCGATTCACATAGTCTATCTACTCAAACAAGTTTGATAGAACCCACCTATACATTCTAAGTCTAGACCATCAAGTCACGATTCAATTCTAAGTCTTCCAACACGATTCACGTGTCGGTTTACAAAACCATCAAGCACGTCTTACTTCATGTTCTAGACTAACTCATCCTTGAAACACTTCCGATTCACTTGTATTCTCAAACTCATCTTATCGTGTCAAACCACAAGTCAAGATGGTCCTTCAATTGCCATACTTCGGCCTCCTGTAAGTTCGATCATCCCCGCTGGAAATGACATCACCACTCCAACACTCCCACTGGATAATTGTCTTAATCCGGACGTGACGTATGTGAGAGCATGGAGTTACGCTCGCACAAGACAAGAACGTCAATATTATAGTTATCATCAAAATGATCAAGACACCTTATGTTATACTTCGTTCTATCCAAGATATATATATATATATATATATATATATATATATATATATATATATATATATATATATATATATATATATATATATATCAAGTCATGTTCATCTAATAACCATTCATGCCGTGATCATAATTTATCTAGCCAAATCGTCCAACTTCAATGTTACCATTCAATAAATCCGTAGTCTACTTCTAGCATTCCACAAAAACTAAGTTGAAATCCTCAAGCCAAAGTTTATACATCTTCGTTACGTTCTATTTTATCGAGTTCGTCTGAATAATCATCGAACATGTTCCCGTGAGTTCGATCATCCCCACTGGATGTGAAATTACCACGCTAGTGCTCCTGCGAGATAATCTTTTTTCATCCGGGCCTGATGTCGAGTGTTATCTTTCAAACTAGATTCAAGATCGTTCGTCCAACTCAAGTTCAATCACATTATCTCCTTATCTCAATCTTCAAACCACAAAATTTCTTTACTTGTATCAATCCATGCTATCTTCCAACTATCAATACCATATCAAGTCTATTAATTCGAAACCACAATATTCATTCTCAGGCTAACTTCTATCGAGCGATATCCTGCTAAAGTTTTAATCTATTTATTTCAATTCAAAATCGCACGCACGATCCACCAAGTTTTCTCGACCAAGATATTAATTCTATTACCTTGAATCTCTATTCGATATAAGCCTTATTACTTGTTCAACACATTCTCAATAGTTCAAAGCAACTATCGCACGAGACCTTTGGTAACTACTGCTGGGCATTCAAATACTAAGGCTAGCCCAATCACGTCGCTTGCTAATAGACTCATTAGTTATCCCAAAACCCTCAATTCGCTCGAACATTTCTAAAACGATCCATCCACCACTCAAGAATTAATTCATCCAAATAAACCATATTTGATTTGTATTTGTCGACACAAAATATCATCCGAACTATTTTTTAAAATTCAAGCACGATCCTCTATATTCGCCTTAACGATAATCCGGTAACGTTTCTATCGGTTGTCATTCTAAGTCTGACTTATCCTTATCTAAACGATATCTCAGTCTAGCTTGCAAACTTGCTCATACCAAAGGGTTTTGGCGTGCGATACTCAACACAACTTATCCGAAAGACTGTGTGCATAGCTAACCATCTAAATAATATTCTACTTCTCACCCTAACCCCCTTGGTAATCACGTATAGGTATTCGGGTTCGCACATAAATATTTTATTCAAGCAATCATATCATTCACATGTACTTTTCAAAAATATTTAGGCTCATTGTATAAATATCCCAACAGAACAACGAGAGAGAGCATTTTGTACATAACCCACAAACAAGCTTTCAAAATTGAGAGAATCGATACGAAGTCCAAGGACGTAAAACCATGCTCTTATATCAATATGTTACGCCCCAATCTCCCGCACGATCGGTTGTCCCATCTAGGATCGAATTACCGCGCCAGCGCTCCCGCGGGATGATTGTTCCCATCAGGTCCTGATATCGCACGAGAAAAAGCTGCACCCGTGCAAGGCCATGAATCTGAACAGGCAGAAAAATAGTTAAGCCATAGTGTCGCACAGATAGTCCGAATGTAGAGCGAAAAAAGAAATGAACAGGTGATTGGTAACAAGTTTATAGAGTCGTCATAGCAGAAGCATTGAATAACATAAGGATAAAAGTAAAAAAAAACTTTTATTGATATTGAATCAGTATTACAAACGGCGCTAGACCATGATTACAAGTCGCTCAAGCCATCTCTCTCGAAAAAATAAAAGCATGCTTAGTAGCTTACAACATATAATGATACATAGGCGATGGTCCAATATTATGTCATGTATATGTGCTTTAGCTTCGGACGCAACTTTCCAAGGCTCCAAAGCGAACTACACATCTTAGCACGTTCGAAGGAATTTTATACCGAACGAGATTCTTCCACACGCTGTAAGCAATCTGGTGGATTATCAGTACATGAAAGCACTGGTAGGGAGGCTTCTCGCCCGTTCGACAAATCCAAACATGTCATATAGATTCCGTGTACCATCTATTAAGTTATCTTTCTAGTCATGTCTTAGGATCAGTTTTAAGGCATAATATAAATCCTAACTCGTGTGGCAGTGCGCCATGCGATATAAGAGAAATATGGCAAAACTTACCAACTTACCATTTGTCCTTCCTTATCTAAAGATAAAACCAAGTTAAACCAAGCACGAATATATATAATAAAATTCAAGGAATCGCATAAGCAAACAAAAGTGTTACGAGCGAGTTTCTGATTCAGGTGCATGAGTTACACAGATTACTCAGATGTGTTATACTCAGATGGTTTGCAACAAATTTCTCAGGTGTTCAAATATGTACAGATGTCTTATACTCATATTCGTTCAGATATTCCAAATTACTAGATGCGATGTAATGACTCGCACACGGATTACCGCTAAGTGAGGATGACTTATCTATATGAACAGTTATGGTTGGCAAAGCCATAAAGGACCACGATGTAGTCATGAGCGAGAATGGTATGCGACTCAAAGAACACGAGGCATCATATGCCATCCTGCCCGAAAATGAGACTACTTAGTCTTAGAGTGAGAATGATATGCAATAAAAAGTACACGTGGCGCTACTTGCCATCCTGTCTGAAACACGAAGACTAACACGATGTTCCGTCTGAATAGGATTGGCCCCAGTGCCCCGAAAATCGTCCATAGGAACATATTAAAATATCTTGTGCATAAGTTGTCCATAATATGCAAGCCTTGGGTCTTCAGATTCACGATATAACATGACAATTCTTAATTCTTGTCCTGAATGAGTATTACTCACGAGCTGTGGTTCTTGCTTTACTTTGACATGATTCTCGTTCAGAGTTTAACTAGACTTGATGCATTCTACTAGTTGGGGAACTGCCATGGCGACCTAACGATCCCTAATACTTGCAGGTTCATATTGCATGGAATGACTATTCAATAGTCTTTCGGTTAACTAGATGAATGCAAGACATGGATCGTGTTACCCGATCATGGAATAAAATTATGTGACAAGCATTAAAACGAGACGAGCGAGTACTAGTTAGGATATAAGCGGGCAAGCATTGAAACAGTAAAACATAAGCCTTTATACTAGGCGGGTCTAAAGGGTTACTGCGAGGAATAAAATCGTACAGGGGCTTATCGGATGGCATAATCTATAAGACGAGCAGTGTAAACATGTGAAGCAGTGTACTACAAAGAGTATATAATAATCTACTCGAAGTATTAGCGGAGTCTACTTGCACAAAGCAAAGGTAGCATGCGAGGGTCCAACTATAAGCTAAGTTTTATTTCTATGTTCTAACATAAGGAATACAAGATGGGATTATTCCCTTAGCTAGGTGCGTTGTATTCTTTATTAGCATGCAAGGGGTGATTCACCTAGCGACTAGCATGTATTGTCCGTATTTTTAAGTGTGCAGGCTAAGCAAAAACAAGTTCATCGTAGCCACCCACTTTAGCGATGATTTGCCTCGGTCAAGCGATAATCCGAGTGCGCTTTTGAAAGTCTAAGTCTGAACTCCTAAAGGGGAAAGTCTAAAATCCTTTACCTCAAGCAAGTCTTCTCGTCGAGCAAAGCAGGTCGGGTCATCGCACTTATATCGTTTGAATCGGCTCTCCGTATGAGCGGAACCGATCGTTATATTATACATCACTCAGAACAAGTCTCGTCCTCGAGACTTCCTAAGCGCAAATCGTTCTCGCATACTATCGAATCTATCTCAAGCATATCAATCTGTATCACTAGACTCGTTCGAACACAACTTTTTACTTGTTTTCTCATTCCGTGTCGTATGTGTGCTAGGTCTATCTCATTGAATGACTCTATCATTCAATCCAAGCTCTAATTCAGTCTCTATTGTGCCTTAGCACAGAACATATATCGCTTAATGCAGGGTACATTATAATCAATCTTGAATGACAAAGCCGAGGCAAACTTATCCAAATTATTATACTCGTCCGAGCGTATCCAACACATTTACTTGTTATTGCATTCGAGTTTAGCACATCACTGAGTCTAGATAGTGCACATATTTCAGGCATTCCCGAAACACATGTATTTCAACCAAGCTTAGAGATAGCGGAGTCGGATGAGTTACTCGGGAAGGTCTAAGTGTTCTCGTTTTATGAATCACGATAATACCACCAACGGGGTCAATTAAAATCTAAGTCATTTCTAATCCCACTCAAACCAAGCACTGCACTACCATCAAGCATAATCTATTCGATCTACCGACTAGCATTCATGTCCTATCGTCCATTCCGTTTGTGTCAAACATAGCACACACTTACCATTCTAAGCCTAACTCTAAGTCTTGTTGCCCCAGTTCTATGGCTTGCTCAAGCAATACTCTAAAGTTGGTCTCATAAGTTCTTTCACTCGGCATAGGGTCGTCTGCCTAATTACTAGGTCATCTCACAAGGTCATAGGTATAGTTCATGCTCACGACTCATCGTGCAAATTCGTCGTACGATGTTTGCCCCAAATTCCTAAGGTCAAATCATTGGTCATTTACATGGGGTATTCTACCCAAGCTCGTTTCACTCTAATTTTTAAATATTAAGAACAGATCATCCTACTCACATCAGCATGTTTGTTGTACAGGGTCCAAGTCTGTTTCAATAAAGCCATTCCTAAGACATATTCGTTCACCCGAATCCATGATATATCCATGTCGCACGTCAAGCCTAGCGATTCACATAGTCTATCTCCTCAAACATGTTTGATAGAACCCACCTATCCATTCTAAGTCTAGACCACCAAGTCATGATTCAATTCTAAGTCGTCCAACATGATTTACGTATCTGTTCACAAAACCAGCGTGTCTTACTTCATGTTCTAGAATAACTCATCCTTGAAATACTTCTGATTCACTTGTATTCTTAAACTTGTCTTATTGTGTCGAACCACAAGTTAAGATAATCCTTCAATTGTCAAGCTACGGTCTCCCGAAAGTTTGATCATCCCCGCTTGACGTGATATCACCACGCCAATGCTCTAGCTGGATAATCGCCCTAATTCGGACGTAACGCATATGCGAGCATAGAGTTGTGCTCATACAAGACAAGAAAGTCAATATTATAGTTATCATCAAAATGATCAAGACACCTTATCGTTATTCTTTATTTTATCTAAGATATATATACATATCCATCAAGTCATGTTCTTCTAATAACCATTCATACCGTGATCATAATTCATTTAGCAAAATTATCCAACTTTAATGTTACCGTTCGATAAATCCGTAGTCTAATTCTTGCATTCCTAAAAGAACTAAGTTCAAATCCTCAAGCCAAAGTTTATCCACCTTCGTTACGTTCTATTTTATCGAGTTTATCTGAATAATCATCAGATATGTTTCCATATCATCCCCTATGGACATGAAATTACCACACCAGCGCTCCCACGGGATAATCGATCTCATCCGGGCCTGATGTCGAGTGTTATCTTTCGAAATAGATTCAAGATCATTCGTCCAACTCAAGTTCAATCATGTTATCTCCTTATCTCAATCCTCAAACCATAAAATTCCTTTACTTGTATTAATCCGTGCTATCTTTCAACTATCAGTACCATATCAAGTCTATTAATTTGAAACCACAATATCCATTCTCAGGCTAAGTTTTATCGAGCGATATCCTGCTCAAGTTTTAATCCGTTTGATTCAATTCGAAATCGCATGCACGATCTACCAAGTTTCCTCGACCAAGATATTAATTTAATTACCTTGAATCCCTATTCGATATGAGCCTTATCACTTGTTCAACACATTCTTAATCGTTCAAACCAACTATCGCACGAGACCTTTGGATTCGCTACTGCTGGATATTCTAATACTAAGGCTTGCACAATCACGTCGCTTGCTCATAGACTCATTGGTTATCCCAAAACCCTCAATTCACTTGAACATTTCTAAAATGATCCATACACCACTCAAGAATCGAGTCATCCAAATAAACCATATTTATTTGTATCTACCAACACAAAATATCATCAGAACTATTTCTCAAAATCCAAGCAAGATCCTCTATATTCGCCTTAGCGATATTCTGATAACATTTTTATCGGGTTGTCATTCTAAGCCTGACTTATCCTTATCTGAACGATATCTCAATCTCGCTCGCAAACTTGCTCGTACCAAAGGGTCTTGGCATGCCATACTCAACACAACTTATCCGAAAGGCTGTGTGCATAGCTAATCATCCAAATGGTATTCTATCTCGCACACTAACCCGCTTGGTAATCACGTATAGGTATTCGAGTTCGCATATAACTATCACGTTCAAGCAATCATATCATTCACATGCACTTTTCAAAAATATTTAGACTTATTGTATGGAATATTCGAACGAAACAACTAGAGAGAGTATTTCGTACATAACCCATAAACAACCATTCTAAACTGAGAGAATCGATACGAAGTCCAAGGACGTAAAGCCATGCTCTAATATAATATGTTACGTCCTAATCTCCCGCAGGATCGGTCATCCCCGCTAGGCTCCAATCACCGTGCCAGCGCTCCCGCGGGATGATCGTTCCCATCAGGTCTGAATGCCGTACGAGAACAAGCTGCACCCATGCAAGGCCATGAATTTGAATATGCAGAGAAATATCTAATCCACAGAGTCACACAGAATAGTCCGAATGTAGCAAAAAAAGAAATGAACAGGCAATTGGTAACAAGTTCACAGAGTCGTCATAGCGGAAGCATTGAATAACACAAGTATGGAAGTAAAATAAGTACTTTTATTGATATTGAATCAGTATTACAAGCGGCGGTGGCCGAGATTACAAGTTTCTCAAGCCCTCTCTCTCGAAACAATAAAAGCGTGCCAAGTGGCTTACAACATGTAATAATATATATAGGCGATGTTCTAACATTATGTCTTGTATATGTGCTTCGGCTCCGGACGCAATGCTCCAAGTCTCCAGAGCGAACTACACGCCTTAGCATACACGAAGGGGTTTTCGTATCGAACTAGATTCTTCCGCACCCTGCAAGCAATCTGGTGGATTATCAATACATGAATGCACTAGTGGGGAGGCTTCTCGCCCGCTCGACTAATCCAAATATGTCATATAGGTTCCGTGCACCATCTATTAAGTTATCTTTCTAGTCTTACCTTAGGATCGGATTTATGGCATAATATAAAGCCTAACTCGTGTGGCAGTACGTCATGCGATATAAGAGAAACAAGACAAAACTTACCAACTTATCATTCGTCCTTTCCTGTCTAAAGATAAAACCAAATTAAACCAAGCACGAATATATATATATAATAAAATTCAAGGAATGCATGAGCAAACACAAGTGTCACGAGCGAGTTTCTGATTCTGGTGCACGAGTTACACGGATTACTCAGATGTGTTATACTCAGATGGGTTACAATAGATTGCTCAGGTGTTCAAATATGTACAGATGTCTTATACTCATATTCTTTCAGGTATTCCAGATTACTATATGCGATGTAATGACTCACACACGAATTATCGTTAAGTGAGGATGACTTATCTATATGAACAGTTATCACTGGTAAAGCCATAAAGGACCACGATGTAGTCATGAGCGAGAATGGTATACGACTCAAAGAACACGAGGCATCATATACCATCCTTCCCGAATATGAGACTACTTAGTCTTAGAGCGAGAACGACATACAATAAAAAGTACACGAGGTGCTACATGCCATCCTGCCCGAAATACGAAGACTAACATGATGTTTCATCCAAATTGGATCGTCCCCAATACCCCAGAAACTGTCCGCATGAACAGATTGAAATACCTTCTGCACAAGTTGTCCGCGATATGCAAGTCTTGGGTCTTCAGATTCATGACATGACATGATAATTCTTGATTCTTGTCCTGAATGAGTATTTCTCCACGAGATATGATTTTTGCTTTACTTTGACATGATTCTCGTTCAGAGTTTAACTAGACTTGATGCATTCCCCTAGTTCAGAAACTGCATTGGCAACCTAATGGTCCCGAATACTTGCAGGTTCATATTGAACGGAATAACTATTCAATAGTCTTTCGGCTAACTAGATGAATGCAAGACATGGATCGTGTTACTCGATCGTGGCATAAAATTATGTGACAAGCATTAAAACGAGACGAGCGAGTACTAGTTAGCACGTAAGAGGGCAAGCATTGAAACAGTAAAACATAAGCCTTTACACTAGAGCGGGTCTAAAGGGTTAGTGCGAGGAGTAAAACCGTACAAGGGCATATCGGGCGGCATAATCTATAAGACGAGCAATGTAAACATGTGAAGCAGTGTACTACAAAGAGTATATAATGATCTACTCAAAGTATTAGTGGAGTCGACTTTCACGAAGCTAAGGTAGCATGCGAGGGTCCAACTATAAGCCTAGTTTCATTTCCATGTTCTAACACAAGGAATACAAGATGGGATTAATCCCTTAGCTAGGTGTGTTATATTCTTTATTAGCATGCAAGGGGTGATTTACCTAGCGACTAGCATGTATCATCCATATTTTTAAGTGTGCAGGATAAGCAAAGACAAGTTCATTGTAGCTACCCACCTTAGGGATGATTCACCTCGGTCGAGCGATACTCCGAGCGCCTTTGAAAGTCTAAGTCTGGACTCCTTAAAGGCCAAGTCTGAAATCCTTTGCCTCAAGCAAATCTTCTCGCCGAGCAAAGCGGGTCTGGTCATCGCACTTGTGCCATTTGAATCTGCTCTCCGCATGAGCGAAACAGGTCATTACAGTAGTAATCAAAGAAACAAATGTATGATAATTGCTAGTACTATCGACACAAGAATGCTATAATGTAAGTCTTTCATGAAAAAAGAAATAATATTGTGTAATCTACTTTACATGCTTATAAACTGTGAATATAACGTTGAACATCTGTACAGCAGTCAGTACATCAGCGCACAGTTACTATAAAGGAACGCTTCATATGCGAGTATAACTTATGGCTTGGTACCACCGGACCACGAGAAGGTCTGTAAGTTGGAACCTACGGTTCACCAACCAGAATAAGAAATGAGGATATCTATAAGAACAAGAAACGAGAAGGCTTGACTTATATTTCTGTATCATGGAATTTATGCTTAATGTTTTATTTGCATAGCGTTTCATGGTAATGGACAACTTGTGCACAAGGTGTCACGTCCCAGTCCCAAAATACCAAGGTACTAGATACTAGCAATGGCCAGCAGCACATTCCGTTGGACAAAACCAATTTAATGGACCCATCAGGGTGCACTTAAGTTGTTAATACAACAATAAGGGTCTATAGTACTAATCTCATCCACAGAAATGAATACAATCAATATGATATATAAATCAACATCAAGTTTTAATAAAACATATCTCGGGAAATAATCCGATAATAAGTCTGATACAACAGTCAATAGACAAGAAATAAAGAGTATAACAACAGCAAAGACTGAATATAGATAAAGCAGATACTCAAAAGAAATCCTCGACGATCACCTCGTCCTCGGGTTCTAGTACTGCTCCAATGTATGTTCATGTCCCGTACACCTCGGGGTAGATCTCCTCTGCTAAACCTGGGAACATAATCCGGATCCAGGTCCTCAGGGGATATAGCAAGGTACAAGAATAACTCAAGCCAAATAAATGCAGTGCAGTAATAAATGAATCAATAGGGTAAACTATATAACCAGCTACGTGATATGCAAATGAGAGTATTATTCATACTCAGGCTGAGACTACTATAAGCTCTGTGTCAGGGAAACCCATAACAGCATTTTCTTGAAGGGCCAGTAAATGTGCCAAAGCTCTGTGTCAGATTCTAAGGTACCTCCAGTAATATAATATATATATATATATATATAATCAGCCTTTAGTATGGTAAAACTCTCCCCACCTAATGTAATCACACGTCTTATGTCCATGACACGCAAGATCATATCTAATGCAGCAAGTCATATGATAGCTCTGGATATAAAAAATCTATGTCTCGAATACTGTAAGCTATACAGAATCACCATGAATGACTCAGGAAGATTCTGTCTCATGAACAGTGTCAGGTGTCCTATGGTATGACGTACTTAATAATGCAAGTACGAAGATATATAGGGTCTCGATATCCATCTCTAGGTGACGTTACACAACTCCGTGTACGGCGTTGACACCCAAATATTATACGGACGCTAAGCAATGTCACACGGTCCTAGGTTGAACATTTATATCATATAATTAAAATAAGAGAACATTATGTAGCAAATACTACAAGATTGGCAATGTACACTTGCCTGGGATTTGGTTTCCAACTGTTGCTCCAGTATCTGCGGGATCTGCAGGTACTCCTCCAGTTGCTGAAATAATTATTACTATCACGTTCAGAAGATATCAAATAGCTAGAATTGCATGTCCATAAGTCTAATTTGGACACAGGGCAAAAGTGACAGTTTCTGGTCAAAGCGGGGTCCACGTGTGGCCCACTTCGCACCTAAAAATGTGCCAGAGACAATGTTCTTCAAATTCGTCAAACTTAGTATCTATAAGTACAAAATGACGATACAAACCCAACGAAATGTCCAGAACTGGATTACGATGAGCCGATCACAAAATTGCCCGTCAAGTAGAGCCGTGGGGCCCACGATACGGGATTTTGTTAATGTTCTCATAATCGAACCAAACATGGGTCACAGAACCTGTGTATCGCTACGAGTCTAATGGCACAAGTTTCGTTTTGAAACGATGAGCGTACACGAAGTTACGAGTTTCGAAACAGGGCCGATACGGGGTGTTATCGACGGATACGCATTGATTTCGGTGTGCACGCACATCCAAATTAACTTTTGCGAAATCCCATACGTCCGTATTGACAGTGCGCATATTTCGGTAAAGTTCCCACAAGACCATGTTACCTCGTTTAGCAGGGCGCCCCCAGTTCTAAAAAAATTAGGGTTTTATAAAGACCAATATTTTGGTCAATTTTACCCTCGAATTAAATATAATCTACAGCTCAATAAATTAAACTAAAATAGGGTTTTAAAACTAGGTTAAGTGGTCTAAATAACTGTTCAAGCCAATTTTGAAAACATTTATCAGGTTGGTCGCAAAATGATCGTGAACTGGGGAGTTCAGGATAATTCCTGATTTTTAGAAATTGAGGGTTTATTTTCCTGATTTTGCGTCGTAGTTTGCGACTGTCACAGGACGCGATACCCTGAACTATTTGTATGGGGTTCGAGAGGGTCACGCGGTCTATGCATAGGATTCAATAGAACAGAAATCGGATCAATGCACAGGGAGTTACACAAGCGTGAAGACAGGTACCTTGATGTTGCATGCTGTTGCGGATGAATGCGGCGTGGCGGGGCACGGCGGAGGCAGCGGTTGCTGCGGTGACTGCTCGGGTTGGAGGGAAGATCGGTGTCGGCCGGAGCTGGGTCGGCGGGGGAGTCGGGTTCGCGGAGGCGGCCGGAGCTGGGTCGACGGGGGAGTCGGGCTCGCGGAGGCGGCCTGAGATGGGTCGTCATTGGAGGGGAGCTCGTCGGCCGAAGAATGGTGGAGAGGGGTGGCTGGGGTTGCTGGGTGCCGGAGGTCGGGGTAGAGAGCTGGGGAAGATGGCGGTGGTTGTGGGGTTTTAAATAGGTGGAGATGACCGACGGTTAAGGGAGGGGGACCGTCGGCCGGCGGTCGCGGGAGTCAGAGTGGCGGGAAGGCGAAGGGTCGAGGCCTGCGGCGGTTTGAACGGTCGGCGGAGGGATTCGACGGGTCAGCCGCGTGTGAACGGCGGAGGGGAACCGTCGAGGAAATTTTGGGGGATCACTGTAGCACTATGCGGGTCAGGTTCGGGTCTGGTTCTGGGTATAGATCCGACCCGACCCGCTAGGGTTTGGGTCCGGTTTATTTAATTAGGGCTAGTTCGGTTCAAGATTTGGTTTATATTGGTTTATTTTAAAATATTGTTTTGGGCTATTTAAAAATAGTTTTTGGATCCAATAAATTCCAAAAAATTACAGTATGTCTAATATTTTATTTTACACCCAAAAATATTATTTTTATAACATTTTAATTTTAGTAAAATCATAAAATTAATTTAATACTAAAAATTATTTATTTTGATTAGTTAAAAAATCACAAAAAATACCCGAAAATTTATTTTTAAATTTTAAAAAAAACTGGGGGTTTACAATCTACCCCCTTAAGAGGATTGCGTCCTCGCAATCAAAAAATAACGAAATATAACCGGTCAGAAGAGATGACACGGTTGTAAGACATGTTCGAAGTACGACACAAGCAAAGAATCATGATCAAGAAAAATCGAAGGATGAGGGTTAAGCAAAATACCTAGGAAAGGAATAAAGTATTTCCCTAGACAATAAAAGTTAGGTAATTCAAGAGTGAAGAAAATCTGGTTAGATCAAAGAAACTACAGCTTAAAAATTTGGTTATCAATTATTAACAAGTTCAAAATACCAGGTTAAGGCTAAGAAAATGAACTAACAGGCACGTGTTAAAGCAATTTCTAGGAATAGATATCTATGAATAACTTAAATCTTACGCGTATTTGCTACTCCACGAGTCTGTGCGTTCTCCATTATCATCGTAAAAGCTTGTCCACGTACTTGCGGTGGTTCCCTTTGCTATTGCTGGGCTTGCTAAAAAAGTGCTGCTCGTGGTGCCAAGGGTGGCCTCGATTGATATCCTCCTGGTGCTGGTAGAGCTTGTTGGTTTACCATTGGTGCTCCTTCTCGACGCTCGGGCATTCCCTCACTGAATGCTGACTGGATCCTCAAGCTAAACAAAATCTTAATTTACGTCTACACTCCTTCTCAACAGGCCTACCTTGTCACAGTAGTGACAAGTAGGAAGGGTTAGGGATTTGGATACAGCTCCCTGTGGTGCTTGATGCAGGTGAGGTTTCTTTGCAGCTTCTCTATGCGGTGCTCTAGCTGGTGCTGATATGAAAGGCCGCTTCAGGTTGGACTCCCTCCTGGTGATGCGCTCCATACGTCAAGCTGCAGCAAGGACGTCCGTGTATGAAGTAGGTACAACGGATCCGATCATTCTCTATAGCTCAAAGTTTAGTCCATCGAAGAACTTCTTAGTCTACTCCTCTTCTGTCGGGATCAGGGTAGGGGCAAAGCGACTCAGACGGATGAACTCCGCATTATACTCTTCCACTGTCATACTGTCTTGAGTGAGGCGATTGAACTTATCCCGAAGTTCTGATCGAGCAATAGATGGAATATACATCTCCTGGAAAAGTCTAGAGAACTCTGCCCAAGTGACTTGGTCTGGTCCGAGCCGTCTCTCCTCAGATAGCGACCAGTGATGTGCATTGCCCGTCAATTACATCCGGACAGCAGTCATCCATCATTCTCTTGGAAGCTCAGCTGCTTCTAATTGATGTTGAGTGTTTGTGAGCCACTCATGAACTCCAGTGGCCTCCTCCTTGCCAGAAAAGGTATGGGGCTTCATCTGGCAAAAATCTGTGATAGATCCCGCCGATGGTCGCCTAGCTGGTGGGTTCGCCTGCTCCAGTGCGGTTACTAGGTTGTTCCTCAAGTTCTCCGCCTCATGACGCTGAGCCTCTTGTTGAATCTGCTGTTGGGCTTGCATCATTGCGTAGATTATTTAAAATATCTGTTACCCATCCATAGGCTGCCCTTATGGAAAATAGGCATCAGTGGAGTAAACTACGGTGGTGGTAGAATCTCATCTTGCCGAAATCTAAAAGTATGCTGATTTGCTTGACTGCTCTGCTGAGTGGAGGGATCTCCAATTAATGGCGTCACTCCATCTTCTTCGTAGGTGGCTATAGAACCTTGTGGTATTCATTACTCTGCGTCCAAAATAAACTATAAGAGGCACATAGAGAAATTATGGCAGGATGCAAGTCAAAAAATTAATTCGAATCCGATATAGAGATCAAGAATGATTCAATCAAGTGGATGAGATCCTATAACTTATCCTAAGGCTTGCTCAATTTCTTAGTTGAAACTGAAACAATTTAGTCGTTGACCTACAGGGGCCACCGAAAAAACTATGTCACGCCCCAGTCCCAAAATAATAAGGGACTAGACATGTGGCAATGGCCAGCAGCACACTCCGATGGGCAAACCCAATTTAATGGACCCATTAGGGTGTACTTAAGCTGTTAATACAACAATAAGGGTCTATGGTACTAATCTCATCCACAGAAGGGAATACAATCAATATGATATATAAATCAATATCAAGTTTTAATAAAATATATCTCGGGGAACAACCCGATAATAAGTCTGATACAGTAGTCAATAGACAAGAAATAAAGAGTATAACAACAGCAAAGGCTGAGTATAGATAAAGCAGATACTCAGAAGAAATCCTCGGCGATCACCTCGTCCTCGGGTTCTAGTACTACTCCAATGTATGCTCCTGTCCCGTACACCTCGGGGTAGATCTCCTCTACTAAACCTGGGGATATAATCCGGATCCAGGTCCTCAGGGGACATAGCAAGGTACAAGAATAACTTAAGCCAAATAAATACAGTGCAATAATAAATGAATCAATAGGGTAAACTATGTAACCAGCTATGTGATATGCAAATGAGATCATTATTCATACTCAAGCTGAGACTACTATAGACTCTGTATCAGGGAAACCCATAGCAGCATTTTCTCGAAGGGCCAGTAAATGTGCCAAAGCTCTGTGTTAGAGTCTAAGGCACCTCCAGTAATGTAATATATATATATATATAATCAGCCTTTAGTATGGTAAAACTCTACCCACCCAATGTAAATACACGTCTCATGTCCATGACACGCAAGATCATATCTAATGCAGCAAGTCATATGATAGCTCTGGATATAAAAAGTCTATGTCTCAAATACTGTAAGCTATACAGAATCACCATGAATGACTCAGGAAGATTCTGTCTCATGAACAGTGTCAGGTGTCCTATGGTATGACGTACTTGATAATGCAAGCACGAAGATATATAGGGTCTCGATATCCATCTCTATGTGACGTTACACAACTCCGCGTACGGCATTGACACCCGAATATTATTTGGACGCTAAGCAATGTCACACAGTCCTAGGTTGAACATTTGTATCATATAATTAAATCAAGAGAACATTATGTAGCAAATACTGCAAGATTGGCAAGGTACACTTGTCTGGGATTTGGTTTCCAACTGTTGCTCTAGTATCCGCGGGATCTGTAGGTACTCCTCCAGTTGCTAAAATAATTATTACCATCATGTTCAGAAGATATCAAATAGCTAGAATTGCCTGTCCATAAGTTCAATTTGGACACAGGGCTAAAGTGACAGTTTCTGGTCAAAGCGGGGTCCACATGTGGCCCATTTTGCACCTAAAAATGTGCCAGAGACAATGTTCTTCAAATTCGTCAAACTTAGTATCTACAAGTCCAGAATGACGATACAAACCCAACAGAATATCCAGAACTAGATTTTGATGAGCCGACCACAAAATCATCCGTCAAGTAGAGCCGTGGGGCCCACGATACGGGATTTTGTCAATGTTCTCAGAATCGAACAAAATTTGGGTCACAGGACCAGTGTATCGCTACGAGTCCGATGGCGTAAGTTTTGTTTCGAAACGACGAACGTATACGAAGTTACAATGAGTTTAAGAACAGGACCGATACGGGTGTTATTGACGGATATGCATTGATTCCGGTGTGCACGCACATCCAAATCAACTTTGACAAAATCCCACACATCCGTATTGTCAGTGTGCACCTTTCGGTGAAGTTCGCACACGACCAAGTCGCCTCGTTTAACGGGACACCCCCAGTTCCGAGAAAATAGGGTTTTATAAAGACTAATATTTTGGTCAATTTTATCCTCGAATTAAATACAATCTATAGCTCAATAAATTGAACTAAAATAGGTATTTAAAACTAGGTTAAGTGATCTAAATAACTGTTTAAGCCAATTTTGAAAATATTTATCAGGTTGGTCGCAAAACGGTCGTGAACTGGGGAGTTTGGGATAATTTCTGATTTTCAGAAATTGGGGGTTTATTTTTCTGATTTTGTGTCACAGTTTACGATCGTCAAAGAACGCGATACCCCGAACTATTTGTACGGGTTCGAGAGGGTCACGCTGTCTATGCGTAGGATTCGGCAAAACAAAAATCAGATCAATGCACAGGGAGTTACACAAGCGTGAAGACAGGTACCTTGATGTTGTATGCTGTTGCGGATGAACGTGGCATGGCGGGGCACGGCGGTGGCGGCGGTTGCTGCGGTGACTGCTGGGGTTGGCGGGGAGATCGGTGTCGGCCGGAGGTGGGTTGGCGGGGAGATCGGTGTCGGCGGGAGCTGGGTCGGCGGCGGAGTCAGGCTCGCAGAGGCGGCCGCAGCTGGGTCGGCGGGGGAGTCAGGCTCACGTAGGCGGCCGGAGCTGGGTCATCGTTGGAGGGAAGCTCGTCGGCTGGAGAATGGTGGAGAGGTGTGGCTGGGGGTTGCTGGGTGCCGGAGGTCGGGGTGGAGAGCTGGGGAAGATGGCGGTGGCTGTGGGGTTTTAAATAGGTGGAGATGGCCGGCGGTTAGGGGAGGGGGACCGTCGGCCAGCGGTTGCGGGAGTCGGAGTGGCGGGGAGGCGAAGGGTCAAGGCCTGCGGCAGTTTGAACGGTCGGCGGAGGGATTCGGCGGGTCGACCGCGTGTGAACGGCGGAGGGGAACCGTCGAGAAAATTTGGGGGGATCACTGTAGCACTATGCGGGTCAGGTTCGGGTCGGGTTCTGGGTATAGATCCGACCCGACCCGCTAGGGTTTGGGTCCGATTTATTTAATTAGGGTTGGTTTGGTTCAGGATTTGGTTTATATTGGTTTATTTTAAAAATATTATTTTTGGGCTATTTAAAAATAGTTTTTTGGTCCAATAAATTCCAAGAAATTACAGTATGTCTAATATTTTATTTTATACCCAAAAATATTATTTTTATAATATTTTAATATTTGATAAAATTATAAAATTAATTTAATACTAAAAATCATTTATTTTGATTAGTTAAAAAATCACAAAAATTCCCAAAAATTTATTTTTAAATTTTAAAAAATCTGGGGGTTTACAATCTACCCCCCTTAAGAGGATTGCGTCCTCGCAATCAAAGAATAATGAAACATAACCGGTCAGAAGAGATGACACGGTTGTAAGACATGTTCGAAGTACGACACAAGCAAAGAATCATGATCAAGAAAAATTGAAGGATGAGGGTTAAGCAAAACACCTAGCGAAGGAATAAAGTATTTTCCTAGACAATGAAAGTTAGGTAATTCAAGAGTGATGGAAATCTGGTTAGAGCAAAGAAAACTACAGCTTAAAAAAACTAGGTTATCAATTATTAACAAGTTTAAAATACCAGGTTAAGGCTAAGAAAATGAACTAACAAGCACGTGTTAAAGCAACTTCTAGGAATAGATATCTATGAATAACTTAAATCTTACGGGTATTTGCTACTCCACGAGTCTGTGCGTTCTCCATTGTAATCGTAAAAGCTTGTCCACGTACTTGCAATGGTGCCCTTTGCTGTTGCTGGGCTTGCTAAAAAAGTGCTGCTCGTGGTGCCAAGGGTGGCCTCGGTTGATATCCTCCTGGTGCTGGTAGAGCTTGTTGGTTTACCATTGGTGCTCCTTCTCGACGCTCAGGAAATTCCCTCACTGAATGCTAACTGGATCCGCAAGCTAAACAAAATCTCAATTTACGTCTACACTCCTTCTCAACATGGCCTACCTTGCCACAGTAGTGACAAGTAGGACGGGTTAGGGATTTGGATACAGCTCCCTGTGGTGCTTGATGCAGGTGAGATTTCTTTGCAGCTTCTCCATGCAGTGCTCTAGCTGGTGCTAATGTGAAAGGCCGCTTCAGGTTGGACTCTCTCCTGGTGACGCACTCTATACGTCGAGCTACAGCAAGGACGTCCGTATATAAAGTTGGTGCAACGGATTCGATCATTCTCTGTAGCTCAAAGTTTAGTCTGTCAAAGAACTTCTCAGCCTTCTCCTCTTCTATCGGGATTAGGGTAGGGGCGAAGCGACTCAGACGGATGAACTCCGTATTGTACTCTTCTACTGTCATACTATCTTGAATGAGGCGATTGAACTTGTCCCAAAGTTCTGATCGAGCAATAGATGGAATGTACATCTCCTGGAAAAGTCTAGAGAACTCTTTCCAAGTGACTCGGTCTGGTCTGAGCCGTCTCTCCTCAGATAGCCACCAGTGATGTGTATTGCCCGTCAATTGCATCCGGACGACAGTCATCCATTGTTCTCTTGGAAGCTCAGCTGCTTCTAATTGATGTTGAGTGTTTGTGAGCCACTCATGAACTTCAGTGGGCTCCTCCTTGCCAGAAAAGGTACGGGGCTTCATCTGGCAGAAATCTGTGATAGATCCTGCCGATGGTCGCCTAGCTGGTGGGTTCGCCTGCTCCAGTGCGGTTACTAGGTTGTACCTCAAGTTCTCCGCCTCATGACGCTGAGCCTCTTGTTGAATCTTCTGTTGGGCTTGCATCATTGCATAGATCATTTGAAATATTTGTTTTCCGTCCATAGGCTGCACTTGTGGAAAAATAGGCATCAGTGGAGTAAACTACGGTGGTGGTAGAATGTCATCTCGCCAAAATCTAAAAGCATGTTGATTTGCTTGACTGCTCTGGTGAGTGGAGGGATCTCTAATTAATGGAGTCACTCCATCTTCTTCGTAGGTGGCTATAGCACCTTGTGGTATTCTTGCAGGAGTTTTATCGCTTACTGGTGGATCCATTACTCTGCATCCAAAATAAACTATAAGAGGTACACAGAGAAATCATGGCATGATGCAAATCAAGAAATTAATTTGAATCCGATATAGAGATCAAGAATGATTCAATCAAATGGATGAGATTCTATAACTTATCCTAAGGCTTGCTCAATTTCTTAGTTGAAACTAAAATAATTCGCTTACTGGAAGGGCCACCAAAAACTATGTCATGCCCCAGTCCCAAAATACCAAAGGACTAGACACGTGGCAATGGACAGCAGCACTCTCCGATGGGCAAACCCAATTTAATGCACCCATCAGGGTGTACTTAAGATGTTAATACAACAATAAGGGACTAGGGTACTAATCTCATCCATAGAAATGAATACAATCGATATAAAATATAAATCAACATCAAGTTTCAATAAAACATATCTCGGGGAACAACCCGATAATAAGTCTGATACAGCAGTCAATAGACAAGAAATAAAGAGTATAACAACAGCAAAGACTGAGTATAGATAAAGCAGATACTCAGAAGAAATCCTCGGCGATCACCTCATCCTCGGGTTCTAGTACTGCTCCAATGTATGCTCCTGTCCCGTACACCTCGGGGTAGATCTCCTCTGCTATACCTGGGGACATAATCCGGATCCAGGTCCTCAGGGGACATAGCTGTAGCGCCCCGTTCCTCCTATTCGAGGAGCGCGGCTAAGAAACACAAGACGGTATCGTTCGATCGGGATAGATTGAATTAAGAACTCGTCCTCGTTATAGATTTGTTTCTTCGGAATCGATTCCCATATTCAGTGGACCGCGCCCCAAGGATCGGCTTAGCGGCAGAGTCAGGAGGGACCTCTCCGCTGCTATCTTTTATTGCCTCGGTTTTCGATGTCGCTTATTGCTTTCGTGCTTTGAGTTGGTTTTACGATTTGCTTGTTTTCCTTGAACGGTTTCGATGGTTTTCATTGTTTTCGTTCATTGAACTGCATTTCTATTCCGAGATTGGAAAGAGAGGAAAAAGTATTAATCGAGCTGTTCGTGTGCAGGTGAACGAGCAGTAGGCGGCTTGCGAGCGGAGTCGTGAAGCGCCTCTTTCCTTCTTCTTCCCAACTTCTAAGTGAGTGGCTACCAACCCGATTAGCTAGCCTTGCTTCCAAGCCTCACTCCTTCGCCCCGATCAAACGATACCAAGTAATAATAAAAGAGATCAAGATAAAAGGGAATAGACTTGGTTCATTGCTTGTCAACTAAACTTATAAACGGTTATCATCCTGTATGCTAGTTCGTTTATAACTGTTCTATGAATCGTGCTAAGTATGGAAATATATGCTTGTTATGAAATAAACTGTTAGTAAGATTATGCAAAACTGTTTGGCTATGGAGCTTGCTCCTATTCGTTCGAAATTCGTTTGTAAATTCGTGTGAAATAATTCGAACTAAATATGCTCGATCACGGACAACTTGTGCACAAGGTATTTTGGCTTCCGCGGACGGCCGCCAGGGCACTGGGGCCGATCCGATCCGGGCGGAAGAGTTCGTATAGTTGTTTGTCATGGACGGGATGCTATGTAGCGGGGCTCGCCACCTGCGTTGCATAACATTCTTGTCCCGAGACTATAAACCGTCCCTTTGTGGCATCAAGCCAGTGATCCCTGTGTATATTTAAACCTGTTGCATACTAACTTGTGTCTTCGTTTCAGGGAAGGCATGGTAAGTATTGTGCAGGTAATTCAGACGGCAGGTAAAAATCCACCGAACGGTGGCACGTTCATTTCAGTAAATTCTATATGCTGCTTACTTGTAAATGAACTAAGGCAAGATAGAAACCCACAAATATGCATGCTTCATTAAATAATGTGTTGATTGGTATAGTCAGGCTAGCTCGCCTTCACCAGCATATTTCGATATGCTGACCCTCGTTGAAACAGGTTCTCCGCACCAAGGCGAACCGAGCGAGGAGCCGAAGTCGTCTACCCGATCCAGTCCAACTGTTGGCGCACCTTCACCGCGCCCCTTGAAGCATTTTGGAGTCAGGAGCATGCAACTCTTCATACACAAAATGCAGCTCCATGGCAAAGCTATCCTCCAGCCTGGAGGTCTATATCATTTTGAGTTTATAAAGGGATGTAATGTACAGGACTGCTATCTCATTTTGATTCATCTCTTCTGTAAGCCGTTCGGCAAATTAGCTAACTCGTTCAAGAGTTTGTAATAGATGTTCATTATCAATAAAGAGAACTTTTCCATGTTATAAATCTGTGTTTTAATTTATCTGTGTACTCTGAATATGTGCTTGCTATGCAAATCATTAAAGCCTTGTGCGGGCGCAACCCCAGGCCCGCACGGCGGTCACGATTCGGGGGACGCCTCAAGTGATTCTACGGAATTGGGTCGTGACATAGTGGTATCAGAGCACAGATTCAAAGTTCCTTAGACTTCGTGCCAGAAAAGTTCCTTTAATGATCAATTCCTGTGCGAACTCTTGAACTCGCTAGGCCAAAATAAGATACGTTCATGCAATAAGTCCATAATACATTATGATCCTAATGTAATTTACCTTCTTTTGAAGGAATGGATCCAGCGCAATCTGCAGCGCAAGCACCGATCGAAACACAAGAAAGCAGTTCGGGCAATTCGGGAAGCTCTCGAAGCCAAAGAGGCATGTCTCAAGTCGACCCGCTTGAGCGGGTGCTACAAATGTTAGAATCGCAACGACAACGAGGTGATGCTCGCCAAGCCAAGCTCGAGAGTAATCTAGATACCCGATTCTCAGTCCAACAGAAGCAGGTAGATGCCCTACAACAAATTATTCAGACTTTGGCTGCCAACCAATCCGCCACAACAGCAACGACTCCGGTGGAACAGCCCGTGCTTGAAGTGGAGACGCCTCAAATTCCAAGGCCGAGGGACGTGACTGCCTTCAACTTGGGCCATTTCAAGAAAGTCTGCAACACCCCATTCAACGGGACTGAGGACCCAGTGGTAGCTCTAGATTGGCTAGCAGAACTAGAAGATCACTTCGCTCTGCTAGAGGTCCCCGAAGAGAAGCGCGTCTCCTGCGCGCAACTACAGCTCCGCCTTAACGCACACGATTGGTGGGACGTGCATCGACGATCTCTCCAATTTGATCACGGAGAGGAGGCGATCTCGTGGACGACCTTTCGTGCCGCGTTCGAAGAAGAGTTTATACCCCCTACAGTATAGCGTCAAATGGAAAATGATTTCGTGCAACTAAGGCAGGGCAGTATGACGGTGAAGCAGTACTCCGCCGAATTCAACCGACTCTCAAAATTCGCTAAGGCCTATTTACCTGATGCAGCGATTCGAGCCAGAAGGTTTGAAGGTGGACTACGCCCTGCCATCCATTCGCACGTGGTCAACAATCAGTACGGGACAATGCGTGAAGTCATGAATCACGCCCTATCTCTCGAACCGCAGTATCCTCACGTTTACATCGGCGCTGTGCATACCTACAATCACAAACGCCAAGGCAACGACGGAGGAAACAACGCTGCAAAGCGACAAAACAACAGTGGTCGGAACAAGACAAATGCTGGAGTGCGTTGTGAGCACTGCCACAGGCCGGGGCACACCATCGTTAATTGTTACTTGAAGAATGGGTCTTGTTACAACTGTGGCGGCAACGGGCACTTGATTCAAAACTGTCCGCTCCCGGATCGCCGCCAGCAACAAAATAATCCCTAACGGTTGGTTCTATTCCTAAGTTTTGGGACAAAACTTCCAATTGGTTGGGTAGGATGTAGCGCCCCGTTCCTCCTATTCGAGGAGCGCGGCTAAGAAACACAAGACGGTATCGTTCGATCGGGATAGATTGAATTAAGAACTCGTCCTCGTTATGGATTTGTTTCTTCGGAATCGATTCCCATATTCAGTGGACCGCGCCCCAAGGATCGGCTTAGCGGCAGAGTCAGGAGGGACCTCTCCGCTGCTATCTTTTATTGCCTCGGTTTTCGATGTCGCTTGTTGCTTTCATGCTTTGAGTTAGTTTTGGGATTTGCTTGTTTTCCTTGAACGGTTTCGATGGTTTTCATTGTTTTCGTTCATTGAACTGCATTTCTATTCCGAGATTGGAAAGAGAGGAAGAAGTATTAATCGAGCTGTTCGTGTGCAGGTGAACGAGCAGTAGGCGGCTTGCGAGCGGAGTCGTGAAGCGCCTCTTTCCTTCTTCTTCCCAACTTCTAAGTGAGTGGCTACCAACCCGATTAGCTAGCCTTGCTTCCAAGCCTCACTCCTTCGCCCCGATCAAACGATACCAAGTAATAATAAAAGAGATCAAGATAAAAGGGAATAGACTTGGTTCATTGCTTGTCAACTAAACTTATAAACGGTTATCATCCTGTATGCTAGTTCGTTTATAACTGTTCTATGAATCATGCTAAGTATGGAAATATATGCTTGTTATGAAACAAACTGTTAGTAAGATTATGCAAAACTGTTTGGCTATGGAGCTTGCTCCTATTCGTTCGAAATTCGTTTGTAAATTCGTGTGAAATAATTCGAACTAAATATGCTCGATCACGGACAACTTGTGCACAAGGTATTTTGGCTTCCGCGGACGGCCGCCAGGGCACTGGGGCCGATCCGATCCGGGCGGAAGAGTTCGTATAGTCGTTTGTCATGGACGGGATGCTATGTAGCGGGGTTCGCCACCTGCGTTGCATAACATTCTTGTCCCGAGACTATAAACCGTCCCTTTGTGGCATCAAGCCAGTGATCCCTGTGTATATTTAAACCTGTTGCATACTAACTTGTGTCTTCGTTTCAGGGAAGGCATGGTAAGTATTGTGCAGGTAATTCAGACGACAGGTAAAAATCTACCGAACGGTGGCACGTTCATTTCAGTAAATTCTATATGCTGCTTACTTGTAAATGAACTAAGGCAAGATAGAAACCCACAAATATGCATGCTTCATTAAACAACGTGTTGATTGGTATAGTCAGCCTAGCTCGCCTTTACCAGCATGTTTCGATATGCTGACCCTCGTTGAAACAGGTTCTCCGCACCAAGGCGAACCGAGCAAGGAGCCGAAGTCGTCTACCCGATCCAGTCCAACTGTTGGCGCACCTTCACCGCGCCCCTTGAAGCATTTTGGAGTCAGGAGCCTGCAACTCTTCATACACAAAATGCAGCTCCATGGCAAAGCTATCCTCCAGCCTGGAGGTCTATATCATTTTGAGTTTATAAAGGGATGTAATGTACAGGACTGCTATCTCATTTTGAGTCATCTCTTCTGTAAGCCGTTCGGCAAATTAGCTAACTCGTTCAAGAGTTTGTAATAGATGTTCATTATCAATAAAGAGAACTTTTCTATGTTATAAATCTGTGTTTCAATTTATCTGCGTACTCTGAATATGTGCTTGCTATGCAAATCATTAAAGCCTTGTGCGGGCGCAACCCCAGGCCCGCACGGCGGTCACGATTCGGGGGACGCCTCAAGTGATTCTACGGAATTGGGTCGTGACAATAGCAAGGAACAATAATAACTCAAGTCAAATAAATGCAGTGTAGTAATAAATAAATCAATAGGGTAAACTATGTAACCAGCTATGTAATATGCAAATGAGAGCATTATTCATACTCAGGCTGAGACTACTACAGGCTCTATGTCAGGGAAACTCATAGCAGCATTTTCTCGAAGGGCCAGTAAATATGCCAAAGCTCTGTGTCAGAGTCTAAGGCACCTCCAGTAATATAATATATATATAATCAGCCATTAGTATGGTAAAACTCTCCCCACCTAATGTAATCACACGTCTCAAATCCATGACAGGTAAGATCATATCCAATGCAGCAAGTCATATGATAGCTCTGGATATAAAAAGTCTATGTCTCGAATACTGTAACCTATACAGAATCACCATGAATGACTCAGGAAGATTCTGTCTCATGAACAGTGTCAGGTGTCCTATGGTATGACGTACTTGATAATGCAAGCACGAAGATATGTAGGGTCTCGATATCCATCTCTAGGTGACGTTACACAACTCCGGGTACGGCGTTGACACCCAAATATTATTCGGACGCTAAGCAATGTCACACGGTCCTAGGTTGAACATTTATATCATATAATTAAAATAAGAGAACATTATGTAGCAAATACTGCAACATTGGCAAGGTACACTTGCCTGGAATTTGGTTTCCAACTATTGCTCCAGTATCCGCGGGATCTACAGGTACTCCTCCAGTTTCTGAAATAATTATTACCATCATATTCAGAAGATATCAAATAGCTAGAATTGTCTGTCCATAAGTCCAATTTGGACACAGGGCAAAAGTGATAATTTTTGGTCAAAGCGGGGTCCACATGTGGCCCACTTCGCACCTAAAAATGTGCCAGAGATAATATTCTCCAAATTCGTCAAACTTAGTGTCTACAAGTCCAGAACGATGATACAAACCCAACGGAATGTCCAAAATTAGATTCCGATGAGCCGACCACAAAATCGCCCGTTAAGTGGAGCCATGGGCCCACGATACGGGATTTTGTCAACGTTCTCAGAATCAACCAAACTTGGGTCATAGGACTAGTGTATCGCTACGAGTCCGATGACGCAAGTTTCTTTTCGAAATGACGAGCGTACACGAAGTTACAACGAGTTTCAGAACAGGGCCGATACGGGGTGTTGTCGACGGATACGCATTGATTCCGGTGTGCACGCACATCCTAATCAACTTCTGCGAAATCCCACACATCCGTATTGACAGTGCGCACCTTTTGGTGAAGTTTGCATACGACCAAGTTATCTCGTTTAGTGGGACGCACCCAGTTCCGAGAAAATCAAAATTTTATAAAGACCAATATTTTGGTCAATTTTACCCTCGAATTAAATACAATCTACAGCTCAATAAATTAAACTAAAATAGGGTTTTAAAATTAGGTTAAGTGGTCTAAATAACTGTTCAAACCAATTTTAAAAAATATTTATCAGGTTGGTCACAAAACGGTCGTGAACTGGGGAGTTCGGGACAATTCCTGATTTTCAAAAATTTGGGGTTTATTTTCCTGATTTTGCGTCGCAGTTTGCGACCGTCACAGGACGCGATACCCCGAACTATTTGTACGGGGTTCGAGAGGGTCACACGGTCTACGCGTAGGATTCAACAGAATAGAAATTGGATCAATGCACAGGGAGTTACACGAGCGTGAAGACAGGTACCTTGATGTTGTATGCTGTTGCGGATGAACGCGGCGTGGCGGGGCACGGCGGTGGTGGCGGTTGCTACGGTGACTGCTGGGGTTGGCGGGGAGATCGGTGTCAGCCGGAGCTGGGTCGGCGAGGGAGTCGGGCTCGCGTAGTCGGACGAAGCTGGGTCGACGGGGGAGTCGGGCTCGCGGAGGCGGCCGGAGCTGGGTCATCGTTGGAGGGGAGCTCGTCGGCCGGAGAATGGTGGAGATGGGTGGCTGGGGGTTGCTGGGTGCCGGAGGTCGGCATGGAGAGCTGGGGAAGATGGCGGTGGCTGTGGGGTTTTAAATAGGTGGAGATGGCCGATGGTTAGGGGAGGGGGACAGTCGGCCGGCGGTTGCGGGAGTCGGAGTGGCGGGGAGGCGAAGGGTCGAGGCCTGCGGCGGTTTGAACGGTCGGCGGAGGGATTCGGCGGGTCGGCCGCGTGTGAACGGCGGAGGGGAACCGTCGAGAAAATTTTGGGGGATCATTGTAGCACTATGCGGGTCGGTTTCGGGTCTGGTTCTGGGAATAGATCCGACCCGACCCGATAGGATTTGGGTCCGGTTTATTTAATTAGGGTTGGTTTGGTTCAATTTTGTTTATATTGGTTTATTTTAAAATATTTTTTTGGGCCATTTAAAAATAGTTTTTGGGTCCAATAAATTACAGAAAAATTACAGTATATCTAATATTTTATTTTACACCCAAAAATATTATTTTTATAATATTTTAATATTTAATAAAATTACAAAATTAATTTAATACCAGAAATGATTTATTTTAATTAATTAAAATATCACAGAAAATTTCCAAAAATTTATTTTTAAATTTTGAAAAAATCTGCGGTTTTACACAAGGTTTGGTAAGTTTTCTCGAATGAGATGCACCGGGACACCGGGATCGTTCGGCCTGGGAGGAAACATAGTACTTTGGTAGCACCGGGTATAAACAAGACATTCATTGGGGATCAAAACCTCATGAATGGCGCTTTGTACTCCCTTCGAAGTCATATAAGGCATGTCCCTCGTGGTGTGAATCATATCACCAATGACCCTCATATAGTTAGGTTGCTTGCTGACGAGAACATTGTGCAGACTTAATATATCGAAGTAAAAATGATTCATATTGCTTATTGTATCGCTAATCCTTGTTTTACAGGAATATGACAACTGGGCTGTTGGTGAGAATTACTATTAAGTGGTATGCTCTAATTTTACATATTCATTGTATGCTGCTGCTTACATAATATGCTTCCATTATGCTGATGGATATTCTGAACAATGAAATGAACCTAGTCCCTAATTGAAAGATGACTAAATTAATGTGCTTTCTTCTCATATGATTATTTATTGTTGGTTTAGGTGAGTGGGCTAGTTTCTGCTCACCAGTACACGATACTTACTGACCTACGTTTGTGGGCATCCCCGGGTACTCAGCTTTGGGGAGTGACCGGAACTGTCCCAAGACATCAAAGCATTGTTGGGGCGCGCATAAGATCTTCTTCCAAAGAATGTGTCTTCCGTTATAAAGGGCATGATGTATGAAACATTATAATTCAGTTGTATCAGTGAGATTATAAGCCAAGACGACAAGTATCAATGTAAGCCAATTGGCAAAATATCAGTTATATTTGAGAAGCTTTGTAATTTGTTGTAAGCCATGTACTAAAAGATCATTATCAATAAAGAGATGCTTTCATTCTATTCTATTGTGACTTCAATTTGTCTACTTATTTTTGATGCTATATCGATATTTCTAAGAAATACCATGACTTGTCTATCTTCTTGCCAGGTACAAGTACAATCTAGGCTTGTACGGCACCATGTCCGTGGCTACCTTTGATTCTTCGAAATCGTGACGTGATAATTAGCTCCAAAATTCAACCACCAATCATCAGAATGGTAAGAAATATTAACTAACGGTTGTAAAGTCACAGACCTGAAGGAACTAGAAGACTCATTCAGAATCATATTAGTTTCTGGTTTGGCTGGGTCTTTCCCCTTATAAGGAGTCTTTACAGCTTTCTTCTTTATGTGGAAACAGTTGAAGGATAGATGGTTTGTTCTCCCACACACCAAACAATTTTTTTGTTAATCTTGAGTCTGACTGAAGTTTCTAGATTTATGATTTTGCTGGTGTTGGTGGTTTTGTTGGTGAGGCCGAAAGGGTCCTTCTGTCAAACGGGTGTAAATAGTTTTAAGCGACACGGTATTTAAGTGTCGACGGACCACCGCTAGCTGGAAATCGACTCCTACAGCTAATCTAAATTGATCAAAACTTGATAGACTAAAAAAAAATTTGAACAATTAATACCCAAAAAAAGACCCAGATATTAATTATATACTTATGACAACGAAACACAGTTTAACATCTTCTGCAAGGACTTCTTCCTTTAAGATGTCATTATATGGTTATATGGTTTAATTATATACTTATGACAAAATGATGTATGACAAGAATTCGAATGATGATTGACAAAATTTAAGATGTCATTATATGGTTTACTGTTTTTTAGGGAAAAACAGTTTAACATCTTTTGTAAGGTCTTCTTCCTTTCATTATGGGTTTCTCTCGTGAGAACTCATTTACATATTAATTAGTTGGACATGATGAAGATAGAAAAATGACACTCTTGACATTGTTCGTCCAGATTACGTGGTCATTGTATTATTACCATTTGCGCCAATTATTTGCCACATTTAAAATGAAAACATCTTCTCAAAGCAATGTATGTTAGTGTCAAGAAGTGAACATCATAAGGTTATTTTCAGAGCTGCCTGTAGGGAGAGCAATTTCCTCCTAATCCAAAGGGGGGATAGGTTTTTTTTTTCGAGAACGGAACGAATTTGATTATTTAAAACAGGTACGAAAGCAGAGCGGAAATGGAAATTAAATTAAAAAAAAAATGATTGAATTTGGAATCGGATATAGATATAGTACTTTCTACTCCGATAAATCTTCGATTCCGATTACTTATATCTATATATTTTTGTTTTATGTAAATGTAGACCTCTATTTGGAATATGTTTTCTGGGATTAACATTCGCTATTTATTATTTTGTATTATAGACTTTTATTTAGTACTTGTATATATTTTTTTGAATTAATATTCTCTTTTTGTTGTATTGTATCATTTTTTTCTATGGATAATGCTAGGAGTACAACCAAATGCTTACAACTTTGCTTACAACCGCCACGTGACTGGCCTCCATTGGGGGGAGAGGTGGGGTCGAGCGGGATCCATATAGCAGGGGTGAGAGAGGTGGTAAAAAGATTGTAAGCATTTGGTTGTAGACTTGACATTATTCTTTTCTTTCTCTATTAGTATATTTGTTTTAAGTATATCTTTTTGAAATAAAAATAGTTTTTTAAGCTTGTAATGTACAAAAAAAAAATAATTAACAAGGCAAGAGATGAGAAAAGAAAAATTGGTTTTCGAAAGTGTTAACGGGACGGAAACGAAGATAAAAAGTGCATTGTTTAACAAAGACGGAGATAAAAATTTGAACCCGAACAAAATTATAAATGAGGATCGAAAACGGAAATGTGAGATTTGGTCTCCGTCCCAAATCCGTCACGTTGCCATCCTAGCTGCCGGTAAAAAAAAAAAGATTCCTTGCACGTCCCATTTAGCAGCTAAGAAAATGACCCAAATACAAAAAAGTTGCAGCAGAGAAGGACCAGATAGTTTAAATGTGCTGAATACATATTTGTTTGGTCATTCATATATTATTAAGAAAACGTTCCTATTTATACTCAGTTATCCCTTGCCCTCTCCTTCACAACAAATTAATATGGTGAACACAAGAGAGAGAGAAATGTCTAGTATGGAAACAATGATTGTGGTCGCGCTTCTCCTAGGTGGAGGATGGAGAATGTTTATCACCGATGCCTCGACTGAACACTTGCGTTGCAGTGCGGATATAACGACTGATGGCGAATTCATTGCCAACAAGAACAAGATGTTGGAGGCCATGCATGTTTCGACAGCAGGCGTTCTCGACATTAATCGTCTTCGTCCAATCAGTTATGGTCGGATCCAGCAGTACTACTACTTAGGCAATCGTCATAATATGAAAACTTCTATCACACTGCCAGGCCACCGTGTTAGTGGGAGCCAGGAGTTAGGCCTATACGGAAGATCTTGGTGCAATCCGAGCTACACTGACAAAGAATGCCTCAACTGTGTTGGCATTGCAGCGAATGCAATCAAGGAAGGATGTGGTAATGCTCTTCGAGTGGAGTATAATGGAACTTACTGTGGTGTTCGCTACGCTGATTATCCTTTCTGAACCAGCACTGTTGATGCAGAGGTAAAGCTTGGTCTCTGCAATATAAGTAATATCGTGTAACTCACAAGTTTATGTTCTTGTCCTTGTTTCATAAATAAATATTGCATGGATGAACCAGTCCAAAGTTTGCGACTATTTTGCGTTTCTACTGAAAATTTCCCTTTGCTCGCTATGTTATGTCGTTCCACAACTCCAGAATATATATATATATATATATATATATATATATATATATATATATATTTCGGTCCGTCTCATAATTCTTTCAATTTCAGCAATTAAATCAGATCAATGATGTACACAAGAATTGATTTTGTTGTTCTGGTTCGCTAGTGGGTTCAACTTCCCATGTTGTAAGCGTGGTTCCTTGAATCATCTTTCTTTTAAGTACCTCTGACAAATTCATGATGCTAATGGAACATAAATATATATCTGTTGATCCGAAATGCTCATAGTTCTTTCTGGGTTGCATTTACAGTTGGTTCCGAAAGGAACTTCCACTTCTTCTTCTTTTTTAATATGTACTTTTCTCTGGAATAGAAATTTTTTAAGAAAACAATTTGAACCGTGTCTATATCTAAGAAATCTTCTACTTATGAAGATTACTCCGAGTCTATCTAACAAAATTTTATTTAAAAATTCTTCTTGTCAAGTAAATTATGATTCTCATATCACAAAAGTTGTAGAAAACATTTTGAAGTTGGTTGTGTAGTTCTAGAAATACACTTAGACAATGTCTTCACCTCCATATCATTAATTATGAGTAAAAAAAAAAAATTTAAAATAAGAGAAAAAGTTGCCTTGGAAGTTAATAATAAATAAATATCTCAATAATTTTGCATTAGAGATGTCAGATATAACGTCCGAAATTTTGTGCACGTTGTGTTGTTTGTCTTTTGGGTCCAATGTCTCCAACTTCCATCAAATAAATGGTAGAAATAATACGATCCCGTGGCTCGATCCATTGATCAATTCTGCCGTCCAGTCAGAATCTTGTACCTCTAGTTTGGTAAGCATGTCTATTGATAGCTCTGATTGCCGACTTTATCATTGATCTCAACACATGAGAGCCATATTTCTGGTTCATAGTCTTAGCTGTTATAACCCTAATGCTGCTTATCAAATTGCTCTGGGGTCACGGTAGGTAGATTATAGGAGAGGTTAACCCTATTTGTAGGCCTACCATTTCCTTTCCTTAACCTTAATCGGAACTATAGTCATCGGACGAAACGCGGATTCCGCAGAATAACTTACTTACTTGCATTAGTGAACCATCAAATAAAATAAAATGACCACCGTACTATTACTTTAGTTTAATATCAGTCAAAATAAATTGAGTATAAAAATGCCATTTCATACTATTATATGGTTGATATTATTAGTTCATTACAAAGTCAGGTTGTTCATATATTCATTATATATTATGATTATGAAGCCAGCAATATTATATATGTACCTGGTGTAGCATAGTGTACTCCTAATATTCCCTATTTCTTCTTAATTTAAACGGAACCTAATTTCATCAGAAAACAAAACGCAACCCACCATCCACTAACCGCCACTAAGCTATTTCTCTCGCTTCTATTACCAAACTTTGACTTCTTGATGGACGAACTTCTCATTCTTGGGCTCGCTTTAGGCTAGGTTTAAGGGACTGTTTGAACAGTTATAATTTTTTGAAAGTGTGAAAAATATATTTTTAACATATTGTAATACAAGTGGTGTCATTTTTTCCAAAATTGTTTGGATAGATAATTTTTTTTCCGAGTTTTATAGTAATTTTGTTTGGATGACAATATAAAAGTTGAAATAAGATTTAAAAGTTTGAAGTATCAATGTTTAGATGGTAATGTGAAAGTGGAAGTGATAATTAAAATTAACAAATATTAATTAACAAAAATTTACAAAATAAATAATTTAACAAAAATTAACTATCAAAATTTAATTAATAAAAATATATTAGTTAATATTAATTATTAAAACATATTAATTATTAAAACATATTAATTCTTATTTAATTAACAAAAATTAACAAAAACTTAGTTAACAAAAACTATGTAACAAAAAACTAATTAACAAAAAGTTAATTAACAAAATCTTAATTAACTAGAAATTAATTAACAAAAAACTAACTAACGTAAATTTATTAACAAAAATTAACCAAAATGTAATTAGGAAAAAATTAATTAACAAAAATTAATTAAAAATGAAACAAATTCTTAATTAACGTAAACTTAACTAAATTTAAATTTAAATTAACAAAAAAAATTAATTATTGAAAAATATTAATCAACAAAAAAATTAATTAATAACAGATTCTAAAAGTGTGTTCATATTTAGTTGAAGAAAAATTATCAAAAATCTATTAATTAATTAATTAATTAATCCAATTGAACTAATAAAGAAAAATTAGCAATAAAACTCTCCACTTTCAACGAGTTCTCCTCATTTTCTACTACAACTCAAAAACTCTCCACTTGCAACAAAAATTTTAACTTTCAATGTACTTGCAATGAGTAGCCAAACATCGAAACTGTTGTAATGCATGTGTAGATGCATTGAAAGTACATAGAAAGCGGCACTGCACTTACAACTACCCAAACAAAAGAACTGTTCTTATTTTCAATGCACTCGCAATAAAAAAAATCACTTTCAATGTACTATACAAGCTATCGAACAGCCCCTAAGTCCTGGTGTTGAGTGAGCCAGTCAGGATCAATATGGACCAGATTTTGACCGGGCCTGGGTCATGTCGAATCGGACTTGGAGATCAGAACCCAAATCCAACACGACCTACTTGGAAAAAAAAATTGGCTCAGGTTGAACCGGGTCGAGCTTGGGTTGGCCCGAATTTTTTTGAAATAAAAATTTTGGACTTTAGCTACGGTCTTGGGCTTATTAATGTAAATAAAAAAAGGCTTTGGCCTTTCGCTTTGCACTTATAAAAAAGATAATATAAAAATATTTAAATTTATTTACTTGAGAAATTTAGTATAATATTCTTAATTTTTTGTGAAAAGTTGATAAAAATGAAAGTACATATTTTATCATCAATATGAATTTTCTCATGTTTGGCGACCTAATGATGTTGTTATTGATTGGAAAAAAAAAATGAAAATCTATAATATATCTTTTTAAGTAATTCCACCATAACTTTATTGATATTAATCAGTTTAGAATATACTGAATAACTACGGAGTTGCAAGTTTGGACATTTATCAGTGACAAATAGTTGTCTCTGTCATGATTAAACATAGGTACAGCTGACAACAATATAAATACATCGTTCGTTCGTTCGTTCCCTCCAATAATTTATTATCTACGCGCTTTTGTTTCGATGGGCTGCAACACTTCGAAGATCGAAGGAGAAGAAGCTCTGAGCCTGTGCCGGGAGCGGAGGCGGCTCATGAAGGAGTCCATCTCCTCCCGCAACGCCTTCGCCGCCGCCCACTCCGCCTACACCATCTCCCTCAAGAACGCCGGCGGCTCCCTCTCCGACTTCACCCAAGCTGAGGTCCTCCACCCCTCCTCCTCCTATACTTCTCCTTCCGTTCCCACCAATCCTTCGGTGTCGCCATCGGATCCGCCACCCTCCGTCGCAGCCACCACGATGGTTGTCTCCCCTTCCGACGCCTCGCTCCCGCCCCCTCCCCCTCCGATCCCCAACTTCGACCCGCCGCTGCAGTGCGCCGCCAGCATGCCCGAAATACCCCTCCCCAAGAAGCACAAGTAGCACCCCGTAGTCTCCGCCATCGAAGAAGGAGACGCCGACGAAGAGAAGGATGTTGATGTTGATGACCAATATGTTCTCGCGCCGAGCTCAGAAGCTCACTCGGGCGCCACCTCGGTGCGGCTCGACGAGTACATCTTCGACAGTACCCACATCATACCGTCCCCGTCCCTCGGCCAGTCCGCCGACGAGCCCCTGCGGCCCCCGCCACGGAACGTCACTCCGGAGCCGGTAGAGAAAGCTGCCATCGAGGAACGGCCTCCGGCTGCTGCTCCGCAGGTCAAGCCGGCGATCAAGAAGCAGAAGGCGATGGCGGCGGTGGGGCCCAGGGCGATCAGCCTTGTGTAGGTGCTGAACGAGCTGGACGACCATTTCTTGAAGGCGTCCGAGAGCGCGCACGAGGTGTGGACGATGCTGGAGGCCCCGCGGATGCATTACCACTCCAATTTTGCTGATAATAGAGGTTTGCTTGCTTACTCTCGATCGTTAGCTTAACAGAGGATCCTAGTCTAGTTTGTAGTATACAAAGTATTGATGGTATTTTTGCCTTTGGACTAGTGTAGAATAGTCCAATATTAACTACCCCACCAAGTGGGTATCTCAATATAATACTTTATATTTGTTGAGGTGTACATACAGGATGTGGTGGGGCACATGTGGGTGCCATGTGAGGGTGTTTTCCTAAGATAAAAAAGGAATTACTCCTCAAAGAAACCATTTATGTTTTTGTCACTCTCTTGGGACTCTAAACACATAACCAAATTTCTAAAAAATATATTTATAATAAATTATAATTAAAATATATTCAAATTATATTTAAAATATTCAAACATAATTTAAATTTTTATCTAATTTTTAATGATATTTTAGAGAATTTTTTTTGTGTAAAAACAACTTGTGTGTGTGTGTAGGCTAGGACTCGGGCTATGCAGGTTGTATGCATGATTGCTGCGTATGCGCGATATGCATGGTTATGCGTTGTTATGCGCATAGTAGTGCATACACGACATATGCGGCTATGCGCAGCTTCAAGTCTGCGAGTCTGCGCACTTGTGCTGCTGTGTTGTTGCACGCATGTGCGGGCTGCATTGACTCCATTTATGGAGGATTTAGAATATCAATCCTTATATTGGGAGTTGATATTTTAGTCCCACATCGGCTAGGAGTGGAGATGGGGGATTTAGAAGGAGTTGTAATATGGTTTGTAGTTGTAATCAGAATATTATATTATATTCTTCGTAAAAATCGAGAATAGTCATAGATGAAACTTTTGTATGAACCTCTGATCTCGACCACGCGTTCTTCCATCTTTTCATTAAGCCTCGGAACTATCAATCTCAAAGAAAGATTCCAGTAAGATGGAGAACTTTCGTTCAAGTCTTCTAGGCAAAAGTTTACTTGAGAAGATTGACGGGCTACACTTCAATCATTTGGATGAGTAAGGAGTCATCTGTCAAATGTTGGACGTGTGTAGACAGATATGGATCTATCATTCCTGCGGATGGAGGTAAATTTGCATTGGCGTCGCTGGAGACGCAAATTCCAAGAGGAAGGAAGATGACATCTTATGCAAGTTGTCGCATGGAGATGTCTGATGCAAGTTACCGCATGGAGACTAGCAGTATGTGCAAGCTGTACCTACGCATGACGTTCTTTTGGCACATGGTAGAACTCCTTGCATAGCAGGCTCGGTGTAGGGTAGTCATTGCGCATGGCGTTCTTTCGACGCATGGCAGGACTTGGCGCTTGGAAGCACCCATGTGGCTGGCTCTGAGCAAGGTTTATGTGCAACCAGGTTATACGCATATGATTATGCGCACCGTGGAGCATGTCTCTTCAAACATGAAGGACCATGAGAATAAGTATTGCAGATCCAATCTTAAACCAAAATAGCAAGGTAATAGCTTAACTTGGTTACTTTGATTACTTAACTTGGTTGTGATGATTTGCGCAGGTTAAGTCATCTGGTGTGGTTGCTGACCAGTGGATAGAAATTGGTACATCGAGCCACGTGTGCTCTAGGAAGAGTTGTTCACCAAGATCGGACCTATCATTAGATGAGGTCTCGATGTCCAGCAAGGATCAAGCAGAGGATCTAGGGATTGGGACGATGGTTCTAGATTTCGAGAAGTTACAGTCAAAGGAGGGCATGTAGCTAAGTACTAGTGATCACCAAGGACCTGATCTCAGGAAGTTTGTTTCAGACTTTAGGGTGGACATCCATGGTTGCCAAATGGTGATATCTTGGCAGGAGACATACTTTGAAATAAGTTATTCTGTATCAAATGGATGTTCGAGCTTCTGCTTGTGAGAAAAGTCCCATTATAAGATATGTGGGACCCCAGACTATGACATGTACTCTGTTCCGTAAGATGTCTAGTCTAGGGCTTATCTCCAAATGTGGGGGTAAGGAGGTGAAGAAGTGTAAGGTCTGTGCGCAGACAAAGATCATAGGAAAACCGTTAAATGGGTAAACCGAAGCACAGATCTTCTAGAGTTTGTACACTCAGATATATGTAACTTCAATCAGTTCTCTATACAAAGGCCAAGATGAAGTACTTCATTACTTTTATCGACGACTACTTGAAGTACGCATTCGTCTATTTGCTCAAGACAAAAGACGAAGCATTCTATAAGTTCAAGGAGTTCAGGGCTGAGGCTGAACGTCAAACCGGACAACAATTCAAAAGACTTAGAAGTGATCGAGGCAGAGAGTATAGTTCAATCGAATTCACATCGTTCTGCAAAGAACATAAAATCGTCAATGAGACAACTTCTCCGTATTCTCCTCAATATAAAATATTTAATCACTAAATATAAAATATGCTAAATGACAAAAATATCCTCATATAGAAATGTGGTAGTGACGAGTCTACCCTCTTTAGAAAAATTGTCCTCAAAATTTAAGGAAAGAACAAACTATACAACAAGCAATCACAGCAAGAAAGAAAGAACGATACCTTACGGCTCAAACATATAAGGATATTGCTCGCGCATCTCGGTTTTTCTCTCCCAGGTAGACTCTCCCGGAGAGCGATGCCTCCACGCGACGCGTACCAAGGGAATCGTCTGGTTTCGTAGCACCTTCTTCCTGCGATCCAAAATCTTCACTGGCTGCTATGAGTAGCTGAGAGTCAGACCCACCTCGATCTCCGAGTGATCCAATAAATGACTATAGGATCTAACACGTATCGTCTTAGCTGTGACACATAGAACACATTATGCACTCCCTCCAGTACAGGTGGCAAGTCTAGTCTGTAGGCCACGACACCGACCCTCGCAAGAACACCGAAGGGTCCGATGTATCGTGGACTAAGTTTTCTGCCTCCACCAAAGCAAATTATGCTCCGTGTCAGAGAAATTCTCAAGAACATCAGATCGCCAACCTCAAACTCCAAGGGTCTCCGATAGCTATCGGCCCAATGCCGATGTCTGTCATGCGCCACCCGAAGTCTATCTCTAATGAGCTTCACCTTCTTAGCTGCATCCACAATCATCTTTGGTCCCAATAAGACTCTATCACCAACATTATCCCAAGATAAAGGAGTGTGATACCCTCCGTCCATATAAAGCTCCGAATTGTGATATCTCAATACTGGTCTGGTAACTGTTGTTGTAATCAAACTCTACCATGTGAAGTTGATCCTCCCAAGAGCCTCTGAAATCCAAAACACAAGTGTGAAGCATATGCTTAAGATTCTGAATAGTCCTCTCTGACTGCCCGTCTGTCTGGGGGTGAGATGCGGTACTAAACTTGAGCTGGGTGCCCAAGCTAGCCTGCAAACTCCTAAAGAAGTGGGATGTAAAGCGACTATCCCAATCCGAGATGATGCTCACAGGAACTCCATGAACTCTTATAATTTGTCACACATACATCTCCGCTAGCTTCTCCGTAGACGTACCTACTTTGAATGGCAATAACTGAGCCGATTTGGCCAACATGTCTACGATGACCCAAATCGCGTCTTTCCCTCCTGGAAAATATGGAAGTCCCGAAACAAAATCCATGGTAACATGCTCCCATTTCCACTATGGAATGGATAAAGGCTCAAGTAAACCACCTGGACTCTGTCTCTCCGCCTTTACCTGCTAGCACACTAAACACCTGGATACGAAGCGCGCCACCTCCCGCTTCATACCATACCACCACACATGCTCCTTCAGATATTTATATATCTTGTTGGCACCTGGATGCATAGAGTACTGAGAACCTCCTCGCGCAACTCCCCACTCGGCACACATAGTCTGGTACCGTGCCGCAATGATCCATCATCAGTAATAGTGAAGTCCTCTGATAATCTCATCCGAACCTGGGCCCTGATACTCATCATCGTACTGTATAGCCCTGATCCAGTCCATCAACTTTGACTGTATTTGCAATCCCCATATATGTATCTGTCACGCCCCAGTCCCAAAAATGTAAGGAACTAGGCCACGTGGCATTGGCCAGTTGACACGGCACTAAGGGTTTAATCCAATTTGTTGGACCCAAAGGAACGTGCTACGCTGTCCTAAAATGTAACAAGTCTAATACAGGTAAATATATCTCATCCACAACAAAATATCAGGTAATGAGTGCTGAATATATATAATGCCAAGTCTGAAAGTCATAGTACACAACTTGTGGGAACAACCCACTACAAAAGATAATAAAAGCAGAAAATAAGATAGACTAAAGTAACGTCTATCGAGGTAGTAGCAACAGCTCCAGATGTACTAATGGATCAGGCAGACTCTGATGGCACCTCATCTAACTCCTCCTCGGTAGCATGTCTGGTCTCCTGTCCTGGACCATACACCGTGGGGTAGAATGGCTCATCTAGATCTGGAAGGGAACCAGGTCCTCAGTGGGACATAACAAGATACATAAAAATAACATGCCATGTATGTAAATACTGAATAAATAAATACAGGGTGCTAACCATCTAAGTGAATGCAAGTAAAGACCTTATAGTATGCATGGGAATGTGTAGGCTAGACATATGCTAACTTAATTCACCAGTCGTGGTGACTAGCTAGTATATGTGTCATATGCCTCCTGACTCAAGGGCACTCTGCAATCGTCCATCTCCAAGGAGCATGGAACGAAGGTAAAATCATACAAAGAAGGGGGTGTCCCATACGTCTACTAGTTATCTTTTCCGTCCAATGTAACTATATGCCAAGTCATAAATTTCCTGATTTTATGCTAAGCCGTGATGCACGTCACACGTACTGGTAGCTAACCAAATATGCAGCTCGCATCTCAATATGTATTGCAACCTTGTTGCGTGTTCCCGTGTCAGGGTCTAGGAGGATATTAGGATACCCTCACAGATGTTAGTAGGTCTGTAAAGACTAAGTTAATTACACTATGTATCAACGGATCTGTTGACTGTACCTGACACAATCTCAGGTACTCACAGTTATATGGAATTTAGGAGAAAATAGCATATAACAATATTTGAATTTAAACAGTAACTTGGCAAGGTATACTTGCCTACTCCCGGGGTGTGTTGAAAACATGATCTCACAGTCAAGTCTGAGGATTCTTGTGACAGGGAGTCACTGACTGTGCTGGAGATGTTTTCTGTTAAGACGTTACAGGCTCGTAAATATAATTTAAATAAAAGGCATAATATAATAGTAAATATATACTTATGTAAATATATACATATAAGACAATATATATATAGGGTACATATATATAGAGTGTATATATATATATAGTATAATAATATATATATATATATATAATAATACATAGATAGATATATATATAGATACATATATTTACATATATACATAAAGAAAAGAAAATGTAGGAAATAAAATATATATATATAGTATATAGATAGATAGATATATATAGATTCATATATACATTTATATATAGAAGAAAAGAAAAGGGCAGGAATAAAATATATATATAGTATATAGATAGATATATATATATAGATACATATATTTACATATATACATATATATATAAAAGAAAAGAAAAATGCAGGAAATAAAAAATATATATACATACATATTTATAGATATAAAAAGAAAATAATGCTGGAATTGAAATATATATATACATACATATTTATGTACTAATATATATATATATATATATAATAATATATAGATAGATATATAGATATATAGATATATATATTTACATATATACATATATATATAAAAGAAAAAGAAAAATGCAGAAATTGAAATATATATATACATACATATATATTAGTATATAGTATATATATACATATAATTACATATAATAAAAATGAAAAGCATATAAATATATATATACATATATAATATATATATATACATATAATTATACTATACATAAATAAATATATATATATATATATAGATATATATATATATATATATAAGAAAGAAAAAGAAAAATACATATATATTTACATATATACATATACTGTATATTTACAGTATAATAATATATATATATAATATAATAATATATAGATACATATATATATATATATAATTACAAATATAGATATATATATATATATATATATATATATACATATATATATATATATATATATATATATATATATATATATATATATTATATATAAAAGGAAAAATAATAAAACAGAAAATAAAATATATATAATATATATACAATAGTATATATATACTGTATAATATACACAGTATATTAATATATATTATATATATATAATAGTATATAGATAATATATATAAATACATATATATATATATAGATATATATATATATATATATACATATATACATATATGTATATATAAATAATAATAATAAAAAGAGAAAAAAAATGCAGAAGTATAAATACATATATATATATACTGTATTTACAGTATTTATTATTATTAATATATAATTAATACTGAATACATATAATAATATATTAATATATATCTATATATTAATATATATAAATATATACATATATATACATATATATATATATACATATATACATGCATATAGAATTTATTAGGTATTTACGTATTATACATGCACGTTATACCTGACAGGTCGACAAAGGGGGCCCACAGCTCGTCGTCGGCGGAAGGACGGCGGCGGAGGAGGCGGCGGCCGGCCGGAGGAACGGCTGCAACAGCAACTGTTGTTAGTAGCAACAGCAGTAGCAGCAGCTTATGGAGGCTACGGCGGCCGTGGTGGTGGCGGAGGTGGTGGTGCAGGCGGTCGGTTCGGTGGAGGGGGTCAGGGCGAGCAGTCTGGTGGTGGTGGCGGAGGTCAGGGGTGGCGGTGGTGGTGGCTGGAGGCGGTCGGGATGGGGGAGGCAGTGCAGTCGAGGGGAGGGGCCGGGGCACTGCAGGCGAGCTGCCGGCGTCGGTGGTGGTCGGGGGCCAGGGGTGGTGGGTCAGTCCGGTGGAGGGGGTCAGGGCGAGGCGAGTGGGGGTGGTGGTGGTGGTCCACGACGGCGGTAGGCGGTGCTGGGGAAGGTCGGGAGTGGTGGTGGTGCTGTGTGTTGGTGGTCGGGTGGGTTGCTGTGGAGGCCCAGGGCGGCGGAGGCGGTTGCCGGAGGGGGTGGCGGTGGTCGGAGGGGAGGGCAGGGATGTGGCGAACAGTTCCCGGAGTTGGGTGGCCGGAGGTGGGCTGAGGGTGGTGGTGTAGGGTTTAGGGAATGGGGGGGGGGGTCGGGTATATATAGGGTTTAGGCAATGGCATAGGTGGTAAATAGTTAGAAGTCTAGGGGTATTTAGGTCATTTTAATTTTTAGGATATTTTTCCTGATATTTTCAGGATATTTAGGTGGGTCCCACGCCACGTGTACGGTGTAGGTTCACCAGCCAATGAGGTGATGCCACCTCACACTGGAAATTTGCATAAAAACTCCTAAAATTTCTTAAATTGCAAATAGGTCCTAAAATTGGTATTTTGCGTAATTAGACAATTTGTCTGATTAAAAACACTGATTCCTAAAAATACTGTTTTGCACAGAAATGAGGAGGAAAGCTGGGGGAGTGCCTTGGGGGTGTGGGGGTGAGCCTGGGCAGGGGCAGGGTCTGGTTCTTTGGGTGATACGGGTCACCGTATTTATTATTTAATAAATACTGCGCACGGTGTTCTCTAATTAATTAGAGACAGGTAGGGTCATAATTTTACTACGGTGTCAATATACTAATTGTAGTATATTCAAAGTAGAATATTATCGTATTTTTGTTTGGGCAAAACTGGTGCATGTTGGGCCTCAAATCCCTAGGGGTACAGAGATGGGTATAGAGCAGGAAATTAAATAGGAAATAAATACGGACGTTTGTAACGATATTTGTGCGTCTCAAACGAGGCTCAAAATAAAGCTTCTGGGAGTTGCACAAAATGCAGGAAAATAGACTAACTAGTCTAGGGCAGGTATGTGAACTTGTTTAGGGTTAACAGCTAGTGTAATGCTCTAATTAATTGTGTGAGGGACAGGTGCACAAGTCAACAGGATATGTAAGCAGAATAAATTTTAAAAAGTTGCAATAATTCTAATTAGCTAAAAAAATAATCCTAAATTACTGAAATCTGGTCGAGAGAGTTTACAATCTACCCTCCTTAGAATATTTCGTCCTCGAAATAAAAACAGACATATAATGAGAATGTAAGATTGATTTAAAATATTAGGACATACCCTGGTTTGGAAATAGATGGGGGAAACACTGTCGAATATTCTCTTCTCGTTCCCAGGTTGATTCACCTGGTGCATGATGTCTCCATGCAACACGAACTAGAGAGATAGTCTGGCCTCGCAATACCTTCTCGCTACGATCTAGGATCTCTACAGGTTCCTCCTGGTACGATAGGCTCGGGCCGACGGTGATCTCTGAATGGTCCAGCACATGACTTGGGTCTGGAATGTACCTCCTTAGCTGAGATACATGGAAGACGTCATGCACTCCTTCCAAGGTCTGAGGTAGAGTTAGTCTGTAAGCAACTTCTCCGACGCGTTCCAACACATCAAAGGGTCCAATGTACCTTGGACTCAGTTTTCCTCTTCCTCCAAATCTGATAGTTCCTCGGGTAGGTGAGATCTTCAAGAACACATGCTCTCCCACTTGGAACTCTAGAGGTCGTCGATGTATGTTGGCCCAGTGCTTCTGTCTGTCTTGTGCAGCTCGTAGGTGTCCTTGTATGTTCTTTACTTTCTCCACCGTACGAACAACTAATTCTGGTCCTAAGATCTGTCTTTCGCCAACATCGCTCCAGCATACTGGGGAACGACATTTCCTGCCATACAATGCTTCAAAGGGAGCCATTTGGATGCTCGCTTGATAGCTATTGTTATAGGAAAATTCTACCAGGTGCAAATGATCTTCCCATGATCCGCTAAAATCAAGTATGCAGGCTCTCAGCATATCTTCTAGGGTCTGGATGGTGCGCTCTGATTGGTCATCTGTCTGCGGATGATACGAGGTACTGAACTTGAGGCGGGTACCAAGAATTTCTTACATACTTCGCCAAAAGTAAGATGTAAACCTCGTATCTCTGTCAGACACTATGCTGACTGGTACTCCATGCAGGCGCACTATCTCCTTCATGTACATGTCCGCCAAGACTTCGGTAGATTATCCGACTCTGAAAGGTAGGAAATGAGCAGCCTTTGTGAGTCTATCTACGATCACCCATACAGCATTACGACCACTGGGACTTCTTGGGAAGCCCGTAACAAAGTCCATCGTAATGTGTTCCCATTTCCACTCGGGTATTGGGAGGGGTTGAAGTAGACCGACAGATCTCTGATGTTCAGCCTTGACTTGCTGACATACCAGATATTTTGCCACAAAGTGTGCTATCTCCCGCTTCATTCCATGCCACCAGTAGTATTGTCGCAGATCTCTGTACATCTTTGTGCCTCCTGGATGTATAGAGTATGTTGAGCTATGAGCTTCTGTCATCAGCTCCTCACGAAGTTCTCCATTTGGAACATAAAGACGATCTCCACATCTTAGAGTCCCATCTTCGTGTATGCGACATCCTGTCTAGATTCCAGCCTCTGTTTTTTGTCGAAGCCTCTGAAATCTTGCATCTGCTGGTAGAGCAGCTTTGATTCTTTCGACCAATGTTGATTGTAGCTGGTAGTTTGATAATTGGCCGTCAATTCCTGGCATAATGACCTCTATTCCCAACTTTTCTAGATCTCTCAATAGACCTGGTTGGGTGATCATAAAGAATGCCGAGGATCTTTTTCTCAGTGCATCAGCTACTACATTAGCCTTCCCTGGATGGTACTGCAGATCGATCTCGAAATCCGTCATCACTTCGAGCCATCGTCTTTGTCTCAGATTTAAGTCTTTCTGGGTGTAGACATATTTCAGGCTCTTGTGATCGGTGAATATCTCCACTCGTTTGCCGTATAGATAATGTCTCCATAGCTTCAGGGCGAAGATGACTGCGACAAGCTCCAAGTCGTGAGTGGGGTAATTCTTCTCATGAGTCCTCAGTTGTCTTGAGGCATAAGCTACAACCTTTCCATGTTGCATTAAGACACAACCCAATCCTTTTCCGGATGCATCGCTATATATTACGAAACCTCCGAATCCAGATGGTATAGTCAAGATGGGGGCAGTAGTCAGACGCTTTTTTAACTCATCGAAAGCTGTCTGGCATTCCTCAGACCATAAGAACTCCTGCTCCTTGCGGGTAAGACGGGTAATCGGCTCGGCGATTCTTGCAAAGTTTTCTACGAACCTTCGGTAATATCCGGCAAGTCCTAGAAAGCTTCTCACCTCCGAGACATTGGTAGGGGTTGGCCATGTCTCCACAGATGAGATATTTGCTGGGTCCACCGAGATGCCTTCTCCTGTGATCACGTGTCCAAGGAAAGCGACATGATCAAGGAAGAACTCGCACTTGCTCAGTTTAGCATAAAGGCTCTCACGTCTCAGCGTCTCTAGCACCAGTCTCAAGTGCTCTTCGTGCTCCTCGTGGCTCTTTGAATACACCAAGATGTCGTCGATGAAGACTACCACAAACTGGTCCAGATATTGGTGGAAGACTCTATTCATCAGGTTCATGAATACGGCAGGTGCATTAGTCAGTCCAAAAGGTATCACCAGGAACTCGTAATGACCATAGCGAGTCCTGAATGCTGTCTTTGGAATGTCTTCTCTTCGTACTTTGACCTGATGATAGCCTGATCTCAAGTCTATCTTTGAGAATACCACAGCTCCTGTCAGTTGATCGAACAGGTCGTCAATTCGCGGCAAGGGGTACTTGTTTTTTATTGTCAAAGCGTTGAGGGCTCTGTAATCAATACACATCCGATATGTTCCGTCCTTCTTTGGTACAAACAACACTGGTGCTCCCCAGGGTGATGCACTAGGACGAACAAATCCCTTGATCTGTAGTTCCTCCAGCTGTAGCTTCAGCTCGTCAAGCTCCTTCTTCGCCAGTCGGTACACATTTGAGGATACCGGTGCAGCTCCGGGTATCAGCTCAATAGTGAACTCTACTTCTCTGTCAGGCGGTAGGCCTGGCAATTCCTCCGGGAATACGTCTTCGAACTCTGCAACGAGTGCTGGGGGTGCAATCTCCATCGTCATGTAAGCTCTAGGAGTCTGGCCTACTCCTTGCTCGATGGTACCTCGTACGTAGTCGAACTCCGGGGGGCCTGGTGGTCTAAAGGTGACACTACCCTTTCGGCAGTCTAGAATAGCATTGTTCTGGATTAACCAGTCCATGCCTAAGACGATGTCAAAATTTGGCATTGGGAGTTCCAAAAATCGCGCTCTTAGCTCTCTACTACAAACGACTATTGAGCATGTTTCAATAATGTTGGTAACTGGAACAATGCCTCCTCCAGTAAGAATTTTCCAGCACTTATGTAGTGGGGAAGTGGATAGTTTGTGCATGGCTACGAAACTACTAGATATAAAAGACAGTGTTGCGCCAGAATCAAATAATGCGGTTGCAGGTAATGATACAACTAAAATGGTACCTGTGATAGTTTCACCTTCTGGTTCCTCTGCAACTGCAGCTAAAGCAAAGGCCTGCCCATGCCTTTGTCCTCCAGACTGCTGTCTGGCCTTGTTGAATTGGGCCTCCTGTGTAGCCAGGGGTGCTCCCTTCTGATATCCTCCGGACGTTGAGGGTAGCATCCTCTGGGCTGGTGCTCCTGATTTTTGCCCGTTCTGAGGTGCTATATTTTTGCATTGTGGGCAGTCCCTTGCCATATGTTGGCTAGCTCCACATACTAGGCATAGTCCTAGCTTCTTTCTGCAGTCATTGGCAAAATGCCCCTTCTTGCCACAATAGTGACAAGTCGGGAGCTCCTTCTTCTGGTAGGGTCCCGTCGTCTAATGTGTCTGGTTTTGTGGACGACGGATAGGTCCTCCTGCTCCTTGCTGGTTTTTGGCCGGGATGGTTGGATTTGAGCGTCTTGCTCATCGGCCAATTGCTTCTTGCACCCTTGCTTCTGTAAGAACCTCCTCGTAGGAGATCCTTGACTGTGCCGTCGTATATCTCTGGAGCTCTAGGGTGAGGCCGTGGTGGAATCTCTTGGCCTTCTCCAACTCGTTCGGTATCTGGAGGGCACCGAATCGACTCAGTCGGCAGAACTCTGCATCATATGCGTCGACGGACAGGTTCCCTTGTTCCAGGTGCAGGAACTGGGAATACAAAGCATCTTGGACTGTAGCAGGGAAGTACTTTGCATTGAAGTACTCCAGAAATTGTTCCCAAGTCTGGTATTTGCCGACGCTACGCTCTATAGATTCCCACCAGTGATTGGCGTTGCCGAGAAGTTGGGCCCTCACGGCGGTCATCCATAGGTCGGGGGAAAGTTGTGAAACTTCTAGCAGCATTTTTGTGTTGGAGATCCAGTCTGAGATCTCCTCTGGGGTTTCGCTGCCTTTAAAGGTTCTCGGGTTCATCTGGCGGAAGCCTTTGACCGTGCCCACTGGTTGGAAAGGTGCTGGTGCCGGGGCAATGGTTCTCTCCAAAGCCGTCATCAAAGTCTGTCTCAAGGCCTCAGTCTGTTGCCACTGAGACTGTCTCGGGGCTTCAGTCTGTTGCCATTGAGTTTGCAACATAGCTTGGAGGAACTGAAACATTTGAGGTTAGCCCTCAAGTTGGGGCATCAGGGCAGGAAGGGCTGGAGGTGGAGGCAAAGGTGTCTCCGCCTGCGGTGTTGATGTTTGCCCTTCATGTTGGGCTGGTGTTCCTGTCTGGGCAGGATTCTGGGAAAGGTATGGAGTCGTTGGGTAGACCAGCATCCTTCTTGGGGATGGGTCTCTCGGGGTTGTCGGGGTTCCTTGGACATCGGGCGAGGGATCTGTTGCTTGGTCAGCCCCATCAATCGTATGTCAACCGGGTATGTCCACATTTCTGAAGAAGATAGAATAATTAGAAAAGCACAAAGAATTAATAATTGATAATCAAGCAGGATGCAAAAATTTGATGAAGTCAGTGTGGATGAGACCTAGTATTTCTATCCTATAGCAGGCTTGCTGGGCATGTCATCATACCTCTAGCAATAAACTTGACCTGCATGGGCCACCACTAAAACTATGTCACGCCCTAGTCCCAAAAATGTAAGGAACTAGGCCACGTGGCATTGGCCAGCTGACACGGCACTAAGGGTTTAATCCAATTTGTTGGACCCAAAGGAACGTGCTACGCTGTCCTAAAATGTAACAAGTCTAATACAGGTAAATCTATCTCATCCACAACAAAATATCAGGTAATGAGTGCTGAATATATATAATGCCAAGTCTGAAAGTCATAGTACACAACTTATGGGAACAACCCACTACAAAAGATAATAAAAGCAGAAAATAAGATAGACTAAAGTAACGTCTATCGAGGTAGTAGCAACAGCTCCAGATGTACTAATGGATCAGGCAGACTCTGATGGAACCTCATCTAACTCCTCCTCGGTAGCATGTCTGGTCTCCTGTCCTGGACCATACACCGTGGGGTAGAAGGGCTCATCTAGATCTGGAAGGGAACCAGGTCCTCAGTGGGACATAACAAGATACATAAAAATAATATGCCATGTATGTAAATACTGAATAAATAAATATAGGGTGCTAACCATCTAAGTGAATGCAAGTAAAGACCTTGTAGTACGCATGAGAATGTGTAGGCAAGACATATGCTGACTTAATTCACCAGTCATGGTGACTAGCTAGTATATGTGTCATATGTCCCCTGACTCAAGGGCACTCTGCAATCGTCCATCTCCAAGGAGCATGGAACGAAGGTAAAATCATACAAAGAAGGGGGTGTCTCATACGTCTACTAGTTATCTTTTCCGCCCAATGTAACTATATGCCAAGTCATAAATTTCCTGATTTTATGCTAAGCCGTGATGCACGTCACACGTACTGGTAGCTAACCAAATACGCAACTCGCATCTCAATATGTATTGCAACCTTGTTGCGTGTTCCCGTGTCAGGGTCTAGAAGGATATTAGGATACCATCACAGATGTTGGTACGTCTGTAAAGACTAAGTTAATTACACTATGTGTCAACGTATCTGTTGACTGTACCTGAGACAATCTCAGGTACTCACAGTTATATGGAATTTAGGAGAAAATAGCATATAACAATATTTGAATTTAAACAGTAACTTGGCAAGGTATACTTGCCTACTCCCGGGGTGTTTTGAAAACCTGATCTCACAGTGAAGTCTGAGGGTTCTTGTGACAGGGAGTCACTGACTGTGCTGGAGATGTTTTCTGTTAAGACGTTACAGGCTCGTAAATATAATTTAAATAAAAGGCATAATATAATAGTAAATATATACTTATGTAAATATATACATATAAGACAATATATATATAGGATACATATATATAGAGTATATATATATATATAGTATAATAATATATATATATATAATAATACATAGATAGATAGATATATATATATATAGATACATATATTTACATATATACATAAAGAAAATGCAGGAAATGAAATATATATATAGTATATAGATAGATATATATATATAGATTCATATATACATATATATATAGAAGAAAAGAAAAAGGCAAGAATAAAATATATATATAGTATATAGATAGATATATATATATATATATATATAGATACATATATTTACATATATATATATATATAAAAGAAAAGACAAATGCAGGAAATAAAATATATATATACATACATATTTATAGATATAAAAAGAAAATAATGCTGGAATTGAAATATATATATACATACATATTTATGTACTAATATATATATATATATATATATATATATATATATATATATATATATATATATATAGAGAGAGAATAAGGGAGGTGAGATGGCACCTCACTCTAAAAACAAAGGTGGCGGTGATGTGGCATAATCTCAACCACACAAACGAGGGGAGGGGGTTAAGTGCAAATTGCCAATTATGAAATGTGTGGTTGGGATTGTGCCACGTCACCGCCACCCTTGTTTTTAGAGTGGGGTGCCATCTCACCTCCCTTATTCTCTATATATATATATATATATATATATATATATATATATATATATATATATATATATATATATAATAATAATATATAGATAGATAGATATATATATATAGATATATATATTTACATATATACATATATATATAAAAGAAAAAGAAAAATGCAGATATTGAAATATATATATACATACATATATATTAGTATATAGTATATATATACATATAATTACATATAATAAAAATAATAATCATATAAATATATATATACATATATAATATATATATATACATATAATTATACTATACATAAATAAATAAATAAATATATATATATATATATATATATATATATATATATATATATATATAAGAAAGAAAAATAAAAATACATATATATTTACATATATACATATATTGTATATTTACAGTATAATAATATATATATATAATATAATAATATATAGATACATATATATATATATATAATTACATATATATATATATATATATATATATATATATATATATATATATATATATATATATATATATATATATATATATATATATATATATATATATATATATATATATATATATATATATATATATATATATATATATATATATATATATATATATATATATATATATATATATATATATATATATAAAAGGAAAAATAATAAAACAGAAAATAAAATATATATAATATATATACAATAGTATATATATACTGTATAATATACACATTATATTAATATAAATTATATATATATAATAGTATATAGATAATATATATAAATACATATATATATATATATATATATATATATATATATATATGTATATATAAATAATAATAATAAAACGAGAAAAAAAATGCAGAAGTATAAATACATATATATATACTGTATTTACAGTATTTATTATTATTAATATATAATTAATACTGAATACATATAATAATATATTAATATATATCTACATATTAATATATATAAATATATACATATATATACATATATATATACATATATACATGCATATAGAATTTATTAGGTATTTACGTATTATACATGCACGTTATACCTGACAGGTCGACAGAGGGGGCCCACAGCTCGTCGCCGGCGGAAGGACGGCGGCGGAGGAGGCGGCGGCCTGCCGGAGGAACGGCTGCAACAGCAACTGCTGTTAGTAGCAACAGCAGTAGCAGCAGCTTGTGGAGGCTACGGCGGCGGTGGCGGTGGCGGAGGTGGTGGTGCAGGCGGTCGGTTCGGTGGAAGGGGTCAGGGCGAGCAGTCTGGTGGTGGTGGCGGAGGTCAGGGGTGGCGGTGGTGGTGGCTGGAGGCGGTCGGGATGGGGGAGGCAGTGCAGTCGAGGGGAGGGGCCAGGGCACTGTAGGCAAGCTGCCGGCGTCGGTGGTGGTCGGGGGCCAGGGGTGGTGGGTCAGTCCGACGGAGGGGGTCAGGACGAGGCGAGTGGGGGTGGTGGTGGTGGTCCACGACGGCGGTAGGCGGTGCTGGGGGAGGTCGGGAGTGATGGTGGTGCTGTGTGTTGGTGGTCGGGTGGGTTGCTGTGGAGGCCCAGGGCGGCGGAGGCGGTTGCCGGAGGGGGATGGCGGTGGTCGGAGGGGAGGGCAGGGATGTGGCGAACAGTTCGCCGGAGTTGGGTGGCCGGAGGTGGCCTGAGGGTGGTGGTGTAGGGTTTAGGGAATGGGGGAGGGTCGGGTATATATAGGGTTTAGGCAATGGCATAGGTGGTAAATAGTTAGAAGTCTAGGGGTATTTAGGTTATTTTGATTTTTAGGATATTTTTCCTGATATTTTCAGGATATTTAGGTGGGTCCCACGCCACGTGTACGGTGTAGGTTCACCAGCCAATGAGGTGATGCCACCTCACACTGGAAATTTGCATAAAAACCCCTGAAATTTCTTAAATTGCAAATAGGTCCTAAAATTGGTATTTTGCGTAATTACACAATTTGTCTGATTAAAAACAATGATTCCTAAAAATACTGTTTTGCACATAAATGAGGGGGAAAGCTGGGGGAGTGCCTTGGGGGGTGTGGGGGTAAGCCTGGGGAGGGGCAGCGTCTGGTTCTTTGGGTGATACGGGTCTCCGTATTTATTATTTAATAAATACTGCACACGGTGTTCTCTAATTAATTAGAGGCAGGTAGGGTCATAATTTTACTACGGTGTCAATATACTAATTGTAGTATATTCAAAGTAGAATATTATCGTATTTTTGTTTGGGCAAAACTGGTGCATGTTGGGCCTCAAATCCCTAGGGGTACAGAGATGGGTATAGAGCAGGAAATTAAATAGGAAATAAATACGGACGTTTGTAACGACATTTGTGCGTCTCAAACGAGGCTCAAAATAAAGCTTCTGGGAGTTGCACAAAATACAGAAAAATAGACTAACTAGTCTAGGGCAGGTATGTGAACTTGTTTGGGGTTAACAGCTAGTGTAATGCTCTAATTAATTGTGTGAGGGACAGGTGCACAAGTCTACAGGATATGTAAGCAAAATAAATTTTAAAAAGTTGCAATAATTCTAATTAGCTAAAAAAATAATCCTAAATTACTGAAATCTGGTCGAGGGAGTTTACAGTATCTCGATACCAGGAATTAGCACCTTAATACCCAGGATCTCAAGATCGGCCAATAAGTTTCTATCTGTCGTCAAGTACATAGCCACTGGATACCTGCTCAAGGCATCCACGACTACGTTGGCCTTCCATGGATGGTACTGTAATGATATATCGAAGTCCTTTATCAACTCCAACCACCGTCGCTGCCTCATGTTCAGTTTTTTGTGTAAACGCGTACTTCAAGATCTTATGGTCTGTAAAGATCTCCACACGCTCTCCGTGTAGATAGTGTTTCCACAGCTTTAGAGCAAAGATGTCCGCTGCCAACTCTAAATCATGGGTAGGGTAGTTCTTCTCATGAGGATGTAATTGCCTGAAAGCATAAGCAATCACCTTCCCATTCTGTTGTAAGACACAACCCAAACCCTTCCCTGAAGCATCACTATAAATAATGAATCCACCTGACCACGATGGCAATGTCAAAATTGGAGTTTTCGTCAATCTCCTCTTCATCTCATCAAAAGCGTCCTGACAATCCTCTGTCCAAACAAAATCCACATCCTTCCTGGTCATCCTAGTCATCAGCTTTGTAGTCCTGGAGAAGTCTTGTATAAATCTCCTAGAATGACCTACTAGCCCCAGAAAGCTCCTGATCTCTGCCACTGAACTCGGAGTAGCCCACGACTCCACTGTTAAAATCTTTTTTGGGTCTACTGAGATCCCGTCTCCAGTCACCACATGTCCAAGGGATTCAACATTATCAAGGAAGAAATCATACTTTGAAATCTTTCCATAAATCTTCTCATTCCTGAGAGTCTCCACAACTATCCTCAGATGCTCCTCATTATTCTCCGGGGTCTTCGAATACACCAGAATATCAGCAATGAATACCACCACTAACTTATCAAGGTACTGGTGGAACATCTTATTCATTAGATTCATGAATACCGCCGGGACATTGGTCAACCCAAACAGCATCACCATGAACTCAAACTGGCCATACCGAGTCTGAAAAGCTATCTTCGAAATATCCTCCTTCTTCACTTTCACCCGTTGGTAGCCTAACATCAAGTCTATCTTCAAAAATACCTTCACTCCGCTCAACTGATCGAAGAGATCATCTATCCTCGGTAGCGGGTATTTCACTACCAGAATAATTGAAATTAGCGACGCTTGAAAACGTCGCTAAATGGACTAAAAATGTCGCTAAAATAAATCTACGACGTAATTAACGACATTTTAAGGAAGTCACAGTTAAGCTAGTCGCTGACAGGAAATACGTCACAAAATATCGCTATAGCGACGTTTTATAGCGACGTATTTGCGTCGCTAATATTTTTCTAATTAGCAACGTTTAGCGACTCAACGTCGATAATTTAGCGGCGTATTTTGTGTCGGTAAACGTCGCTAAATTAGCGACGTATTTAGCGACGTATAAAAATGTCACTAAACATCGCTAAACGACGCTAAACGTCGCTAAACGACGCCAAACGTCGCTAAATTTTTAGTAAAAATTAAAAAAAGGTTAAAAATTATCAATCTTCCTATAGTTTATGAATTTCTAATTATAAATAGACCCGGAGCAACCCTCCGTTGAATTCTCTGGGCTTGTCGACCCCTTCGGTGGATCACTCAACACCGATAAATTAATATACATTTAATATGAATAAAAAGTATCACAGTCACACAATACATACAAAAGTATTATAGATAGACCTGGAGCAACTCTCCATTGAATTTTTTGCGTACGAAATAACACAAAAGTATATAAAATATCACAGTCACACAATACACACAAAATAAAAGTATCACAACCACACAAAAAACATAATATAAAAGTATCACAGTCAAACAATAACCACAATAAAAGTATATGAAATATCACAGTATCAATCTCGAGAATATCCAATACGCTGGGGCACATACCAGTCCCTCAGATACTTCGCATAAACAGCGTCTATGTGATCAATCTCCACTATAGGTGCTGGGTGACTGGAACTCCCCCTCTGAGCTGGTGGCTGCCCAACAGTAGGAGGCACAACTTCCTCCTTAACAACCGCTTCCAATTTAACAGTAGGTGGTATCTCTTCCTTAACAGTAGGAGGCATCACTTCCTCTTTAACAGTATGAGGTGTCTCTCTCAAGTGACATGCACGTTCTCGGGTCATGGGTGCCATCTGATAATATAGATGAAAACAAAGAATATAATTGATAACAGATATAAATATATTGTCTAATATTAAATATTGTGTAAATTTTAGCGACGTGAATGACCCTTCCATCTAAGGAGGTTCTGAAGTTGAGTATAGTTAGTTTCAGCTGCATCATGTTCTGTACTGTGATATTCTACCTTCTTTATGGCACACATAAAGAATCAGTTATTACCATTATATATTATAAAGTTTTCCATTGTTTGATACTTAACTGTCCATGAACTTATAACCTTTTGTTTCAACACCATTTAGCACATTTTTATGTGATTGCTTGGGCCAATCTTATGTCAACTCTCTATTAGAACTAGTACTCAATTATACATGAAAGTAGAGTCTTGTGTTCAGGTATAAACTTGAATACATGTACAAACTTGAATAATAGATACTTGTGCCCAATCTTATGCACCATATCAAGATAACTTTGTAAAAGAAAAGAAAAAATTAGACACAACTATAATACATGTACAAACTTGAATAATGGATACTTTTGCCGGGCACATAAGTTGCGTGAGCAACATGTTTTAGAAATGTTGACACCAAATGACAAATGACAAAATTATAATAACATAATGTTATTTGTCTGCATCTTCGAGCAATATCTTTATCAACATATTTGGTACCATATGACAACAGAATATCTGATATCATATTACCTATTTGTAACTTGATTAATTATTAGATAGTACCATTTAATATTTTCTATAATTATTGCATATACTCATGTTCATCCTTATAATCTAAAATTTATTCGTCCGAATCTCAATCCTTTAAATGGATAAAAAAATTCACAAGATTAAAAAAAAGATAGAAGAAAATATTTGATGATTGAAACTATAAAATAAAAATAATAGTGTCAAAACCTTCCAAAAAATATTTTAAAGAATATATACTCTTTTACCGGGTATACATTTAAAGAAAATATATACTTTTGTTTATATTTGACCACATTTAGTACATGATTAGACTGAATTAAAATTTTCTTTACGCTATCATTTGAATTTGATAATATTTTACTTATAGATCGCATTGACATTCGATTTAGTATGGCTTTGGCCAAACCAAACTATTTTTTTAGTTTTGGAAAAGAAAAAAAAAAGCTACGTTCACCAACAAACTAAATATTTGTAGAAATAATATATTCTATGTTATCTTTTTAATATATTCCAAACATTATATTAAATCAAATTTAATTTAAACTAAGTTACCTTTTAAATTATAGATTAGATTGAATTAAAATATATTTATGCTATCATTTGAATTGGATTATAGATTAGATTGAATTAATATATATATATATATATATATATATATATATATATATATATATATATATATATAAAAGAGAGAGAGAGAGAGAGAGAGAGAGAGAGAGAGACAGAGAGGAGAGAGAGAGAGAGAGAGAGAGAGAGAGAGAGAAAGAGGATCTTTTATCAAGCCGCTCTTCTATTTATTAGAATGCAGTTCTATCATTTGCTAGCATGTTCGCCATTCCTCCATAGGTTTACAAATTGGATAAACGAATGAATTTATCTAAGAATCTATAAATTGAATAGAAGTAAGATCCAAATAAAGGATGCCAATATTTATCAACTTTCTTACTCATAAGTTTGCTCATAAGTTTGCAATATAGGAAGAGCAAAAACACACTAATATAAAAAAAGCTTTATTTAACTAAATAATTATTCTATTAAGATACATATGACATTAAATCACTAATTCAATCCTTCTAGAATTTAAAACAAACTCATGTGGGGGTAAGATACATATGACATCAAATCACTAATTAAATCAATATGAAATATAAATCGACATCAAGTTTCAATAAAATTTATCTCGGAGAATGACCCGATAATAAGTCTGATACAGCAGTCAATAGACAAGAAAAAAAAAGTATAACAACAGCAAAGACTAAGTATAGATAAAGCAGATACTCAGAAGAAATCCTCGGCGATTACCTCGTCCTCGGGTTCTAGTACTGCTCCAATGTATGCTCCTGTCCCGTACACCTCGGGGTAGATCTCCTCTGCTAAACCTGGGGACATAATCCAGATCCAGGTACTCAGGGGACATAGCAAGGTACAAGAATAACTCAAGCCAAATAAATGCAGTGCAGGAATAAATGAATCAATAGGGTAAACTATGTAACCAGCTATGTGATATGCAAATGAGAGCATTATTCATACTCAGGCTGAGACTACTATAGGCTCTATGTCAGGGAAACCCATAGCAGCATTTTCTCGAAGGGCCAGTAAATGTGCCAAAGCTCTGTGTCAGAGTCTAAGGCACCTCCAGTAATATAATATATATATATATATATATATATATATATATATATATATATATATATATATATATATATATATATAATCAGCCTTTAGTATGGTAAAACTCTCCCCACCCAATGTAATCACACGTCTCATGTCCATGACACGCAAGATCATATCTAATACAGCAAGTCATATGATAGCTCTGGATATAAAAAGTCTACCTCAAATACTGTAACCTATACAGAATCACCATGAATGACTCAGGAAGATTCTGTCTCATGAACAGTGTCAGGTGTCCTATGGTATGACGTACCTGATAATGCAAGCACGAAGATACATAGGGTCTCGATATCCATCTCTAGGTGACGTTACACAACTCCGCGTACGGCGTTGACACCCGAATATTATTAGGACGCTAAGAAATATCACACGATCATAGGTTGAACATTTATATCATATAATTAAATCAAGAGAACATTATGTAGCAAATACTGCAAGATTGGCAAGGTACACTTGCCAGGGATTTGGTTTCCAACTATTGCTCCAGTATCCGCGGGATCTGTAGGTACTCCTCCAGTTGCTGAAATAATTATTACCATCATGTTCAGAAGATATCAAATAGGTAGAATTGCCTGTCCATAAGTCCAATTTGGACATAGGACAAAAGTGACAGTTTCTGGTCAAAGCGGGGTCCACATGTGGTCCAATTCGCACCTAAAAACGTGCCAGAGACAATATTCTCCAAATATGTCAAACTTAGTGTCCACAAGTCCAGAACGATGATACAAACCCAACGAAATATCCCGAACTGAATTCCGATGAGCCGACCACAAAATCGCCCGTTAAGTGAGCCGTGGGGCCCACAATACGGGATTTTGTCAACGTTCTCAGAATTGAACCAAACTTGGGTCACAGGACCAGTGTATCGCTACGAGTCTGATGGCGCAAGTTTTGTTTCGAAACGACGAGAGTACACGAAGTTACAACGAGTTTCAGAACATGGTCGATATGGGGTGTTGTCGACGGATACGTATTGATTTCGGTGTGCACGCACATCCAAATCAACTTCCGCAAAATCTCACACTTCCGTATTGACAGTGTGAACCTTTCGGTGAAGTTCACACACAACCAAATTGCCTCGTTTAGCGGGGCACACCCAGTTTCAAGAAAATTAGGATTTTATAAAGACCAATATTTTGGTCAATTTTACCCTCAAATTAAATACAATCTACCGCTCAATAAATTGAACTAAAATAGGATTTTAAAACTAGGTTAAGTGGTCTAAATAACTGTTCAAGCCAATTTTGAAAACATTTATCAGGTTGGTCGCAAAACGGTCGTGAACTGGGGAGTTCGGGACAATTCCTAATTTTTAGAAATTTAGGGTTTATTTTCCTGATTTTGCGTCGCTGTTTGCGACCGTCACAGGACGTGATGCCCCGAACTATTTATACGGGGTTCGAGAGGGTCACGCGGTCTACGCGTAGGATTCGACAGAACAGAAATCGGATCAATGCACAGGGAGTTACACGAGCGTGAAGACAGGTACCTTGATGTTGTATGCTGTTGCGGATGAACGCGGCGTGGCGGGGCACGACGGTGGAGGCGGTTGCTGCGGTGACTGCTGGGGTTGGCGGGGAGATCGGTGTCAGCCGGAGCTGGGTTGGCAGGGGAGTCGGGCTCGTGGAGGCGGCCGGAGCTGGGTCGGCGGGGGAGTCGGGCTCGTGGAGGCGGCCGGAGCTGGGTCGTCGTTGGAGGGGAGCTCGTCGGCCGGAGAATGGTGGAGAGGGGTGGCTGGGGGTTGCTGGGTGCGAGAGGTCGGGGTGGAGAGCTGGGGAAGATGGCGGTGGCTGTGGGGTTTTAAATAGGTGGAGATGGCCGACGGTTAGGGGAGGGGAACCGTCGGCCGGCGGTTGCGGGAGTCGGAGTGGCGGGGAGGCGAAGGGTCGAGGTTTGCGGCGGTTTGAACGGTCGGCGAAGGGATTCAGCGGGTCGGCCGCGTGTGAACGGCGGAGGGGAACCGTCGGGGAAATTTTGGGGGATCACTGTAGCACTATGCGGGTCGGGTTCGGGTCGGGTTCTGGGTATAGATCTGACCCGACCCGCTAGGGTTTGGGTCCGGTTTATTTAATTAGGGTTGGTTTGGTGCAGGATTTGGTTTATATTGGTTTATTTTAAAATATTATTTTTGGGCCATTTAAAAATAGTTTTTTGGTCCAATAAATTTTAGGAAAATTACAGTATGTCTAATATTTTATTTTACACCAAAAAATATTATTTTTATAATATTTTAATATTTAATAAGATCACAAAATTAATTTTATACCAGAAATCATTTATTTTAATTAGTTAAAAATCACAAAAAATTCTCGTAAATTTATTTTTAAATTTTGAAAAAATCTGGGGTTTTACACAAGGTTTGGTAAGTTTTCTCGAATGAGATGCACCGGGACACCGGGATCGTTCGGCCTGGGAGGAAACATAGTGCTTTGGTAGCACTGGCTATAAACAAGACATTCATTGGGGATCAAAACCTCATGAATGGCGCTTTGTACTTCCTTCGAAGTCCTATAAGGCATGTCCCTCGTGGTGTGAATCATATCACCAATGACCCTCATATAGTTAGGTTGCTTGCTGACGAGAACATTGTGCAGACGTAACATATCGAAGTAAAAATGATTCATATTGCTTATTGTATTGCTAATCCTTGTTTTACAGGAATATGACAACTGGGCTGTTGGTGAGAATTACTATTAAGTGGTATGCTCTAATTTTACATATTCATTGTATGCTGCTGCTTACATAATATGCTTCCATTATGCTGATGGATATTCTGAACAATGAAATGAACCTAGTCCCTAATAGAAAGATGACTAAATTAATGTGCTTTCTTCTCACATGATTATTTAGTGTTGGTTTAGGTGAGTGGGCTAGTTTCTGCTCACCAGTACGCGATACTTACTGACCCACGTTTGTGGGCATCCCCAGGTACTCAGCTTTGGGGAGTGACCGACTGTCCCAAGATATCAAAGCATTGTTGGGGCGCGCATAAGATCTTCTTCCAAAGAATGTCTTCTGTTTTAAAGGACATGATGTATAAAACATTGTAATTCAGTTGTATCAATGAGATTATAAGCCAAGACGACAAGTATCAATGTAAGCCAATTGGCAAAATATCAGTTATATTTGAGAAGCTTTGTAATTTGTTGTAAGCCATGTACTCAAAGATCATTATCAATAAAGATATGCTTTCATTCTATTCTATTGTGACTTCAATTTGTCTACTTATTTTGGATGCTATATCGATATTTCTAAGAAATACCATGACTTTTCTATCTTCTTGCCTGGTACAAGTACAATCTAGGCTTATACGGCACCATGTCCGTGGCTACCTTCGATTATTCGGAATCGTGACGTGATAATTAGCTCCAAAATTCAACCACCAATCATCAGAATGGTAAGAAATATTAACTAACAGTTGTAAAGTCACAGACCTGAAGGAACTAGAAGACTCATTCAGAATCATATTAGCTTCTGGTTTGGCTTGGTCTTTCCCCTTATAAGGAGTCTTGACAACTTTCTTCTTTCTGTGGAAACAGTTGAAGGATAGATGGTTTGTTCTCCCACACACCAAACAAAATTTTTGTTGATCTTGAGTCTGACTGAAGTTTCTAGATTTATGATTTTGCTGGTGTTGGTGGTTCTGATGGTGAGGCCGAAAGGGACCTTCTGTCAAACGGGTGTAAATAGTCTTAAGCGACACGGTATTTAAGTGTCGACGGACCACCGCTAGTTGGAAATCGACTCCTACAACTAATCCAAACTGATCAAAACTTACTAAAAAAAAAAATTGAACAATTAATACCCAAAAAATGACCCAGATATTAATTATATACTTATGACAAAATGATGCATGACAAGAATTTGACAGAAACATGTACAACGAAAAACAGTTTAACATCTTCTGTAAGGTCTTCTTCCTTTAAGATGTCATTATATGGTTATATGGTTTAATTATATACTTATGACAAAATGATGTATGACAAGAATTCGAATGAAGATTGACAAAATTTAAGATGTCATTATATGGTTTACTGTTTTTTAGGGAAAACAGTTTAACATCTTTTGTAAGGTCTTCTTCCTTTCCTTATGGGTTTCTCTCGTGAGAACTCATTTACATATTAATTAGTTGGACATGATGAAGATAGAAAAAGGACACTCTTGACATTGTTCGTCCAGATTACGTGGTCATTGTATTATTACCATTTGCGCCAATTATTTGCCACATTTAAAATGAAAACATCTTCTCAAAGCAATGTATGTTAGTGTCAAGAAGTGAACATCATAAGGTTATTTTCAGAGCTGCCTGTAGGGAGAGCAATTTCCTCCTAATCCAAAGGGGGGATAGGTTTTTTTTTTCGAGACCGGAGCGAATTTGATTATTTAAAACAGGTACGAAAGCAGAGCGGAAATGGAAATTAAGTAAAAAAAAAAATGATTGAATTTGGAATCGGATATAGATATAGTACTTTCTACTCCGATAAATCTTCGATTTCGATTACTTATATCTATATATTTTTGTTTTATGTAAATGTAGACCTCTATTTGGAATATGTTTTCTGGGATTAACATTCGCTATTTATTATTTTGTATTATAGACTTTTATTTAGTACTTGTATATATTTTTTTGAATTAATATTCTCTTTTTGTTGTATTGTATCATTTTTTTTTATGGATAATGCTAGGAGTACAACCAAATGCTTACAACTTTGCTTACAACCGCCACGTGACTGGCCTCCATTGGGGGGAGAGGTGGGGTCGAGCGGGATCCATATAGCAGGGGTGAGAGAGGTGGTAAAAAGATTGTAAGCATTTGGTTGTAGACTTGGCATTATTCTTTTCTTTCTCTATTAGTATATTTGTTTTAAGTATATCTTTTTGAAATAAAAATAGTTTTTTAAGCTTGTAATGTACAAAAAAAAAAAAAAATTAACGGGACGGAAACGAAGATAAAAAGTGCATTGTTTAACAAAGACGGAGATAAAAATTTGAACCCGAACAAAATTATAAATGAGGATCGAAAACGAAAATGTGAGATTTGGTCTCCGTCCCAAATCCGTCACGTTGCCATCCTAGCTGCCGGTAAAAAAAAAAAGATTCCTTGCACGTCCCATTTAGCAGCTAAGAAAATGACCCAAATACAAAAAAGTTGCAGCAGAGAAGGACCAGATAGTTTAAATGTGCTGAATACATATTTGTTTGGTCATTCATATATTATTAAGAAAACGTTCCTATTTATACTCAGTTATCCCTTGCCCTCTCCTTCACAACAAATTAACATGGTGAACACAAGAGAGAGAGAAATGTCTAGTATGGAAACAATGATTGTGGTCGCGCTTCTCCTAGGTGGAGGATGGAGAATGTTTATCACCGATGCCTCGACTGAACACTTGCGTTGCAGTGCGGATATAACGACTGATGGCGAATTCATTGCCAACAAGAACAAGATGTTGGAGGCCATGCATGTTTCGACAGCAGGCGTTCTCGACATTAATCGTCTTCGTCCAATCAGTTATGGTCGGATCCAGCAGTACTACTACTTAGGCAATCGTCATAATATGAAAACTTCTATCACACTGCCAGGCCACCGTGTTAGTGGGAGCCAGGAGTTAGGCCTATACGGAAGATCTTGGTGCAATCCGAGCTACACTGACAAAGAATGCCTCAACTGTGTTGGCATTGCAGCGGATGCAATCAAGGAAGGATGTGGTAATGCTCTTCGAGTGGAGTATAATGGAACTTACTGTGGTGTTCGCTACGCTGATTATCCTTTCTGAACCAGCACTGTTGATGCAGAGGTAAAGCTTGGTCTCTGCAATATAAGTAATATCGTGTAACTCGCAAGTTTATGTACTTGTCCTTGTTTCATAAATAAATATTGCATGGATGAACCAGTCCAAAGTTTGCGACTATTTTGCGTTTCTACTGAAAATTTCCCTTTGCTCGCTATGTTATGTCGTTCCACAACTCCAGAATATATATATATATATATATATATATATATATATATATATTTCGGTCCGTCTCATAATTCTTTCAATTTCAGCAATTAAATCAGATCAATGATGTACACAAGAATTGATTTTGTTGTTCTGGTTCGCTAGTGGGATCAACTTCCCATGTTGTAAGCGTGGTTCCTTGAATCATCTTTCTTTTAAGTACCTCTGACAAATTCATGATGCTAATGGAACAGAAAATATATATCTGTTGATCCGAAATGCTCATAGTTCTTTCTGGGTTACATTTACAGTTGGTTCCGAAAGGAACTTCCACTTCTTCTTCTTTTTTGATATGTACTTTTCTCCGCAATAGAAATTTCTTAAGAAAAAATTCGAACCTTGTCTATATCTAAGAAATCTTCCTCTTATGAAGAGTACTCTGAGTCTATCTAACAAAATTTTATTTAAAAATTCTTCTTGTCAAGTAAATTATGATTCTCATATCACAAAAGTTATAGAAAATATTTTGAAGTTGTTTGTGTAGTTCTAGAAATACACTTAGACAATGTCTTCACCTCCATATCATTAATTATGAGTAAAAAAAATTTTAAAAAAAAAAAGAAGAGAAAAATTTGTCTTGCAAGTTAATAATAAATAAATATCTCAATAATTTTGCATTAGAAAAAACTTGTGAATATAGTCTTGTGACTAGGAAAGATATTGTCTTATGACTCATGCCATATGAATCACAATACATTACATGACAATAGGGTTGGAGACAGTATTGTCAAAACCGGACCGGACCGACGGTTGAACCGGGTCGGACCGGACCGACAGTTGAACCGGGTCGGACCGGATCTGACCACAAATTTGGTCCGCTCTGACTTGAACCTGATATTTTTTTTTAAATCGGAGTTTTTTTTTCCTGAACCAGTTTTTAACCGGTGAACCGGTTCACGATTGAATCGGCCAATTCTAGTTTAAAAACACTAAAAATGTTTATTGCGTGATATTTAGACCATTTGGTACTTGATTTGGTTTTGAGAGACCTTATAGTTGTAAAACCAAACCAAACTATACATACTCAAACCAAACCAAACCAAATCAAGAAGTAAATGTGGATATCTTGTTAGCTTTGCTTGAGCAAAAGCTCAATTTCCTTCTTTCCTTTAGTCCCACATCGGATGTGTCAACCCCTCCTTATGTGTATATATTATTTTCTCTTCATTGCTTTCTTAAAGTTATTGAGTGGGGAACCCCTTGGGCCACACGCGCGCACCGCCGCCGCCGTCCGGCCCGGCTCGGTTTGGTTCGGCGCGCGTAACGGGTGCGGGTACGTGCCTACACCTGCGGGCGCCGAATGCCGATCCAATTTACCCTTCGGGTTCGGGCTGGGATCCAAAAATATTTTTTGCTCCTCTTCCTTTTCTGAACCGTTCAAATTTTGAATGTTGGGACACTGTCCAGATTCATTGAACCTTGCCTTGCCACAGCTCATTTTTGACAGCAATTATCCCACGTTTTATTCATTACTCAATGGCCTGTTTATGAGCCATTAAGTACCTGTCTGTGGCCAGATTCATTGAACCTTGTCACAGCTCCAGCCTATTTATTTGGTCTCCTTCTCCTTCATTTGGTATAAAAAATAATCCTACGTCCATACTCTCTTTCACTCCACTCTCAAACGATATTCTGATCTCCAAATCCTTGCTCTGGGCAGAGCTAAGTTCGGTCTCTCTCTCCGAGTCGTGTGCGACAAAGAGAACCCGGTAGTCAGGGGGTTTTACCACTAGGAGCTTCCGAGAAACGTCTGCACATAGACCTCGGATAAACTCTTAGGGCAGTGCTTCGTGCACGACTTCCCCGGAGGCGGTAACAATTTTATTTTTGGGTTTCCTTGTTCTCTGAAAAATATTATATATTATATTTATATTATAAATACGACCAACAATCTAAGAGTTTATCCTTTTTAGCTACTGCTTCCAATTTTCAAAATATATTTCTGTCTACTGCTGCTTATTACAACAAGAACGAACTGTGATTACTGTAGGCACATATATAAAAAAATTTGTTTTGCAAACAAAAGAACAAAAAGAATTACTTGTTATCAAATATAAAAGCATACTTCCTACAAAATTTGTTCACATTTTAATTCTGTAGCATATCTGTTAAACACTAGCATACTTGATTGTTAGCGAATTATTTATAACCTCCTAACATACTATAGCACATTTTGCTACATACCTAATAGACTATAGTGCTGTCTTTCTAAATAAATACTTGTCAAAATTGATTCTTAATTGCTGATAGCACATTACTTGCTGTTAAAATAGTACTGTAGCAATTTAGTACATATTCATTGTTTGTAGCAAACTGATATAAATATAAAGTTACTGTAGCAAGTTTAATTTTTAATTGTATTGCCAAAGCAAGAGTACTATTAATTTGTATTTCTAAAGCAACTTTATTATTTATTTTGTTTATAGGCATATTTGGTTGTGTATTAACATAAAAATTGTGTTGTTGGCTCACTCTATTTGGCATATTGTTAATTCCAATTCCTTTAAACAATTTAGATCAAAATAAATAGTTAAAGTGAAACTGCAAATCTCTTTGAGTCTTGATTCTCAAAGTAAAGATCAATTTGGGAACAAGTCGAAAGGGTCCTTCTGTCAACCGGGTGTAAATAGCCCTAAGCGATACGGTATTTAAGTGTCTTTGGACCACCGCTAGCTGGGAACCGGCCCCTACAGCTAACTCAAATCAATCTACACTTGATAGACTCAAGATTTTAAGATTGATTAGCAAAATTACTTGAACTATTATTCTAAATCATTGGACATTGTTATTGAGTAATTTCGTATCTTTCAGACTTTCCTCATTTGCAACCATGACTGCCAAGGATGAGACTTTTACTGCTAAACCTGCAAAATTCAACGGGACTTTCTTTAAGAGATGGCAAAGTCAGATGAAATTTTGGCTCACTACCTTAGGATTAATCTCAGCCATTAATGGTTCCACACCAATCACAAATGACTCTGATGATACTGAGTCTGACATAGGTGTGTCCAAGTCCTCTGGTTCTTCTAGACCCAAGACCCCTAAGGAAATTGACTACCATTGCTTCCATAGAATTCTGAGTGCTTTGTTTGAATCACTATATGACATATTCTTCGAATATAAAAGTGCAAAAGAACTTTGGGATGCCCTAGAAGATGAATATAGCTGTGATGATGCTGGAATTGAAAGATTCAATTTCTCCTCATTCAACAGATACTTTATGGTAGATAACAAACCTATTAATGACCAAATACATGAATTCCAAGAATACCTTAGGCATATTCAAGCCAAAGGCACTTTCTTCTCTACTGAGTATAAAATAGCCTGCTTAATAGACAAACTTCCTCCTTCTTGGTCTGATGTCAAGAAAGACCTCATTCATACTCAGGGTGACCTTACCTTTGCTCAAGTCCTAAAGAAAATTAGAACAGAAGAACAAATTAGGCTAAGGTCTAACCCTAAGTCTGAGTCTAAAGCTAAGGTAAACCTTGTAGAATCCCAAGGTAAACCCAAGCCTCATCATCACCACAAACCAAAAAGGAACCTCTTCAAGAAGAAGCAGAACCCTCAGCCTCACCACCAAAACCATCACCACAATAAACCAAGAACCTTTGGTCAAACTCAGGATCAGAAGAGATTTTGTTTTGTGTGTGGTAAAATAAACCATATAGCCACCAACTGTTTTCATAGGAAGAAGGAAGCTGTCCAGACCACTTTCAAAGGGAAACGTCCTGCCAAACCAGAAGCAAACATGCTTCTCAACGGCTCTTCTAGTTCCTTCAGGTCTGTAAGCTATCAACCCTTAGTCAATATTTCTTACCATTCTGACGATTGGTGGTTGGATTCTGGAGCTAATGTTCATGTTTCCTTTGATCGCTCCTGTTTTTCAAACTATCAGGAATCAGTTGGAGGAGGTGTAACTCTAGGAGATGGCTCAGCGGCACATATTATAGGAAGAGGAAGAATAGATCTAAAGATGACATCAGAAAAAACTCTGACTCTTCATGATGTGTTACATGTGCCGTCTATCAGAAAAAATTTAGTTAGTGGGTCTCTCCTTGTAGCTTCAGGGTACAAGATTGTTATGGAAGCAAATAAAGTAGTATTTTCTAAGAATGACTCCTTTATTGGAAAAGGATTTGTAAGAGATGGTCTTTTTATTTTGAGTACCGTGAAAATAATTTCAGATCCTTCCTTTATTGTTTCAAATATAGAATCCTCAAATGTATGGCACAGTAGATTAGGTCATGTGAATCTAGGTTCCCTAAAAAGGATGATGAACTTAGATCTTATTCCTAAGACTCCAATAGATGATAAACACAAGTGTGAGATATGTGTTCAAGCCAAACATACTAGGCTACCTTTCAAATCTGTAGAAAGGAACTCTGACCTTCTAGAGCTTATTCATAGTGATGTGTGTGACTCAAATAGGGTTTTGATCCGAGGTGGTAGAAAATACTTTGTTTCCTTTATAGATGATCATTCAAAGTATTGTTATACATATCTTCTCAAAACCAAAGATGAAGTTCTAGACAGATTTAAGGTCTATAAATCTGAAGCTGAGAACCAGTTAGAGAGAAAGATTAAGATTCTTAGATCAGATCGTGATGGAGAATATACATCAAATGATATGACCAATTTCTATGAAGAACACGGAATAATCCATGAGGTAACTGCTCCATATTCACCACAGTCCAACGGAGTTGCTGAAAGGAAGAATCGTACCATGTTAGACATGGTGAATGCCATGCTCCTCAGCTCAGGTGCTCCCAATAATTTATGGGGAGAAGCATTATTATCGGCATGTTACATCCTTAATAGAATTCCTAGTAAGTCTAATGATAAGACTCCCTACGAATTATGGAAAGGTAGAGCTCCTAAGATCCATTATCTCAAAGTTTGGGGATGTCTGGCTAAAGTAGGAATTCCTGAACCTAAAAAAAGAAAGAATTGAAAAGAACTTAGGAGAAGGTTTTTTCACTTTTCTGATAGAAGGTGATCCCTCAACTTATGAAGAAGCAATATCTTCTCCTGATGTCCCTTTCTGGAAAGAAGCCATTAACAGTGAGTATAACTCCATCATAGAGAACAATACTTGGTTTCTAGCAGACTTACCTTCAGGTAGTAAACCCATAGGTTATAGGTGGATATTCAAAAAGAAACTTAGAGCCGATGGTACCATAGAGAAATACAAGGCTAGATTAGTAGCCAAAGGCTTTACCCAGAAAAAGGGATTAGATTATTTTGATACCTACTCACCTGTAGCTAGGATTACCTCTATCAGAACCCTTCTAGCCTTAGCATACATTCATAATATGCTAATCCATCAAATGGATGTAAAGACAGCATTTCTAAATGGGGACCTAGAGGAAAAAATCTACATGGAACAACCTGAAGGTTTTATTACTAAAGGCCAAGAATATAAAGTTTGCAGATTAGTTAAATCTTTTTATGGTCTAAAGCAGGCTCCCAAACAATGGCACAACAAATTTGACATAATCATCTCAGAATATGATTTCGTGCCAAATGAGTATGACAAATGTATATACTCCAAAAATTTAGATGAAAGTTGTGTCATCCTATGTTTGTATGTAGATGACATCCTTATTTTTGGATCATCACTAGAATTGATTACTAATACCAAAGACTATTTATCCAGCCAGTTTGATATGAAAGATCTAGGTGAAGCCAACTTGATTCTAGGCATGCAACTGTCCAAATACAAGGAGGGCTATACTCTATCCTTAGCACACTCTATCGAGAAAATGCTAAGAAAATTTGAGTTTTTTGATAAGAAACCTGCCCTTACTCCTTATGACAGTAGTATTGTTCTAAAGAAGAATGAGGGCTCTCCTATGGAACAACATAGATATTCTCAGATGATAGGTTCTCTCATATATATATCAAACAGGACCAGACCTGATATTACATTTGCCATTGGGAGACTAAGTAGATATACTAGTAACCCAAATCAGTTACACTAGATAGCATTAGAAAGAGTATTTAGATATCTTAGGGGTACTCTAGATTATATGTTGCACTATACTAGACACCCTGATATCATAGAAGGTTATTCAGACGCAAACTGGGTAACTGACTCACATGATGTAAAATCTACTACTGGATATGTTTTCACTCTAGGAGGAGCTGCAATCTCCTGGGGCTCATGTAAACAAACTATCATTGCTAGGAGTACAATGGACTCTGAAATGATAGCCTTAGACACTACATGCACAGAAGCCGAATGGCTAAGAAACCTTATTATGCATATACCTGTTTCTATTAATCCTGTTCCTGCAATTTCTATAAACTGTGATAATAAATCTGTTATGGAACTACTAAAGCATGATTCTGTGAATGCTAAGATGAACAGGCACCTGCAGCTGCGCTTCAAGTCTATAAAGAGCCTATTGGGCAAATATGTGATTCTTGACTATATAAAGTCAGAAAAGAATCTTGCAGACCACTTGACGAAGGGTCTGTCTAGGACTTTGATCCTAGAATCATCGAGGGGGATGGGGTTAAGCCCATAAGTAAAGTCACCAGCAGTGGCAACCCAACCGAGTCTGACTGGAGATCCCAAGAAGCCGGTTCAATGGGTAGGAACAAGCTGGACTTAGATAACTTTTATGGAACACTGACCCGAGATTAAAATCTCATCATATAATGCCCAAGTGGCTGTACATGCGTACAATGATTCCCCATCCCTATGGTGTCAGTGTTCTTGAGTGATATGGTTAGGATGAGTTTTAAAAAACTCTTAATAGGTCAAGCTGATATGTGGGGTTGAAACCTATCACCAACCCTTAAGGACTTACCTATATGAGAGGTCGTGAAGGCCGCGACTATTGGACAGGGCGATCCTAGACAACTCTCATGAATTGGTTTAGTGCGCATGGCCAACCAAAAGCGCCACCCGTTAGACCCAGAACCTCTAGTGTACTATGTGTGCTATTCTTCTGAATCTGGTGAAAGAAGTCTGATTCAAGGCATAGTCCATCAAGCACTTCTTCAGACAAAGATAATAGTCACTAAGTGAGATTCAAGGCTGTAGTCCATCTCATCTATGCATAGTATATACCTGCCCAGATACTCTTCCTTTTAATTTCGAAACTTGACCTTTTGGGGGGGGATTGTTAGCTTTGCTTGAGCAAAAGCTCAATTTCCTTCTTTCCTTTAGTCCCACATCGGATGTGTCAACCCCTCCTTATGTGTATATATTATTTCCTCTTCATTGCTTTCTTAAAGTTGTTGTGTGGGGAACCCCTGGGGCCACACGCGCGCGCCGCCGCCGCCGCCCGGCTCGGTTCGGTTCGGCGCGCGTAACGGGTGCGGGTACGTGCCCACACCTGCGGGCCCGAATGTCGATCCAATTTACTCTTCGGGTTCGGGCTGGGATCCAAAAATATTTTTTGCTTCTCTTCCTTTTCTGAACCATTCAAATTTTGAATGTTGGGACACTGTCCAGATTCATTGAACCTTGCCTTGCCACAGCTCATTTTTGACAGCAATTATCCCACGTTTTATTCATTACTCAATGGCCTGTTTATGAGCCATTAAGTACCTGTCTGTGGCCAGATTCATTGAACCTTGCCACAGCTCCAGCCTATTTATTTGGTCTCCTTCTCCTTCATTTGGTACAGAAAATAATCCTACGTCCATACTCTCTTTCACTCCACTCTCAAACGATATTCTGATCTCCAAATCCTTGCTCTGGGCAGAGCTAAGTTCGGTCTCTCTCTCCGAGTCGTGTGCGACAAAGAGAACCCGGTAGTCAGGGGGTTTTACCACTAGGAGCTTCCGAGAAACGTCTGCACATAGACCTCGGATAAACTCTTAGGGCAGTGCTTCGTGCACGACTTCCCCGGAGGCTGGTAACAATTTTATTTTTGGGTTTCCTTGTTCTCTGAAAAATATTATATATTATATTTATATTATAAATACGACCAACATATCTTACATGATTTGGTTCTCGTAAAGAGTCTATTTGAACTCCGGTTGAGCCTGCTTGAACCCCGATCCAACCTGTATCAAAGATTTTTGGTTCAATGATTGGTCCGGTTTTTGAAACATTGGTTGGAGATGCTCTCAGCAGATAATATTAACAGAAATTCTGTATACTAATGGTAAGTTGTACATACGTAAGTTGTACGTACGTATATCTATTCACTTGTCTTTGTAAGAGAAGATTCCAATATTTATCCAACTGTCATCCCTCTCCAGAGTTTTATATATATATATATATATATATATATATATATATATATATATATATATATAGTGTTAGGTTATAATATAAGTAGAATCTCTTTAGATTTTTCAAGGTGGTTGGCTGAATGTGTGTTTGCCACCAAATTGGTTGGGTAGCCCATTCACATGAGAATTTCTTGCAAGTTAAAATTCCATATTTCTTTCTAAGTTCTCATTATGTTTAACCAATCATTGAAACTAGTAAAATATTATGCTTTATTTATAATTATTACCAGCAGCGATGGAACTAGTCTTTAAAATTAGAAAGCGCTGAACTTTAGATATAGTTTATACAACAAGATGATACTAGCATCACACCGCCTGAAATATTAATTTTTTTAAGAATTTATTTATTACTTAATTATTGCATACTTCAAATCCAAACAAAATAATAAAACATAACTAAAAAAATCTTTAAAAAAATCTTAAAATTATTTTCCAAAAAATTAAGCGGAACTACGATTCGGTCATTCTTTTTTTTTGAGATGTCAGATGTAACGTCCGAAATTTTGTGCACGTTGTGTTGTATGTCTTTTGGGTCCACTGTCTCCAACTTCCATCAAATAAATGGTAGAAATAATACGATCCCGTGGCTCGATCCATTGATCAATTCTGCCGTCCAGTCAGAATCTTGTACCTCTAGTTTGGTCAGCATGTCTATTGATAGCTCTGATTGCCGACTTTATCATTGATCTCAACACTAGTCATGAGAGCCATATTTCTGATTCATAGTCTTAGCTGTTATAACCCTAATGCTGCTTATCAAATTGCTCTGGGGTCACGGTAGGTAGATTATAGGAGGGGTTAACCCTATTTGTAGGCCTACCATTTCCTTTCCTCAACCTTAATCGGAACTATCGTCATCGGGGAAACGCGAATTCCGCAGAATAACTTACTTACTTGCATTAATGAACCATCAAATAAAATAAAATGACCACCGTACTATTACTTTAGTTTAATATCAGTCAAAATAAATTGAGTATAAAAATGCCATTTCATACTATTATATGGTTGATATTATTAGTTCATTACAAAGTCAGGTTGTTCATATATTCATTATATATTATGATTATGAAGCCAGCAATATTATACATGTACCTGGTGTAGCATAGTGTACTCCTAATATTCCCTATTTCTTCTTAATTTAAACGGAACCTAATTTCATCAGACAACAAAACGCAACCCACCATCCACTAACCGCCACTAAGCTATTTCTCTCGCTTCTATTACCAAACTTTGACTTCTTGATGGACGAACTTCTCATTCTTGGGCTCGCTTTAGGCTAGGTTTAAGGGACTGTTTGAACAGTTATAATTTTTTGAAAGTGTGAAAAATATTTTTTTAACATATTGTAATTCAAGTGGTGTCATTTTTTTTCCAAAATTGTTTGGATAGATAAATTTTTGTCCGAGTTTTATAGTAATTTTGTTTGGATGACAATATAAAAGTGGAAATAAGATTTAAAAGTCTGAAGTATCAATGTTTGGATGGTAACGTGAAAGTGAAAGTGAAAGTGGAAGTGATAATTAAAATTAACAAAAAATTAACAAATATTAATTTACAAAAATTTACAAAATAAATAATTTAACAAAAATTAACTATCAAAATTTAATTAATAAAAATATATTAGTTAATATTAATTATTGAAACATATTAATTCTTATTTAATTAACAAAAATTAACAAAAACTTAGTTAACAAAAACTATGTAACAAAAAACTAATTAACAAAAAGTTAATTAACAAAATCTTAATTAACTAGAAATTAATTAACAAAAACTAACTAACGTAAATTTGTTACAAAAATTAACCAAAATCTAATTAGCAAAAAATTAATTAACAAACATTAATTAACAAAAATGAAACAAATTATTAATTAACGTAAACTTAACTAAATTTAAATTTAAATTAACAAAAAATATTAATTATTGAAAAATATTAATCAACAAAAAAATTAATTAATAACAGATTCTAAAAGTGTGTTCATATTTAGTTGAAGAAAAATTAGCAAAAATCTATTAATTAATAAATTAATTAATCCAATTGAACTAATAAAGAAAAAATAGCAATAAAACTCTCCACTTTCAACGAGTTCTTCTCATTTTCTACTACAACTCAAAAACTATCCACTTGCAACAAAAATTTCAACTTTCAATGTACTTGCAATGAGTAGTCAAACATTGAAACTGTTATAATGCATGTGTAGATGCATTGAAAGTACATAGAAAGCAGCACTGCACTTACAACTACCCAAACAACAGAACTGTTCTTATTTTCAATGCACTCGCAATAAAAAAAAATCACTTTCAATGTACTTACAAGCTATCAAACAGCCCCTAAGTCCTGGTGTTGAGTGAGCCAGTCAGGATCAATATGGACCAGATTTTGACCGAGCCTGGGTCAGGTCAAATCGGACTCGGAGATCAGAACCCAAATCCAACACGACCTACTTGGAAAAAAAATTGGCTCAGGTTGAACCGGGTCGAGCTTGGGTTGGCCCGATTTTTTTTGAAATAAAAATTTTGGACTTTGGCTATGGTCTTGGGCTTATTAATGTAAATAAAAAAGGCTATGGTGCACTTATAAAAAAATTAATAAATTTATTTAAATTTATTTACTTGAGAAATTTAGTATAATATTCTTAATTTTTTGTGAAAAGTTGATAAAAATGAAAGTACACATTTTATCATCAATATAAATTTTCTCATGTTTGGCGACCTAATGATGTTGTTATTGATTGGAAAAAAAATGAAAATCTATAATATATCTTTTTAATTAATTCCACCATAACTTTATTGATATTAATCAGTTTAGAATATACTGAATAACTACGGAGTTGCAAGTTTGGACATTTATCAGTGACAAATAGTTGTCTCTGTCATGATTAAACATAGGCACAGCTGACAACAATATAAATCCATCGTTCGTTCGTTCCCTCCAATAATTTATTATCGACGCGCTTTTGTTTCGATGGGCTGCAACACTTCGAAGATCGAAGGAGAAGAAGCCCTGAGCCGGTGCCGGGAGCGGAGGCGGCTCATGAAGGAGTCTGTCTCCTCCCGCAACGCCTTCGTCGCCGCCCACTCCGCCTACACCATCTCCCTCAAGAACGCCGGCGGCTCCCTCTCCGACTTCGCCCAAGCTGAGGTCCTCCACCCCTCCTCCTCCTATACTTCTCCTTCCGTTCCCGCCAATCCTTCGGTGTCGCCATCGGATCTGCCACCCTCCGTCGCAGCCACCACGATGGTTGTCTCCCCTTCCGACGCCTCGCTCCCGCCCCCTCCCCCTCCGATCCCCGACTTCGCCCCGTCGCTGCAGCGCGCCGCCAGCATGCCCGAAATACCCCTCCCCAAGAAGCACAAGCAGCACCCCGTAGTCTCCGCCATCGAAGAAGGAGACGCTGACGACGAGAAGGATGTTGATGTTGATGTTGATGACCAATATGTTCCCGCGTCGAGCTCGGAAGCTCACTCGGGGGCCGCCTCGGTGTGGCTCGGCGAGTACATCTTCGACAGTACCCACAGCATACCGTCCCCGTCCCTCGGCCAGTCCGCCGACGAGCCCCTGAAGCCCCCGCCATGGAACGTCACTCCGGTGCCGGTAGAGAAAGCTGCCATCGAGGAACGGCCTCCGGCTGCTGCTCCGCAGGTCAAGCCGGCGATCAAGAAGCAGAAGGCAATGGCGGCGGGGGCGCCCAGGGCGATCAGCCTTGTGCAGGTGCTGAACGAGCTGGACGACCATTTCTTGAAGGCGTCGGAGAGCGCGCACGAGGTGTGGACGATGCTGGAGGCCCCGCGGATGCATTACCACTCCAATTTTGCTGATAATAGAGGTTTGCTTGCTTACTCTCGATCGTTAGCTTAACAGAGGATCCTAGTCTAGTTTGTAGTATACAAAGTATTTGTTAATGTTTTTGCCTTTGGACTAGTGTAGAATAGTCCAATATTGACTACCCCTCAAAGAAACCATTTATGTTTTTATCACTCTCTTGGGACTCTAAACACATAACCAAATTTCTAAAAAAAATATTTATAATAAATTATAATTAAAATATATTCAAATCATATTTAAAATATTCTAACATAATTTAAATTTTTATCTAATTTTTAATAATATTATTGATTTTTTTTTGTGTAAAAACAACGTGTGTGTGTGTGTGTGTGCAGGCTAGGACTCGGGCTATGCAGGTTGTATGCGTGATTGCTGCGTATGCGCGATATGCATGGTTATGCGTTGTTATGCGCATATTAGTGCATACGCGACATATGCAGCTATGCGCAGCTGCAAGTCTGCGAGTCTGCGCACTTGTGCTGCTGTGTTGTTACTCGCATGTGCGGACTGCGTTGACTCCATTTATGGGGGATTTAGAATATCAATCCTTATATTGGGAGTTGATATTTTAGTCCCACATCGGCTAGGAGTGGAGATGGGGGATTTAGAAGGAGTTGTAATCTGGTTTGTAGTTGTAATCAGAATATTATATTATAGTTCTTCGTAAAAATTGAGAATAGTCATAGATGAAACTTTTGTATGAACCTCTGATCTCGACCACGTGTTCTTCCATCTTTTCATTAAGCCTCGGGACTAACAATCTCAAAGAAATATTCCAGTAAGATGGAGAACTTTCGTTCAAGTCTTCTGGGCACAAGTTTACTTGAGAAGATTGACGGGCTACACTTTAATCATTTGGATGAGTAAGGAGTCCTCTGTCAAATGTTGGACGTGTGTAGACAAATATGGATCTATCATTCCTGAGGATGGAGGTGAATTTGCATTAGCATCGCTGGAGACGCAAATTCCAAGAGGAACACTACTAGAATAAGCGGGATTAGCGATATTTTTTAGCGACTCCATGTAAAAACGTCGCTAAATTAGCGACTCCATGTAAAACGTCGCTAGACGTCGCTAATTGGCGACATTTAACGACGTTTAGCGACTTTTATTCAGTTTTTATAAGATTAGTCGCTATAAGTTAAATTTTGGTCGCTAAACGTCGCTAATATATCTAAGTTAGCGACGTTTAGCGACGCAAATAGCGACGTTTATATTAAAAATATTTAGCATCGTGTGTAGCGACGTCCGTAACGTCGCTATAATTTAATTTAGCGACGTCTTTCTTTGACGTCGCTAAACGTCGCTAAAATTTGGTTAATTAGGGCTCGGTTTCGTTTTTCCCCATCTGTCAAAATTTTGAAAAGAAAAAAATTTTCCCCGCCCCCCCCCCCGCTCCGTCGACCGCCTGCTCCGTCGACCGCCTCTCCCCCGCGGCTACTCCGGCATCCCCCTCCTCTTCCTCGAGCTCTAGGTAAAGCCTAACTCTCTCTCTCTCTCTTTCTCAGAACACATGTGATACTGACACAGACACGACACACACACACAGACAGTGACACAGACACAGACACGACACACACACACACTGACACAGACACTGATAAGGACCTAGGGTTAGGATTAGGTTTTTTGACATGGACACAGACACTAATATCACAGTGACACAGACAGTGACACAGACACTGAGCTAGAGATGTGAGGGATTGTGACAGTTGTAGTAGGGTTATTACCTGCAAGTGATACAGTTTAGAAGTGTTAGTATGTGGAGTCATCAGTTAATATATTATCTGTTGTTAGAATTGGTACATGGAGGAGACCAAATGAAGTTTGGTTACAGACTTGGGGCTCTGGCATGGGGCACTGCAGCAGTGCACCCAAATGGTGCTTGTCAGTTAGGCTTGGGGGCAGTCCCTTTGCACTGCAGAGGCATGCCTTAGTGCATCTCAGTTTCCAGGTATTGGTTAGTTGGTTTAAGATGGGTTAGCATGAGTTATTGGGTAGAAGTTAAGGGTATCAGTTTAGTATTAAATTAGTACATAGTTAGTGTAGTTAAATAGTTACTTACTGATATACTTGATTTTGTTAATAGTTAGCTAAGTAACTATATGTCCTAGTAAGCATTGTATACAGTAACTATATGGGTTAGCATGAGTTATTGGGTAGAAGCTAAGAGACTTGGCCTCTTTTCAGTTGTTTTGAATATTGCTTATTTTAGACTTTGATAAATAAAAGTATGTATTATATCAGTTATGATTTTTATAGTACGGTTAAGTTATGAAGTTAGGTGATAAACCACTGTATGTAATGATTTATATGATACATACTGTCATTTTTGCAGAAGTATCTAGAAATGGATATGAATTACTATCTGCGTCATCGTTCGTGGATGTACAACCGTCATCCTGATGACATGTGCGGTGTGCGGGATGAATTCATTGAGGGTGTACAGCAGTTCTTGCAGTTCGCCAAGGCGTTCCCTCAGTACATGGACGGTACCAAAATTAAGTGTCCGTGTGTGAGATGTCGCAACAGGAAATATCATCCAGAAGTGGAAGTTACATATCATTTATACTCGAAGGGCTTTACGCCGAATTACTATCAGTGGACCGCGCACGGAGAACTTGTATCTCTAGCATCGGAGTCGGAGCCCTATGTGGAGCCGTATATGGATGTCCAAGACCACGATGCTTACGACGACGGGTTGGTAAACATGGTTTATGATGCGGCGGGGCCTAGTTTCAATCCTGACAATTATGATGCGACGGGACCTAGTTTTAATCCGGACAATTATGATGCAGCTGAGGAGGCACCGAATGCCGATGCTGCAAAGTTTATGGAGTTGCTTGAGAATGCAAGGACTCCACTATATCCTGGTTGTGAGGATCATTCACCGTTGGAGGTGGTTACAAGATTATTGAGCATCAAGTCCAATTTTAACATGTCGCAAGAATGCTATAATAGACTGCTCAATTTGATTATAGAGATCTTGCCCGAGGGTGCAAAGTTGCCTAAAGACTTCTATCGATCTAAGAGGATGGTGAGATCGCTTTGGATGGGATACGAAAAAATCGATGCATGTCGCAACGGGTGCATGTTGTACTACAAAGACGACAAGGATGAAGATGCGTGCAGATTCTGTGGTGCTGATCGCTACAAGGCCACTGTTAGAGGAAAGTCTGTCGGTGCAAGGAAGCCTACCGATTCGATGCACTACTTGCCTTTGACGCCGCGGTTGCAGCGGTTGTTTATGGTTAAGGAGACTGCAGAAAACATGAGTTGGCACAGGCGAAAACAGATCGAAGGAGTATTGGATCATCAATCCGATGGAGAAGCATGGAAGCACTTTGATCGAGAGTATCCATATTTTGCCGAGGAAGCGCGTAATGTGAGATTGGGGCTCTGCTCTGACGGTTTTACCCCATTCGGACTTTCGGGCTCCCAGTATTCGTGTTGGCCTGTGATCGTCACTCCGTACAATCTACCGCCTTGGATGTGCATGAAGACTCCGTATATGTTCCTAACCGTTATTATCCCGGGTCCGAACAATCCGAAGAGGAACATCGATGTGTATTTATAGCCTTTGATAGATGAGTTGAATCAGCTGTGGAAAGTAGGTGCCAACACGTACGATGTTTCTAGAAAGCAGAATTTTCAGATGAGGGCAGCACTTATGTAGACCATCAACAACTTTCCGGCCTATGGAATGTTATCGGGATGGAGCACCCATGGTCGTCTCTCATGTCCGTATTGCATGGACCGTTCTCAGGCTTTCCGTTTGAAACACGGAGGCAAACCGTGCTTCTTCGATTGTCATCGACAATTTTTGCCGAAGGATCATCCGTACCGGAGGAATCGGAATGCTTTTCGTGCGGGAGTTGTGGAGAAGGCCAATCCACCGCCAAGGTGGCCCGGATGCACGATATGGGAAGAGGTAAAAGATTTACCAAGTGCTACCGAAGAGCCTGCTAAGGGGTACAAGTGTGACGGATTTGGTCGCACCCATAACTGGACGAAGAGGAGTATATTCTGGGATCTGCCATATTGGAGCACCAATCTGATCAGACATAACCTTGATGTCATGCATATCGAGAAGAATGTGTTTGATAACATAATTAATACTGTAATGGATGTAAAGAGGAAGACGAAAGATAATCCGAAGGCCAGGTTGGACTTAGAAGACATATGTAGACGTCCTGCATTGCATTTGATAGAGGAGGGGAATGGAAAGTTAAAGCAACCTAAGTCAGTTTTCTTACTGGATAAAGAGGATAAAGGTAGACTTTGTAGGTGGATTCAGGGTCTAAAGTTTCCAGACGGGTACGTGTCAAACTTGAGAAGATGCGTCGACCTCAAGGAGAATAAACTAGTAGGTATGAAGAGCCACGATTGTCACGTATTCATGGAGAGGTTAATTCCGATTGTATTTCGGGAATTCTTACCGCAGGTCGTTTGGGACCCATTGACAAAGCTGAGCATATTCTTCAGAGATCTTTGTTGTACTAAGTTGCTCGTCGATCGTCTAGAAAAGCAAGAGAGGGACATTGCGGTAACACTATGTAAGCTCGAGAAGGTGTTTCCTCCAGGATTCTTCGACTCTATGGAGCATTTGCCAATTCATCTTTCCTATGAGGCACGTGTTGGTGGTCCTGTCGGTTATCGGTGGATGTACCCCTTCGAGCGTCATCTGAATCACCTAAAGAGAAAGGTAAAAAATAAGGCACGGGTTGAAGGATCTATTTGTGAAGCTTATGTTCTCGAGGAGATTACAAACTTTTGCTCGACGTATTTTAAACCGCATGTTGCTACTAATAGGACTAAAGCTCCCAGAAACGACGACGCATATCAGGAATCTAATGATGCAATACTCAAAGTATTCAATGCATCCGGAAAGCCTTCGGGAAAAATGAAGAAGAGATATTTGAATGACGATGAGCTAAGGGCTGCTCAATTGTATATATTACTCAATTGCGACGAGGATGAAGTGGAGAAGCTAGAGGGGTAAGTAATTAATACGTCCATGTTTACATCATCTCAATGTAATAGTATAAGATACTATTATGCTACTAATCAGCAGTTGCTTTATTATTTTTCAGCACATTTAATGATGAGTTGAGGTCGGTTAGACCCTACATAACAGACGAAGAAGTAGAACAAGATATGAGATGCCATTTTCCTTCTTGGTTGAGCGCATATGTAAGATACTTGGTAATTACTTTTTATTTCTGCACTTGCAAAACAAATAACTTACTATCGCTACTTTGGTATTTAGGTCGATCGTCTAATATCACCCGAGACTGAATCTATTAGGACTCTAGCCAAGGAACCAATTACTGCCGTAAAAATATGGCCAAGTTTCTGTGTGAATGGGTTCAGGTTCAAGTCAACAAATGCTCCTATCAGAGACAGCTTTCTGGATCTTGATTCCACGAAAAACAGTGGTTTGTGTATCAAATCTTCAAACTACAAAGACGTCAATCCGGGCAATAATTTTTTTGGCATCTTACGAGAGATTGTGGAGTTGACATATAATTATGGCACAGAACCTGCTAATATCGTGCTATTCAGGTGTGAATGGTTCGATCCGATTCAAGATCAAGGTTGGAAAATTGACAAGCATGGCCTTGTGGATATAAACTACAAGCGTAGATATCAAGGCTATGAACCATTTGTCCTATCAAGTCAGGCTCAGCTCGTGTACTTCACAACTTATCCTAGACGGGGGACAGCGAGGTCGGATTGGTGGGCAGTATACAAGACTAAAGCTAGAAATACCTTTGACATTGACGAAATAGCTTATCAGGAGGACGATTCTACCTCTTGTAACAAATATTGTAGATGTGGACTCAACGGAAGTTACTCATTACACGAGTAATAATGTAGAAGATGTAGAATTATCCGAAGAGGACGACGAAGTAGATGAAAGTGAAGACGAGGAAGAGGAAGAGCAGGACGACGAAGGCGAACAAGATGAATTTTCTGAAGATGATTAAAAATAAAAAATATTGCATGTAGAATGTAACTATATTTTGACTGTAGAATATAGATCAATGTTGGAAAATTGACAAAGTAGATGTACCCATTAATGAATATATGTATTATATTTTGACTGTATAATGCTTTGAGATATGTATCACATTTTGACTGTAGAATGTAGTATATATTTGTGTTTCTCTATATTCATCATATGTTGTTATCAGATATGACAGGACGACGCGGAGGATTCGGCAGGTCCCGAGGTAGACAGAGTGCCACTCCGATACTGCCTACTGTTGGTTCCGGATCATCGTCGCCCAGTACTCCAGTATATCGATCACTCACATCTCCGACTGTTGGGACGAGTAGTTCCTGGCGTGATAGTACACCCTCGTCCAGCGTTCCTCCTGCTGACGGAACCATGGGGATAGATGAGCATGTCGAGGAGGTCGTGCCCACGTTGTCCCAGCATCAGCAAGATCCTTCATGCGCACCTCCGGAGGAGACGATGACAGAGATTTGGGCCGACGGTACAAAGTAAGTCAATTAGATGGTTTAGTATATATTTGTGTTTCTCTTTATTCATCGTATATTGACTTTTTCAGTAATCTAAATTATTATCTCTGTATAGATATCGTCCATCGTCGGTTCAGAGACGCCTGGGCCAATTTCTGAGGAACAACTATGGTGGCCCTTGTATCAACTACTCTGAGGCTCCGGAGTAGAGGAAGGCGTTCTGGTTTGCGCACTTCCAGGTAAAAGTATATTAAATAAATCCTCTAATTTATGCATATTATATAACTTATTCGTGATGCTAACTTAATGAATTATTTATTGTAGCAAACCTATTTTTATCCTCCGCACCGGGCCGAGTTGATCGAGCGGCTCTTTCCTACCGTTGCCGCCAAGCTTATCCGAGATGCTCTGGATGACCAGAAGGCTCATGATCGTGCTAGAAAACTGATCCAAGGTTGGATCACGCCTGAGCACTGGACTGCGATGAGGGCTAGATTCGACGATCCGAGCTACAAGAAAAGGTCTAAGAAGGCCAAGACGGCTAGGCAGAATGCTGCCAAGTGGTGTGGTGGTTCGATTCCGATGACGGAACATTTTCGTCGTTTGGTATATTTTTTCTTTTAAAATATATTATTTTAATACAAGTACCATAAAATGGTACTTGGAAAAAATATTTAAGTTTAGTAATAAATAATATATTTTTAACAAGTACAGAGGGGTGAGGATGCAAACATGGTGACCATCTTCTTGGCCACCCATCGCAAGGACGGAAATCTCATTGATGAGAGGGCCTCACAGACCTATATGAGTATTACTTTACTTTGTGTTTATTTTAATATAACTTAGGCAATTATCGAGTTTCCAAACCTTTTTTCTAGGCCGAGTATCTTAGGCTGCGTGAGCGGGCGACTGCTAGTGCACCTAAACCTGGAGAGGCTGGTACTTCGACGCAGCCCGCTCCATCTCCGTCGGCGGACGACCTGTGGGTGACCGCAGCTGGTGGTCTCCAGAGGGGTACGTACTACGGTACGGGCTCCTATGGCGCCCTGGTTGCGATGCAGTCATCTAGGGCCTCCCCGACAGCTGCGCATTCCACACACCCCTCGCAGTCGTCGGCTAGAGTCCAGGAGGCCGTCCAGGAGGCCGTTGACCGTCAGATTGCGTCTCTCCGTGACGACTTGCTGCGAAGTATGGAGGAGCAGTCCCGGTCCTAGCCGCAGGCGGACGATCCGATGCTCATCGCACGATTGGATATGCTCGACCGCAGCATAACGGAGCTACGGGAATTGACAAATAATATTAGAGCATCCAATGATCGCAACATCAACGAGCTGCAGGCGTCACAGCTATCGATGGGCGAGAAGCTGACGAGGATGCAGGATTCAATGGGTCATAGCAGTACGAAGCTGTTATCTACCCTGGATTCTTACAACCAGCGACTCGCAGACTTGGAGCGGGCACGGCCTCCACCGACGTCACTGCCTTATCCATCGACATCGGTGTCGATTCCACGGGACGAGTATGAGGAGTTCTTATCCTTCAAGCGCGCCGGTGGTCAGCCTCCTGCAGATCCGCAGTAGTATAGTTATTTTTATTATTATTTAGGATGCGATTGTATATTATGAATTATTGATACTTCAACAATAGGCATGATGTATGATGCTTCTTGTGGTATTTAATTTTTTAGTTAATTTAATTGGATTATATAGTTATCTTGCATATCCACATTTAATTGGATTGATACTTCAACAATGCTTCTTGTGGTCTTTAATTTAATTGGATTATATAGTGGAGATGGATGAGGAGGAGTCGAAGAAGGGTGGTTCTTGTGGTGTCAAGAAGAGGAGATGGAGGAGGACTAGAACCGCAGGGAATCACCAATCTGGACACTATTTTTTTTTTTTAAATTAGCGACGGTTTTAGCGACGTATAGCGACATTAAATTACGTCGCTAAATAAGTCACTAATTAGCGATGCTGTACAAGTCGCTAAATACGTCGCTAATAACGTCGCTAATGACGTCGCTATACGTCGCCAAATGCTGACATGGCAGTATAGCCAGGTCATTAAAGACGTCGGTGTAACGTCGCTATAGACGTCGCTAATGACGTCACTAATGACGTCGCTAATCGTCGCCAACTGCTGACATGGCAGTATTGCCAGGTCATTAAAGACGTCGGTGTAACGTCGCTATATAAGTCGCTAATTAGCGACGTGTAGCGACTTTACAGAACGTCGCTATTTAGTGACGCGGCGTCGCTAAACGTCGCAATGCGACACATTAAAGTCGCTAAAAACGTCGGTATAGCGACGTTTAGCGACATTTTTTTTTGGCGACTTGATTTTTTCCGACAACTTTATAACGTCGCTAATTACGTCGCTAAACCAACTTAGCGACGTTTTTTGGTTATTTAGCGACGTTTTTAGACGTCGCTAATTTGACTTATTCTAGTAGTGGAAGGAAGATGACATCTTATGCAAGTTGTCGCATGGAGATGTCTGATGCAAGTTACCGCATGGAAAAATCTACTGCAGTTGTCGCATGGAGACTAGCAGTATGTGCAAGTTGTACCTACGCATGACGTTCTTTTGTCACATGGTAGAACTTATGGCATAGCAGGCTCGGTGTAGGGTAGTCATTGCGCATGGCGGTCTTTCGACGCATGGCAGGACTTGGCGCTTGGAAGCACCCATGTGGCTGGCTCTGAGCAAGGTTTATGTGCAACCAGGTTATACGCATAGGATTATGTGCACCTTGGAACATGTCTCTTCAAACATGAAGGACCATGATAATAAGTATTGCAGATCCAATTTCAAACCAAAATAGCAAGGTAATAGCTTAACTTGGTTACTTTGATTACTTAACTTGGTTGTGATGATTTGCGCAGGTTAAGTCATCTGGTGTGGTTGTTGACCAGTGGATAAAAATTGGTGCATCGAGCCACGTGTGCTCTAGGAAGAGCTTTTCACCAAGATTGGACCTATCATTGGATGAGGTCTCGATGGCCAGCAAGGATCAAGCAGAGGATCTAGGGAGTGGGACGATGGTTCTAGATTTCGAGAAGTACAGTCAAATGAGGGCATGTAGCTAAGTACTAGTGATCACCAAGGACCTGATCTCAGGAAGTTTGTTTCAGACTTTAGGGTGGACATCCATGGTTGCCAAATGGTGATATCTTGGCAGGAGACATACTTTGAAATAAGGTATTCTGTATCAAATGGATGTTCGAGCTTCTGCTTGTGAGAAAAGTCCCATTATAAGATATATGGGACCCCAGACTATGACATGTACTATGTTCCGTAAGATGTCTAGTCAAGGGCTTATCTCCAAATATGGGGGTAAGGAGGTGAAGAAGTGTGAGGTCTGTGCGCAGACAAAGATCATAAGAAAATCGTTAAACGGGTAAACCGAAGCACAGATCTTCTAGAGTTTGTACACTCAGATATATGTGACTTCAAGCAGTTCTCTATAATAAGGCCAAGATGAAGTACTTCATTACTTTTATCGACGACTACTCGAAGTACACATTCGTCTATCTGCTCAAGACAAAAGATGAAGCATTCAATAAGTTCAAGGAGTTCAGGGCTGAGGCTGAACGTCAAACCGGACAACAATTCAAGAAACTTAGAAGTGATCGAGGTAGAGAGTATAGTTCAATCGAATTCACATCGTTCTGGAAAGAACATGAAATCGTCAATGAGACAACTTTTCGTATTCTCCTCAATATAAAATATTTAATCACTAAATATAAAATATGCTAAATGACAAAAATATTCTCATATAGAAATGTGGTAGTGACAAGTCTACCCTCTTTAGAAAAATTGTCCTCAAAATTTAAGGAAAGAACAAACTATACAATAAGCAATGACAGCAAGAAAGAAAGAACGAAACCTCACGGCTCAAACATATAAGGGTTCTCGGTTTTCCTCTCCCAAGTAGACTCTCCCGGAGAGCGATGCCTCCACGCGACGCGTACTAAGGGAATCGTCTGGTTCCGTAGCACCTTCTCCCTGCGATCCAAAATCTTCACTGGCTGCTATGAGTAGCTGAGAGTCAGACCCACCTCGATCTCTGAGTGATCCAATACATGACTATAGGATCTTACACGTATCGTCTTAGCTGTGACACATGGAACACATCATGCACTCCCTCCAGTGCAGGTGGTAAGTCTAGTCTGTAGGCCACTGCACCGACTCTCGCAAGAACACCGAAGGGTCCGATGTACCGTGGACTAAGTTTTCTGCCTCCACCAAAGCGAATTGTGCCCCGTGTCAGAGGAATTCGCAAGAACACCATATCACCAACCTCAAACTCCAAGGGTCTCCGATAGCTATCGGCCCAATGCCGTTGTCTGTCATGCGCCACCCGAAGTCTATCTCTAATGAGCTTCACCTTTGTAAACCCCCTGATTTTTTAGGATTTAAAAAATCAATTTTTGGAATTTTTCTGGAATTTTTCTCTGATTTTTTACTAATTTAAATCAAGGTATTCAGGTTATAAATAATTTTAAATATGTTTATTAAATATTAAAATATTATGAAAATAATATTTTTAGGTGTAAAATAAAATATTAGACATAGGATAATTTTCCTAGAATTTATTGGACCCCAGAACCATTTTTAAAGACCTAAAAACTATGTTTTATTAAACCCCAAATAAACCCTAAAATGAACCCGGTTTATTTCTGAACCGGACCGACCTTGAACCGGACCCGGTTTAAGTAAACCAAACCCATTGCCTATCGGATCGGGTCGGATCCAAAACTGAACCAGACCCGACCCGCCTACCCTACCCGCTGCTACAGTATACCCCTGAACCCGACCCCGACCCTGCCGCTTTGTCTCCACTCGCCGTCGGCCGTTACGCCGCCGCCCGCCCGTTACGCCTCCGCCCGCCCGTTACGCCCAGCTCCCCCGCTCGTAACCGCCACCGCCCCGGCTCCCTCTCCAGCCCTATAAAAACCCCCTCCGCCTCCGCTAGAGCCACCACCACCGCCTGTGCCCTAGCTCCCAGCCACCGCCTCCGCCGCGTCTTCCTCTGCCGTCTCCCCCACTCTCCGCCCCAAGCTCCACCTCTCTCCCGTAACCCTAGCCACCATCGTCCCTCCTCCTCTCCAACACCGCCACCATCACCCGTTGCACCACCGTCCTCCGCCTCAGACCCCGAGCTCCACCGCTCCCCTCCGCTCGACCCGACCCCGCCACGACGAAGGAGCAGCCGCTGTGCCCTAGCCCTAGCCACCAGAGCCCGTAACAGCCCCGGCCGCCACCGGCGTCGCCTCCGCCGAGCTCCTCCAGAGCCGCCTCCTCCTCCGACGAAGCCCCGGCGACCCAGCAGCACAGCACAGTGGCCGGAACCCTAACCCTAGCAACCCGCCGCCGTGTCGCGAAGCCTCGCGAAGCGCGCGTTTCAGCTTTCTGCGGAGCCCTGTTCAGGTAGTTGTTTCTCTCTCCTTGCTACCCCGTTTCCCATTCTGTCTGCTGTAATGCGAAGCCTGCGTGACCCTCTCGATACCCGTGCAACCCGCTCGGTGTGTCGCGTCCTGTGGCGATCGCAAACTGCGACCCAAAATCAGAAAAATATTCACCCCATTTTTTCTCGGAACTGAGTGCGCCCCGTCAAACGGGACGACTTGGTCGTGTGCGGACTTCACCGAAAGGTGCGCGCCGTTAATCCGGAAGTGTGGGATTTCGCGGAAGTTGATTTGGTGTGCGTGCACACCGAAATCAATGCGTATCCGTCGACAACACCCCGTATCGGCCCTGTTCCAGAACTCATTGTAACTTCGTGTATGCATGTCGTATCGAAAAGAAACTTGCGCCATCGGACTCGTAGCAATACGCTGGTCCTGTGACCCAAGTTTGGTTCGATTCGGAAAATATTGACAAAATCGCGTATCGTGGGCCCCGCGGCTCCACTTGACGGGCGATTTTGTGATCGGCTCACCGGAATCCAGTTTTGGAAATTCTGTTGGGTTCGTATCATCGTTCTGGACTTGTGGACACTAAGTTTGATGAATTTGGAGAACATTGTCTTTGGCACATTTTTCGGTGCGAAGCGGCCCACATGTGGACCCCGCTTTGACCAGGAACTGTCGCTTTTGCTCCTATGTCCAAATTGGACTCAAGGATAGGCGTTTCTTGCTATTTGATGTTTTTTGAATCTGATAGTGATGTCTATTTCAGCAACCGGAGGAGTACCAGCAAATCCCGCTGATACCAGAGCTACAGTTGGAGTCAGAACCCCAGGCAAGTGTACCTTGCCAAACTTGCAGTACCTGCTTCATATTGCTATTCTGATTTATTTATATGTTGTACATGCTTAACCTAGGACCGTGTGATATTGCTTAGCGTCCGAATAATATTCGGGTGTCAACACTATACTCAGAGTTGTGTAATGTCACCTAGACATGGATATCGAGACCATTTACATTCTCGTGCTTGCATTATCAAGTACGTCATACCTCAAGACACCTGACACTATTCATGAGACAGAATCTTCCTGAGATATTCATGGTGATTCTGTATAGGTTACATGATTGATGACATAGATATTGCATGTGCTTAGCTATCATTGTGACTTGCTGCATTAGATATGATCTTGCGTGACATGGACATGAGACATCGTGGACATGAGACGTGTGATTACATTGGGGGGGAGAGACACACAGACTACAGGCTGATTATATATATTTATTGCAGTGCCTTAGCCATTATATTGCGAGGTCCACGACATAGTAAACTACATAGTATTACTGCTACCGGCTCCCCGACACAGAGCTTGTAGTGGTCTCAGCCGGAGTCTAATATTGCTCTCATTTTGCATATCACTTAGATGGTTACATAGTTTGCCTTATTTATTCATTTCATATACTGTATTTATTTTGGCATGTTGCTTCTTGTACCTTGTTACGTCCCTCTGAGGACCTAGTCCCTTGCCAGTTTTGCAGCATAGACCATTGTGGAGCCTGCCTGGAGTTGCTAATGTGAGTTACTTTGTCATGCAGGAATTGGTGCCAGGTACTTATATCATTTCTTTCAGAGTATTGGTTATTATTCTTATTATTTATTCATCTGCTAATATAGCCTAGTTTTATAGACTCATATTCCTTCCTCAAGTCTATTCGAGCTTATGGGTTACTAGCGGCCGACTTTAGCACATGTAGCTCATTCTTGTATATTCCATTCATTGTGGATTGAGGCATAGATATTTATAGATAGTAACCCTTCTAGTACAGCTTATACGTATTCGAATCGGACCAGATTCTGGTCGAATACGTAGCTGGCATGTTACGTATTCCTAGTCCTACGTATTTTGGGGCTGGGGTGTGACATATTTTTGTGGTGGCCCATGCAGGTCCTGATTAAATTGTTTCGGTTACTTTCCGGTACCGAGCGAGCCTGTAATCAAAGTTAGCAGTATTAGCATCTCAATCCATAATTGACTTGAAAATTCTTTAGCACTTGATTATCGCCCTTGGACTTCGTAATTGTACTCTTTCAAATCTCCTCGACATCCTTATTATTGTTTATCATCTCTTCCTATTTTGGAGAGATGAATGTTCGTGCACGGTGTTTCCTCCAGAAGCAGATCTTCGTCAAGGTAGAAGAAGTTATGATGGATATAAATATTTGAAGACGGTTACCCTTAGTAGGATAGTAGATAGGTTATTCCTATATGCTAGGGTTAGTGTAGATTTTAGCATGAGAATTGAATATAATATCAGAGGCCTAGAACTAATAGAACCTCACCCTTGCTTATAGGTAGAAAGTAATTTGGAAGTATTGGAAGAAAGGAAAGAGGGTTTGACTCTAATGTACTAGAATACTTTAGGGAATACATAGCTAGATGCTAGGGATCAGATGTGACTTATGATGGGGATACAAGGAATTGCATTGTGACTTTAAGAAAATGGAACCTTAGGTAGCAGGCCATAGTGGTTAAATCTTTAGTTATCTTGTGACTTTTAGTATCAAAATTTGATCTTATGACCCAGCTGTTACACCCCTATTATTTGTGCCGAAGAAGAATAGGACGGTACATCTGTGTATTGACTATAGGACACTGAACCCTGTAACCATCAAGAACCGGTCTCCCTTGCCATGCACTGACGACCTATTCGATTAGTTGAGTGGTGCGAGTGTATTCTCAAGATAAATCTTAGATCCGGTTATCACCAGCTTAGAGTGTGTAGAGAAGATATACCGAAAATAGCCTTCAGGACCAAGTATGGACACTATGATTTCTTAGTTATGTCGTTTGGTTTAACCAACGCGCCAGCTGTGTTCATGAGTTTGATGAACGATGTTTTTCTCAGTACCTGGACAAGTTCGTGGTTGCGTCTAATGATGACATCTTGATATATTCCAAGAGCCACGCAGAGCACGAACAACACTCTTTCAGCAGACCCAGCAACAGAAGAGGGCACCACTGCAAGGGCATGGACAGACTTTTGCAATGACCTTGGAGAACGTGCAGACTCGTGGATTAGCTAATACGCGTAAGTGATTCGTAGCTATCTATTCTAGTATTGCTTTAGCTCGTGCTTGTTGGTTCATGACCTTACCCTTAACCTGATAGTTTTGAACTTGCTAATAATTGATAACCTAGTATGTTTTATAAGTGATAACCTAGTTTTCTAAGCTGTAGTTTTCTTACTTTAACCAGAATTTTTGCATAAATTTTATTGCCCAGGGAAATGATGTTTTTCATTTCCTATGTGTTTCGCTTAACCCTCATCCTTTGATTCTCCTTGATCATGATTCTTTGATGGTGTCGTGCTTCGAACCTGTTTTGCAAACCGTGTTATCTCTGCTGACCTGTTATTCTTTGATTGCGAGGACGCAATCCTCTTAAGGGGGTAGATTGTAAACCCCCTGATTTTTCAAGATTTTACAAATCAATTTTCAAAAATTTTCTGGAATTTTTCTGTGATTTTTCACTAATTTAAATCAAGGTATTCTGGTTATAAATAATTTTAAATGTGTTTATTAAATATTAAAATATTATAAAAATAATATTTTTGGGTGTAAAATAAAATATTAGACATAGGGTAATTTTTCTGGAATTTATTCGACCCCAGAACCATTTTTAAAGACCTAAAAACTAAGTTTTATTAAACCCCAAATAAACCCTAAAATGAACCCGGTTTATTTCTGAACCGGACCGACCTTGAACCGGACCCGGTTTAAGTAAACCGAACCCATTGCCTATCGGATCGGGTCGGATTCGAAACTGAACCCGACCCAACCCGCCTACCCTACCCGCTGCTACAGTATACCCCTGAACCCGACCCCGACCCTGCCGCTTCGTCTCCACCCGCCGCCGGCCGTTACGCCGCCGCCCGCCCGTTACGCCTCCGCCCGCCCGTTACGCCCAGCTCCCCCGCTCGTAACTGCCACCGCCCCGGCTCCCTCTCCAGCCCTATAAAAAACCCCTCTGCCTCTGCCAGAGCCACCACCACCGCCTGTGCCCTAGCTCCCAGCCACCGCCTCCGCCGCGTGTTCCTCTGCCGTCCCCCACTCTCCGTCCCGAGCTCCACCTCTCTCCCGTAACCCTAGCCACCACCGTCCCTCCTCCTCTCCAACACCGCCACCGTCACCCGCTGCACCACCGTCCTTCGCCTCAGACCCCGAGCTCCACCACTCCCCTCCGCTCGACCCGACCCCGCCACGACGAAAGAGCAGCCGCCGTGACCTAGCCCTAGCCACCAGAGCCCGTAGCAGCCCCGGTCGCCACCAGCGTTGCCTCCGTCGAGCTCCTCCAGAGCCGCCTCCTCCTCCGGCGAATCCCCGGTGACCCAGCAGCACAGCACAGTGGCCGGAACCCTAACCCTAGCAACCCGCCGCCGTGTCGCGACGAAGCGCGCGTTTCACCTTTCTGCGGAGCCCTATTCAGATAGTTGTTTCCCTCTCCTCGTTGTCCCGTTTCCCGTTCCGTCTGCTGTGACACGAACCCTGCGTGACCCTCTCGATACCCGTGCAACCAGCTCTGTATGTCGCGTCCTGTGGCGATCGCAAACTGTGACCCAAAATCAGGAAAATATTCACCCCATTTTTCCTCGGAACTGAGTGCGCCCCGCCAAACGGGACGACTTGGTCATGTGCGGACTTCACCGAAAGGTGTGCACCGTTAATACGGACGAGTGGGATTTCGCGGAAGTTGATTTGGATGTGCGTGCACACCGGAATCAACGCGTATTCGTCGATAACACCCCATATCGGCCCTATTCCAGAACTCGTTGTAATTTCGTGTATGCACGTCGTATCGAAATAAAACTTGCGTCATCGGACTCGTAGCAATACGCTGGTCCTGTGACCCAAGTTTGGTTCAATTCTGAGAACGTTGACAAAATCGCGTATCGTGGGCCCCGCGGCTCCACTTGACGGGCAATTTTGTGATCGGCTCACCGGAATCCAGTTCTGGAAATTATGTTGGGTTCGGATCGTCGTTCTGGACTTGTGGATACTAAGTTTGATGAATTTGGAGAACATTGTCTCTGGGACATTTTCCGGTGCGAAGCGGCCCACATGTGGACCCCGTTTTGACCAGGAACTATCGCTTTTGCCCCTGTGTCCAAATTGGACTCAAGGACAGACATTTTTAGCTATTTGATGTCTTCTGAATCTGATGGTGATGTCTATTTCAGCAACCGGAGGAGTACCAGCAAATCCCGCTGATACCAGAGCTACAGTTAGAGTCAGAACCCCAGGCAAGTGTACCTTGCCAAACTTGTAGTACCTGCTTCATATTGCTATTCTTATTTATTTATATGTTGTACATGCTTAACCTAGGACCGTGTGACATTTCTTAGGGTCCGAATAATATTCGGGTGTCAACACTGTACGCATAGTTGTGTAATGTCACCTAGACATGGATATCGAGACCCTTTACATTCTCGTGCTTGCATTATCAAGTACGTCATACCTCACGACACCTGATACTATTCATGAGACAGAATCTTCCTGAGATATTCATGGTGATTCTGTATAGGTTACATGATTCATGACATAGATATTGCATGTGCTTAGCTATCATTGTGACTTGCTGCATTAGATATGATCTTGCGTGACATGGACATGAGACATCGTAGACATGAGATGTGATTACATTGGGGGGGAGAAACACACAGACTACAGGCTGATTATATATATTTATTTCAGTGCCTTAACCATTACAGTGCGAGGCCCACTACATAGTAAACTATATAGTAACTATATAGTAAACTACATAGTAAAACTACATAGTATTACTGCTACCGGCTCCCCGACACAGAGCTTGTAGTGGTCTCAGCCTGAGTCTAATGTTGCTCTCATTTTGCATATCACTTAGATAGTTACATAGTTTTCCCTATTAATACATTTTATATACTGCATTTATTTTGGCATGTTGCTTCTTGTACCTTGTTACGTTCCTCTGAGGACCTGGTCCCTTGCCAGTTTTGTAGCATAGACCATTGTGGAGCTTGCGTGGAGTTGCTGATGTGAGTTGCTTTGTCATGCAGGAATTGGTACCAGGTATTATATCATTTCTTTCAGAGTATTGGTTATTATTCTTATTGTTTATTCATCTGCTGATATAACCTAGTTTTATAGACTCATATTCCTTCCTCGAGTCTATTCGAGCTTATGGGTTACTGGCGGCCAACTTTAGCATATGTAGCTCATTCTTGTATATTCCGTTCATTGTGGATTGAGGCATAGATATTTATAGATAGTAACCCTTCTAGTACAACTTATACGTATTCGAATCGGACCAGATTCTGGTCGAATGCGTAGCTGGCATGTTACGTATTCCTAGTCCTACATATTTGGGGACTGGAGCGTGACAACTTTCTCAGCTGCATCCACAATCATCTTTGGTCCCAATAAGGCTCTATCACCAACATCATCCTAAGATAAAGGATTGTGATACCTCCATCTATTTAAAGCCTCGAATTGTGATATCTCAATACTGGTCTGGTAACTGTTGCTGTAATCAAACTCTACCATGTGAAGTTGATCCTCCCAAGAGCCTCTGAAATCCAAAACACAAGTGTGAAGCATATGCTTAAGAGTCGGAATAATCCTCTCCGACTGCCCGTCTGTCTGGGGGTGATATGCGGTACTAAACTTGAGGTGGGTGCCCAAGCTAGCCTTTAAACTCCTTCAGAAGTGGGATGTGAAGCGACCATCCCGATCCGAGATGATGCTCACAGGAACTCCATGAACTCTTACAATTTGTCACACATACATCTCCGCTAGCTTCTCCGTAGACGTACCCACTTTGAATGGCAAGAAGTGGGCCAATTTGGTCAACATGTCTACGATAACCCAAATTGCGTCTTTTCCTCCTAGAAAATGCGGAAGCCCCGAAATAAAATCTATGGTAACATGCTCCCATTTCCACTATGGAATGGATAAAGGCTCAAGTAAACCACCTGGACTCTGTCTCTCCGCCTTTACCTGCTAGCACACTAAACACCTGGATACGAAGCGCGCCACCTCCCGCTTCATACCATACCACCACACATGCTCCTTCAGATCTTTATATATCTTGTTGGCACCTGGATGAATAGAGTACTGAGATCAATGTGCCTCATGGAGAACCTCCTTGCGCAACTCCCCACTCGGCACACATAGTCTGGTACCGTGCCGCAATGATCCAGCATCAGCAATAGTGAAGTCCTATGATAATCTCATCCGAACCTGTGCCCTGATACTCATCATCGTACTGTATAGCCCTGATCCGGTCCATCAACTCTGACTGTATTTGCAATCTCCATATCTGTATCTCAATACCAGGAACTAGCACCTTAATACCCAGGCTCTCAAGATCAGCCAATAAGTTTTTATCTGTCGTCAAGTACATAGCCACCGGATACCAGCTCAAGGCATCCGCGACTACGTTGGCCTTCCATGGATGGTATTGTAATGATATATTGAAGTCCTTCATCAACTCCAACCACCATCGCTGCCTTATGTTCAGCTTTTTCTGTGTAAACACGTACTTCAAGATCTTGTGGTCTGTAAAGATCTCCACACTCTCTCCGTACATATAGTGTTTCCACAGCTTTAGAGCAAAGATGTCTGCTACCAACTCCAAATCATGGGTAGGGTAGTTTTTCTCATGAGGATGTAATTGCCTGAAAGTATAGGCAATCACCTTCCCATTCTGCTGTAAGACACAACCTAAACCCTTCCTTGAAGCATCACTATAAATAGTGAATCCACCTGACCACGATGGCAATATCAAAACTGGAGCTGTCGTCAATCTCCTCTTCATCTCATCAAAAGCATCATGACAATCCTCTGTCCAAACAAAATCCACATCCTTCCTGGTTATCCTAGTCATCGGCTTTGCAGTCCTAGAGAAGTCTTGTACAAATCTTCTGTAATAACCTACTAGCCCCAGAAAGCTCCTGATCTCTGTCACTGAACTCGGAGTAGCCCATGAATCCACTGCTAAAATCTTCTTCGGGTCTACTAAGATCCCGTCTCCAGTCACCATATGTCCAAGGAATTCAACATTGTCAAGGAATAACTCACACTTTGAAATCTTTCCATAAAGCTTCTCATTCCTGAGAGTCTCCACAACTATCCTCAGATGCTCCTCATTCTTCTTCGGGGTCTTTGAATACACCAGAATATCAACAATGAATACTACCACAAACTTATCAAGGTACTGGTGGAACACCTTATTTATTAGATTCATGAATACCGCCGGGGCATTGGTCAACCCAAACAGCATCAACATGAACTCAAACTGGTCATACCGAGTCTGAAAAGTTATCTTCAAAATATCCTCCTTCTTCACTTTCACCCGTTGGTAGCCTGACATCAAGTCTATCTTCGAAAATACCTTCGCTCCGCTTAACTGATCGAAGAGATCATCTATCCTCGATAGCGGATATTTGTTCTTAATAGTGAGGTTATTTAGAGCCTTGTAGTCGATACATATGCATACCGACCCATCCTTCTTCGGTACAAACAATACAGGAGGACCCCATGGTGATGAACTAGATCTGATGAAGCCTTTATCCTGCAACTCATCTACCTTCTTTTTCAACTCCACCAGTTTGTTGTTGTTAACTCTATAAACTTGCTGAGATATCGGCTCTACGCCTGGCACTAAGTCTATAGAGAACTCCACATCGCGGTCTGGCGGTAACCCCGGCAACTCCTCCGGGAAAATATCCATAAATTCTTCTATCAACGAATGTGGTAACTCCTTCTCTTCCACCATGGCTCCACAGATGGCATCATTGCGCTGCTCCACTACTCCTCTGGAAATCTCAAACTCTAGCTCTCCTGGCAGTCTAAATAATACCATGCCTCCACGATAATCCATACTTGCATGGTGTCTACTCAACCAATCTATCCCAAGTACTATGTCGTAGCTCGAAAATGGCATTACGAGTAAGCACGCACTCAACTCCTGGCCTCCCAGTGTAACTCTCTGATCCTTGTAAACATCACTGACCAGGATAATACTACCACCAGTCGTGATCTTGCTAGTCCTAGCTAAAGGTTCGGCCTCTAAACGATGCTTAAGAGCAAAAGATATAGATACAAAACTATGGAAAGCACCAAAATCAAACAAAGCTAATGCTGGAATAGAATCAAGAAGAACAAAACCTGATATAACATCTCTCACTGGCTCGATCTCCTCCACCGTCATGGCGAATGGTCGCCCTTGTTGTGCACCTCTCTGCTGCTATTGGTGCTGTACAAACATCTGATGTTGTGTCTATAATTTGAGATCTTCTCTGCTGACCTGCAGGTGGCCTCGTTGGTGCTCTCTGAGGTGGGGTTGCTCTTTGAGCTGCACGACAAAGAGATATGGGATAATCCCACATCTGATGTCCCTCTACGCCACAATAAAAGCATACTTCCTACCTTATCCTACAGACCTCCCAGATATGGCATATCTTTTTACATAAGTGACAGGTGGGAGTCTGCTGAAGCCGTCTTTACTGCTGCTAATGTGGCACCTACTGAACTAGTGAACAAACTGGAGCCTGCAACTGATGTGGCTGAAAAGTCCTCTACTGGTGTAAATGGGGTCGCTTAGCTAGACCTGCACTGTTGCTAGCTCTTCCGAATACGACTCTTCCCCTCTTGGACTTAAGCTCCAAGTCATCCTCCGCCCTCTGAGCATCCATCAGCATATCCTCAAACGTTGTAGTGCGATGACCCCTGATGAAAGATTTGAACTCCCTGATCAAACCCTTTTGGAACTTCTTCGCTCTCGCAAGGGGTTCTGCACCTCCACAAATCTGTCCAATCTACAGAACTCCGCGGCATACTCGTCCACCGTCATACTCCCCTGGACGAGGTCCTGAAACTGGCTCTCTAGGGCACTCAGAGCCACGTTTAGGAAGAACTTCTCGTTGAAAATCTCTTTAAAATCTCCCCTAGTCAATCCTGGTTCCGCGATCCTCGGGTCCTTACGGAACCATGTCGGGCAATGTCCAACATCTGACTTCCCGCTGCTTTCGCCTGTAGAATCTCCGAAATCTGTGCCAGTCGCAGGTTCCTCTCTATGTCTTTGATCCAATCATCGGCGTACAAGATTCCCTCTGTGCCCTTGAAGTCCTTGGGCCCCATCCTCTTGAAATCAATAATGGTACCTAGCCTCGGCTGGTGTGGGGCAGGATGGGACGGTACGATCTGCGACTGAACAAGCACTACCTTCTCCACAGCTGCTAACACTAACTCACTACCAGAATAACATATATTAGAGACGCCTAAAAAAGTCGCTAATAGGTAAACTAACGTTGCTAAAATAATTTAGCGATATAATTAGCAACGTTTTTACGGTATCGCATATTTCATGTTCGCTGACAATAAAAATATTGCTAGTCGTCGCTGTAGCGACGTATATTTGCGATGACTCGACGTCGCAGAATATACGACGATTAGCGACGTGTTGTCGTTAAATAGCGACATAATATTTGGTCGCAAAATATTGCTACATTAGCGACATTATGAGCGACATTTTGCTATAACAATGCTGACATGGCAAATTTTGTCATGTCAGCATGTTAGCGACGTTTAGCAATACACTAGCGACGTCCTTGGTATCATGTAGCGACATTCCGATACTTTTTAGCAACATAAATGTACGTCACGGAATGTCCCAATATGTTGCAATACGTCGCCAAATTTAAAAAAAAAATTAAAAAACTGAATGCAGTTTAAAGAATATTTTTCAACAAAACTCTACCTGCAGTTATAAAATTACCGTTTATATAAATAGACCCGGAGCAACCCTCCGTTGAATTCCCTGGGTTCATCGACCCCTTTGGTGGAACACTCAACACCGAAATTTTTTGGTGTACAGTTAATATGAATAATAAACTAAACTCGAATAGAAAGAAATCTACAAAGTTATATTACACTAAATATGTCCCAAGAAGTAGATAAATGAATTTAAAATAAGTGTCACATGCGTCTTAGAATGTAATAGAAAGTATGAAATAAATACATCAAAGAAACAAGAATGGACCAATACATACAAACACACTAAAATTTGTCCAAACAAGGACAACTATTGATCAGGAGGAGGAGCACTGCCCATCTGGGATAGAAGGAACTCATATTGCTCCTGTGAAAGCGTCACCAATACCGATGAAGGAGGCAGTGGCGGAGGCAGTGTCGATGTCGGCGGACCAGGAGGACTTATCTACTCCAAAGCTAGTAGTCAAGCATTGTATGAATCCATAGCAGATACCACCTTCGAAGTCTTCTCCGCCACCAACCGGATCAACAAATCATGCACCACATGGACCCTCGCAAGTGAGTCGTTCATAGCCGTATGCGACCCCTCCAGCTCCGTCTGTCTGTGCTCCGTAGACGCAGCCAGAGTTGCCAAGCTGCGCTCTATCGTTTGGCCCATAGTCCTGAGCTCCATAAGGCTGTGCTCTGTCGTATGGCTCAGAGTCGTGAGCTCCATAAGGCTATGCTCAAGCGAATCAAAACGTGCAGTGAACCTCGCATCATCTGTTTGTGGTGCAGACTGTAGCCACTCCATAATCCTCCATAGCAACTCGTCTTGCAGGTCAGCAATCTGACGTTCAACGCTATCCTGGGCTCGTGCCGACACCTCCGAAGGCTGCGAGGAATGCACACTGACAAAGGGGGCCCTGGATGACTGCGTCGTAACGTAGGCGTCGTAGGATTTCGTACCGTAGTACCTACCCCTATGAAGACCACCAATAACGGTCATCCAGATCTTGTCCGCCGATGGAGCTGTAGAGGGCTGCGAGGAAGTACCAGCCCCCTCCCTCTAAGGTGCACTAGCAGTCGCCCGCTCACGTAGTTTAAGATACTCGTCCTAGAAAAGTGGTTGCTAACGTCTAAGTTACTTATTACTAACTATAAAGATATCTATTTGCATATTTTTTAAGTTATATTAAAACTAACACAGGGTAGTAAAATATACATAGGTCTGCGTGGCCTTTTCATCGACGAGCTTTCCGCCCTTCCGATGGGTAGCCAAGAAGACTGTCACCATGTTGGCGTCCTCACCCCTCTGTACCTATTAAAAATTATATTGTTTGCTATTAAAATTAAATATCTTATCCAACTTGTATTAAAATAATATATATTTAATAGAATATATACCAGACGACAAAAATATTCTGTCATGGGAATCGAGCCACCACCCCACTTTTCTGCCTTCGACCTAGCTGCCTTTGCCTTCTCCGACCGTTCCTTGTACTTGGGTTCGTCGCATCTCACCTTCATCGCAATCTACTGCTCAGGCGTGATCTAATCGTGGATCAGTTCTCCGTCGCGATCACGGACCTTCTGGTCGTTTATCGCATCACGGATCATCTTGGCGGCGACAGCAGAAAACTGCTCCTCGATCTTCTCAGCCCGGTGTGGTGGATAGAAATAGATTTTTTACAAGAAGTAAAATAGAAAGTTACATAATATGCATAAATGATTATTAATATTAAAAGTAAATATAGTTTTACCTTGAAGTGGGAAAACCAAAATGCATTCCTATCTTCAGGAGCATCTGAGTAGTTGATCCAAGGCCCACAATAGTTCTGCCTCAGAAAATGCTCCAGTGCTCTCTGTACCGTTGAAGGGCGATATCTATACAACGATGATTAAATTCATAAATATATAGATATAATCATTTAAAAAATGTTAACTATTTAACTTACTTGCTAGGCCTGTCCTACCAAATTTCCATTCTCATCTCGCCCGGAGGAGCGCATGGAGGATCGCTCTGACCATGCACAGACAGAGTCGGCTCGACCTCCTTCATCTGTTTTTCTGTCTCCATTGTGTCGTCATCAGGAGGAAGGCTGGATGGGGGAGTGGTCTCAGACATAGAACTGCTGGTCCCATGAGTACTACCACGTACCGTAGACGGAGTCAGAGATGTGACTGGTCGGTATACTGGAGTACTCCACGATGAGGATCCAGAACCAGTAGCCGGTATCGGAGGAGCACTTCGTCTAGAGGATCTACCTCCGTATGATCATCGTCGTCCTGTCATACCTAGTAATAACATATGATGATAAAATAAATATACAGACTTATAACTGTTCATAAAAATAGACAGACCAGGAGCAACCCTTCGTTGAATTTTTTGGGTACGAAATATCACAATAAAAAAGTATCATAGTCACACAATAATCATAATATAAAAGTATAATAGTCACACAATAAGCACAATATAAACGTATCACAGTCACACAATAAGCACAATATAAAAGTATCACAGTCACACAATAAACACATTCCACATTAAAAATAGATGTTATATTCCACATTAAAAAAATAGTATATGGCTAGAATTCTAAATAGATTTTAAACTACCTGTGGTAAGAATTTCCAAAATATAATTGAAATTAACCTCTCCATGAATACGTGACAGTCGTGGCTCTTCATACCAGTCAGTTTTTTCTCCTTCGGGTCAACGTATTGTCTCATATTCGACACGTACCCGTCTGAAAATTTTAGCCCATGAATCCACCTACAAAGTATTCCTTTATCCTCCTTGTCTAGTGAGAAAATTGCCTTAGGCTGCTTATACTTTCCATTCCCTTCCTCTATCAAATTCAACGCAGGACATCTGCATATTTCTTTCAAGTCCAACCTGGCCTTGGGATTATCTTTCGTCTTCCCATTTACATCCATCACAGTATTAATTATGTTGTCAAATACATTCTTCTCGATATGCATGACATCAAGGTTATGTATGATCAGATTGGTGCTCCAATATGGCACATCCCAGAATATGCTCCTCTTCGTCCAGTTATAAGTGTAACCAAATCCATCGCACTTGTACCCCTTAGTAGGCTCTTCGATAACACTTGGTAAATCTTTAACCTCTTCCCATATTGTGTCTCCGAGCCACCTTGGAGGTGGATTTTCCTTCTCTATAACGTCGTCACGAAATGCATTCTTGTTTCGCCAGAACGGATGATCCAACGGCAAAAATTATTGATGACAATCGAAGAAGCACAATTTTTCTCCGTGTTTCAAATGAAAAGTCTTAGTGCAGTCCATACAAAACGGACATGAAAGACGACCATGAGTGCTACATCATGATAACATGCCAAAAGCCAAAAAATTGTTGATGGTCTACATAAGTGTTGTCCTTATCTGAAAATTCAACTTTTTTAAAATATCGTATGTGTTGGCGCCTACTTTCCACAGATTATTCAACTCATCTATCAACGGTTGCAGGTACACATCGAAGTTTCTCTTCGTATTGTTCGGACCCAGAATAATGACGGTTAAGAACATAAACGGAGTCTTCATGCACATCCAAGACGGTAGGTTGTACGGGATGACGATCACAGGACAAAACGAATACTGAGAGCCCAAAAGTCCGAATAGGGTAAAACCGTCAGAGGAGAGCCCCAATCTTACATTATGCAGATCCAAAGCAAAATTGGGATACTCTCGATCGAAGTGTTTTCATGCTTCTCCATCGGATGGGTGATCCAACACTCCTTCAATTTATTCTCGTTTGTTCCAGCTCATATTTTCTGCAGTCTCCATAACCATAAACAACCTCTGCAACAAGGGCGTTAAAGGCAAGTAGTGCATCGAATCAGTCGAATTTCTTGCACCGATAGACCTTTCTATACCAGTTACCTTATAGCGATCAGCACCACAAAATTTGAATACATCTTCATCCTTGTCATCTTTATAGTACAGCATGCACCTGTTGTGACATGCATCGATTTCTTTTCTTATTCCATCCAGAGCGATCTCACCATCCTCTTAGACCGGTAGAAGTCTTTAGGTAAACTTAGTACCCGTCGACAAGATCTCTATAATCAACTCCATCAGTCGGTTGTAGCATTCTTGCGACATGTTAAAATCAAACTTGATGCTCAACAGTCTTGTAACCACCTTCAACGGTGAATGATCCTCACAACCAGGATATAATAGAGTTTTTGCATTCTCCAGTAACTCCATGAACTTTGCAGCATCGGCATTCGGTGCCTCCTCAGCTGCATCATGATTATCCGGATCAAAACTAGGCCCGACAGCGTCGAAAATCATGTTCACGCATCGGTCGTCGTAATCAGCGTAGTCGTGGACACCCATATACGACTCCACATAAGGCTCTATCTCTGATGTTAAAGACAAAAGTTCTCCATGTGAGGTCCACTGATAGTAATTTTGTATAAAATCCCTCGAGTATAAATAATATGTCACATCCACTTCTGAGTGATATTTCAAGTTGCGATATGTCACACACGTACAGTTAATTTTGCTACCATCCATGTACTGAGAGAACGCCTTGGCGTACTATAAGAATTGTTCCACCCCATGTATTCATTCATCATGTACACCGCATATATCATCAGGATGATGGTTGTACATCCACGAATGATGACGCAAGTAGTAATTCGGATGTCCAAAGTCGTATCTCTTTGGTTAATAAGATTCAAAAAGATGAATAGACATCGTTCAAGTATATTATCCAAATGGATGCAAAGATGGATACACATGTTCATCAAAGTAACAACTCCTATTAATGCGTGAGTATTCGAGTTGTGATGCGTGAGTATCCATATCTTGGTTCATGAGTATCTGTCATGCCCTAGTCCCAAAATACACGGGACCAGGCCACATGGCAATGGCCAGCTAATACGACTCCGAGGGATTACCCAATTTAATGGATCCGACGAAGTGTACTACGCTGTCCTAATATACTAACAAGTCTAATATGCTAACATACTGCAGGTAAAGGTCTAATCTCATCCACAGAATACAAATAAGAAGTGCTGAAATAAATACTGAAAATAAGTGCGAAATCTGAATGTCATAAATACAATCCAAATAAGTCTGACGGGGACAAACCCACTGAAATACAGCAATGGAATAAAAGTGCAAAAAGAAGTAAGATAACTAGAGTAGGGTATCAACTAGCAAGATAAGAATGCTCTAGTCCGAAACAACTGTGTACCCAAATTACGAGAACTCCTCTGCGAGTGCCTCAAAGTCCTCAGTCACGAATCTTGTCTCTACTCCTGCTCCGTAGATGTTCGGGTACAAGTGCTCGTCCGGATCTGGAAGGGAACCAGGTCCTCAGAGGGACGTAACAAGATACAAAAATGCATGCCATAAAGTAAATACTGTATAAACTCGAGGGTGATCTAACCAGCTAAGTAAAATGCACTTTGAAGACAACCTTGGTACGTAGGGGTAGGTGAAAGGTATAAAACGTAGCGTCGAGCCAGAGACTAAGTACCTGGCATTAGCTATAAACTGGATGCCAGGAGTATATGCTGACTACATCACCGATCATGATAGCGCGCAGCTAGTAACCTCTGCCGGATGTATCGACAAGCATATACGCCCATAACCGGGTAACCTGAGCCCAAAATCGGGTAACACATGGCCCATAACCAGGTAACACTAAGGCTCACGGTCCCGCAGTTTACTCTGAAACTATGGCAGGCAAATGTCTATCCCATACGCCTACTAATTGTCTTCCCCGCCCAATGCCAATGTACAAGTCGTGAACACGACGTGGACATCTCGTACTATAATGCAAGTCGCTATAGAAATAACCAAATAAGCTAAATATCGTCACACGTGCTGCTCATACTGATGGGCAGTCAGTCATGAAGCACGCGTTCCTATATGAACTCACTTTGTGACGTATAATGATACGTGTCAAGGCCTGGAGAGTCATACTGATAACTCCACAACTTTAGGTGAGTCCACTAGATACTAGGTCAGACACAAGTCCTAACGTCAACGCCTTCAATGACTGCACCCGAGTCTTTCTCGGACGCACACAGTTAATATTAAAACAATAAAATATGCAGCTAAATAATATTTGAATTTAAACAGTACAACAAGGCAAGGTATACTTGTCTGGAACTCTGGTGTGCACAAGCAATGATCTGGAACCAACAGCTAAGGTAGTATCGTCTTGGATGCCTACGAATAAATAACAATAAATATTAATCACTACATTATACTATGCTAATTGCGTACACAAGTACGACTTACGCAATGTCACGAGTTACGCGGATACTAAACCGAATAAATATTCTAATTAAATACGATGGCTAGGGTTGACTAGTCACGGGTCAAGGGGGTTAGGGGTACACTTAGTCTACTACTCCACAATATTTTATAAGTTATTCTATGGTATAAATTCTCACATGTTATAATTACGGTCACAACTATAATTAGTTTAGGTGCTAAGTCACACCTCTAACACACGGGTACCAGGTATCCTAATTATTTTTAGGACACGTCTGATGTGGGTAGTCATCTAGGTCTCCATGCACGAGAATTATAACTATACTGCAGTCAGGAACTGACTCAGTAGGGGCCACGACTGGTCAACTAACAGGGTCGCGTGTGCACGCAGCTACGACGTACATGTGTCATATCCTCAATTACCATGTACATCAAGACAATCAAAATTTCAAAATACGTTACGATACCAAATATTGTATAACGCAACACAGGTCCTAGCTATCATGCTATAAAAATATATTACAACTAAATAATTTATAATACTAAATTATAAATCCTAGCTAACAAATTAGTGTGCATGTAATCAGTGTCTAAACCTTGGTCAACACAGTAATTACATTAAATAATCATATTTCTGTGTGGTAAATACTAACTCTAATTTCTATTCTAAACATGTACATTTATACACAACACAAGGGTTCACCCCACACAGTTCAAACACAATGACGTATTCATACATGACGTAGAGAGGAAAGTACGTATACCTATCTGATTCGTGTCCGGGGAGATATTTCTGTGGCTCTCTGCTCGAGAATGGCCGGACTCTGGCGTGTACAGCAACCACGGCGGCTACAGTGGCCACAGGGTGGTACGGTTCACAGCAGCACGTAACAGCAGCAGCTCCGGCAGCAAAAACAGCGGCAGCGACGGTGGCAGGGTAGTCGTGGTATGGTGGCGAGTTGCTGGCAGTGGCGGGACGGTAGCTAAGATGGTGGTGGAGGTGGCTGGGTCACTGTTGTGGCGGTGGGGGTGACTGGGGATGATGATGATGGTGTTGTTGATGGTGATCGGGCCGGTAATGTCGGAGGGAATGGTGATGACGGTGGCGGTGGAGATGGTTGTTGATGGTGGTGGAGACGATGAGGAAGGGATGACGGTGGCTAAGGTGGCAGTGTCGAGGGCGGCTAAGGTGGTGGAGGCACGCGGAGGGGAGTCAGGTCGAGGGGAAGAAGAGTCGGGTTGTAATGATGGTGTTGTTGGTGACGACGGTGGCGGTGGTTACTGATGGCGGAGATGCTGGCGGTAGTCGAGGGCGGGGACAGGCGGAGAAGAAAGTCGTGCTGGTGGCGGTGGAGCTGTGCACAGGTGGTTGGGATGGTCGGCTAAGGTGGAGGTGGTCGAGCGGAGGTGAGTCGGGAGAAGGAAAGTCGGGTGGGTGATGGTGTTGATGATGACGGAGATAGAGTAGGAGGAGGCTGACGGGTTGACGTCGACGGGGGGGCAGTTAGGCGGTACTGGGTGGATGAGACGGGGGCAGGCGGCCTGGATGTGATCGGGGAAGGAGGGGTGATGGTCGGGTGAAGGGTGGTGATCGTGGTAGTGATGTAGTTTCTAGGGTTTCTTTAGGGTTTTGTAGTGATGTAGGTGGCTGTGGGTTTGGTTTTTGGGAGAGAGAGAGAGAGTAGTATATGTAGGAGAGAGAGAGGGGGCTCTTCTTGGGATTAGGGCCGGCTGGGAGACATTTTTGGGGAGGTGGAAAACCTCAACATGGTAAAGGGATGGCTAGGATGGAGGAATTTTGAAATGGAGGGTGAGGATGTGAGGGAATAAAGTTGTAGGAAGTACAACAAATGGGGGAGAAATATATGGGTGGACCGGTCAAAGAGGGGGAATGAGGTTCTTCATGTGTTGGTTCCAATGGGAGGGGGACACCTCATTGCATATTTGCATAAAAGTCCCTTAACAATTACGAAATTGCACAAATAGTGGAATTTGGGATTGGATGAGGCAAAACACCATGTTTGGTGTGATGTAGTGGGCTAAAATGATGTGTGGTGTTTAGTATGAACCTTGAGGGTGTGAGTGAGGGTTTGGGTTGGAGTTGGGTCTAGTTTTGGGTGAGGTTGGGTCTTTACACCAATTTAATTAAAATTAGTATAAGTGATGCTCTTTAATTAATTGGAAGTACATGGGATTAAAATTGGGTGGGACACAAGTGTCATAAACGTAGTAGGCTCAGAATAGAATAATATCATAATTTGGGTTGGGCAAAACGGGTCGATGTTGTGTTTCCAATTTTGATTAGAACGGACAAGGATGCAAAGTTGGATTTATTTGAATTTAAGAACGGACATTTATAACAAATATTGTGCGACTAAAATGAAGCACAAGGGTAGGTATTTATGAGTTACACAAGGGTCAGAATGGAAGGCTGGCACGTCTAGGAAAAGTGTATGAAATTTGTTTGGAGGCAAATGCTAGTATAGCGCTCCAAATATCGAAGTAACGGTAAGGTACACTAAGTGATATAAATATTGCACAATAAATCTAAAATACTGTGTTCTAATTCTAGTTGGCTCCAAATTAACCCTAGTCTCTCTATCTAAGCTTAGTAGACCTAAATTTGGTCGAGGGGTTTTACAGTATCCGTTTTATAATTCGTGACTATCCGAAAACTAGTAGACATGTGGACAACTCGAATTTAAAATCATATTAAATAGGTGTCATCACGTGTTCATTGTTAACCCTTCTCTGAAAAGTAAATTTATATCTATAATTCTTTTTTAGGCTTTTAGAGTTACACAAGATTTTTAAAAAATTTAACATGGACACTTTGATGTGTTCTTTGTCTTTTCTACGATTTTTTGAAAATTGGTAGAACTCTAAAAGTCTCAAGAAGGCTTACAGATGTAAATTTACTTTTCAGATTATGGCTGGCATGGACACTTGACTCTGGAGTGTCTAATATACACATAAGTCTTGATAATACTCTAGGTATTTGTGTATCATGTGGATATCACATACCATGGTACACAATCTCACATTAAAACTCTCTTGTATCTTGATACTAGGATATAGTTTCAAATAACCATGATTCTAACTACACTTGACACTTGGTATCTTGGTACCAACATACACTCTAGGCCACTCACTCTTGACACTCAACACATATTTATACCTACTTCTATAACTGTATATTTCTATACCCTTATATATGTATCTATCTATATAGATTATTAATCCTCACTAGCTCACTCATCCCTCACTCAAACATACACACCTCTTACTTGGACACTCTCATACACTTGACACACACACACACAAGGAATACGTGGAATCTCATACACTTGACACACACACACACACACACACACACACACACACACACACACATACAAGGTACTACCCATACCCAAACATAATATCTTGACTAAAATACATACCCAAATTTATATCAAAGAACCTATATCATAGTTAGAAATCGACACTTATGATTACCTAAATATCCGGAAGTTAACCATGATCATATCCAACACCAATCCAAATATCGGGAGGGTACGGTTGCCTTAAAGTATTAAAGAATATGTTCTTGCATATATACTTGAAATCATTGAATGTGTATTAATATATATATATATATATATATATATATATATATATATATATATATATATATATATATTCTGGGGGAGTGAGTGTCATGATCTTGAGCAAAAATTGCCAAAATCAACCATGTCAAAAATTGGAGTAGGCCTCCGACTCGGGATTCATATTCAAGAACTCTTGTAGCTCACGTTCGACTAGGCCTCCGACTCGGGCTTTAGGTTCAAGAACCAGTACTACTTTGGTAGGTTCGACATGAAATAAAGGTCGTACCGGGGAAGTCGGCAGGCAATGTCACCGACTTCTATGTAAGCTTTCACAACCTAACTATCTAACCACTCCTCCTCCCCTCCGTCGTGTCTGTATCAGTATGTGTACATGACTGTGTCTATGTCAATGTGTGTCAATGTCATTTTTAGAAGAATTATGGGTTAGTATTTACCTGATAATGGGGGGCAGTTGCGTGTCGAAGGAAGTGGCGAGTCGGTAGGGCACGATGGAGGGGGGGAGAAGGAGCGCTTGACGGAGGGAGGAGGGACTAGAGCCATGGATGGGTCACCGGGGGCTCGGAGGGACTGGAGCCGCAGGTGGGTCGCCGAGAGCCGATGGGTCACGACTGAGGCGGGGGTGAGGGGTGGCTGAGGTCGGAGAGGGGGTTACCGGGGGCTCGGAGGCAGTCGTCGGCAACGAGGGGGGAGGAGGAGGGAAATAAAATTTTGGGGAGAAATTAAATGAAAAGTTGAACCAGCGGAACCCTATACAAATAAATTTAGCGACGTCAATATTGGACATCGCTAACGGTCGCTACCTTTTAAATTTACTGTAACACATAAGATTTGGGGTCGTAAAACATCATTATTATTAAATATTTAGCAACGTGCACAAACTTCTAGCGATATAAGATTTTATAATGCTAACTCTAGTCGCTACATATCGCGGAATATCGCCGACAACAATAATATTAGCGATGTCATTTTCTGGAGTCGCTAAATTCGTCGTTGATTTGACTTATTTTGGTATTGACTGGTCAGCACTCTCGATGCCCTCGCATAGAACATTTGTCTGACTCTACTTTACTGCCATCATCTCATGGAATATGGCAAAAATCTGCATCCTGTCTGCTGGCATGGGTGGTGGGGGTGGAAGGTCCTTCGTGACTGCTAGAACAGCCCTCGAAACTAGTAGAGGAGTGCCCCCAAAAGCTGGTGAAGCGCCCACCTGAACCGGTGAGGCAACCGTCTTAGCTGGAGGAGGTGGAGAAGTAACTGACCTCACTGAAACTGCTCCAGAGCGCTGGGATCTCGTCTTCGGCGGCATCCTGAAGATAGATTCAAACAAAGGGATCAATATTGCGCAAGATATGATAGCATCAAGGAAGGACAGTAATATTTCAAATAAACTAATTATTCATAATGGTAAAGATAATAAATTCAATAGATTAAAAATATTCCTAGTTGTGATTGAATATCCTCTCATCCTATATCCTATATCCAATAGCAGGCATGTAGTAATTCTCTAAGCATGAGTACTACTACATGGACCTGCATGGGCCACCATAAAAATATGTCATGACCCGCACCCGGTGTAAGGGTACGAGTATGTGGGTACATCCAGCCTATGCCACAGCATCGACGGTAGAACGCTGTCTAGGTCAACAATACTATCTAAATATTTCACATAATATATATGTACCTGTCAAGTTATCTTAACTCCAAATGGAGGACAAAATAATACTCAATACTCAATCACAATAAACTAGTGGAAGATGTAACACGATATGGAATAGAAGAAAGAAATGAATCACAGTCACAAATACATCTCATATCTAAGTCTAATAGACTAGCACAATAGTCTCAAATATAATACATACCAAAAGTCTAAACTGAGACATAATCAATCCAATAGTCTAAACATATACAACTAGCTGATCATCTTTCGGTACCGGCTGCTCCTGAGCCATCGTCTCTAACTCTACACCCACTACATCCTGAGGTCCATAGTGTGTAGGATACCAGTCACCTAAATCATCTGAAAAATATATCCAGTCAGGATTTGAGCGAAGCACAACTCTAACAACAGTTCCAAATAAACGATAAGACTATATAACAGTAAATAGAGAGAATATACAAGATAACAGGGCATGAGCAGGAAATATACAGAATATATAAATGTTGTATAGTACAAGAAAGATGAGCATCATATACAGGAGTCAAAAAATACAACTAACTAAGTGAGTGAGTACTAGCTTCGACATGTGATTGGCTTGAGAACTTGTACAGGAATCATGGCCTGGCTAATCATACTTGAGGTGTATGATTAACACTAACAGGGTACTTGTACAAGAATACTAGTACAAGGTGGGGTATGATCACATATCTAACTAACACTCCACAACCCCCGACTGGTATAGTGGATTCAACCATGGCACGTTATGACACGGGATTCTCTGAGAAGGTAGCTAATCTTCCCAGGAATTAGTGTCCATACAAATATAAGAGCAATAGGGTATGTACAGGATACGCCAGGAACTACCAGGAATAACATCTCATGACAGGATCCAAAAAATACCAATCTGTGTAACAATGTGTCAAGAAGTCAAGGATATATACACTAAATACAAGAAACATAGAAGATATCATAAACGAAAAACTATCAAAAAATGTACTCGCCTCTGGTCCTGAGCAAATGATGTAACTCGGTGCCCAAGCTGGTATCAAATAGACATATATATAAAATATCATGTCATTAGGTGTAATTAATGGTAATTAAGTGAATTAAATGCACTAAGTATGATTTTCTATGTCATTCCTAGGTTATAATAGTCAAACTAAAGTCATACACAAGTTTTAGGTCCATACTAAGGTAATTAGTCTATATTAGTCACTAACTAGCTAACACTAGTCAATATTAGCTATATTAGCTAATATCACTAATATATTTATACACTAGATAATAGGATACTCTAAGTATCCATATACAAATAACCTATATATATACTACTATATATATAACATCTTAGTATTAGTTACTAGCATGACATCTAAATACCTTAAGTATAACTCTAGTATCCTGACATATTGGCAATCCTAAGTCCTTGACCTATTACCTTGGTACCTTAGTATTGACACACTTGTCTTACCCATAAGTATCTCAATACCTTGAAACCAAGTCACTAATATACACCACACTCACATTCCAATTGGCACTCAATATTCCAAGCATAAACAACATGCAGATGTTGTTGTGCACATATAGCACATCCTCCCCTAACTCTGATACACAAAGTGTGTACTCCCTGATACCCATATCAGTTTCTACTGATGTCTGCCCTCACTGTAACAGGCAGTCCTAAGGTCCCTCATTCATGTCTGATACACACACATTGAAGTCCCCAAACATCCTTACTTTGAGCTTCACCACTGCTACTACTACTGCATAGTATGCAGTCACCTACTGCAACCATAACTTATTGTGCATTGACACAAAAACTCTGTTGTTGTGCAACTTCTGCATACTCAAGACCTAATATCCAGTATCCCAAATCAAAACTAACTTCACACCCATATGTTAAAGTCCTAGTACTGCATTATCTGACTCTAAGGTTCCAATCCCCTAACCTTGCATTACACTGTCATTTCTTCCACTCAATGTACCCATACAGATACTCTTGCAAGACTATGTCCCCACACTTACCTGTATATAACCAAGTATCCCAAATATGCGCACTGCTCTCAGGATTCCCCCTTCATAACTGAAACTTTGTACTGCACCATTTTGCACAGACACAGCAACTATGAGTTGCCCAAAACCTCCTTGACTGCACAGCAGCCACCCTATATTTGCAACCTCTTAACATCACCTACATATACTATAACTGCAATGAGTGCAGCTGCTCCCCCCTCACTGACCTATCCAGAGCCTGGCCAATGCACAGCACTAACACAATACACACAGTGCCACTACACACTCACATAGTCATACATTTCTTCCTCCTTCTCTCAACACACAAACACACAACAGACATTATATAAGTATAGTTATATATACAAATACATATATATGTATAAAAACATACACACATCTATATATATAACTAGCACAGCAGCCACCCTACATAGTATGCAGTCACCTACTGCAACCATAACTTGTTGTGCATTGACATAACAACTCTGTTGTTGTGCAACTGCTGCATACTCAACACCCAATATCCAGTCTCCCAAATCAAAACTAACTTCACACCCATATGTTAAAGTCCGAGTACTGCACCATCTGACTCTAAGGTTTCAATCCCCTAACCTTGCATTATACTGTCACTTCTCCCACTCAACGTACCCATACAGATACTCTTGGAAGACTATGTCCCCACACTTACCTACACATAACCAAGTGTCCCAAATCTGTGCACTGCTCTCAGGATTCCCCCCTCATAACTGAAACTTTGTACTGCACCATTGTGCACAGACATAGCAACTCTGAGTTGCCCAAAACCTCCTTGACTGCACAGCAACTACCTTATATTTGCAACCTCTTAACATCACCCACATATACTGTAACTGCAACGAGTGCAGCTGCTCCCCCCTTCGCTGACCTATCCCGAGCCTGGACAATGCACAGCACTAACACAATACACACAGTGCCACTATACACCCACACAGTCATACACTTATTTTCCCTTCTCTCAACACACAAACACACAACAGACATTATAAAAGTATAGTTATATATACCAATACATGTATATGTATACAAAATATACACACATCTATATATATAACTAGCAATGTATATATATATATATATATATATATACACACACTAGGAGCATTAAGTCAAACACTTGACATGCACATGTGAGATACTATATGATACGCTCTCAATTGAGATGTCAAAACTCTTAATTCTCCACAATTACTATTCATACAAATCATAATCATCATTATACAACTAAAGTAACTTGCTACAAAGGAATTTAAAGAGTAATTACACAATTCACCCAAAATGTATCCCGTATCATAGTGTATCATAAAATACCATGATACACTCTACTCATGTCCAATTATGGACATGTATCTAGTCCCATATCATCAATCTAAGTCTAATTAGATCTCATGACACACACTTGATGCATCAATCTCGGAATTCCCCCAAATTGGGCACAATAACTTATGTAGAAATCACAATACAAGTCATATAAACCTAGTTTTTGTTCCTATGGGTAGCCCTAAGCCAAGGAAGGTTTCCTACTGGTCAAAGACATGAATTAGAGTCTAATTAAGAAGAGAATTCAAAATTATACCGATTGGGAGGTGGATTTCTAATGTAAAATCCAAATCGACACAATTAGGATACAAGCTCATATCCAATGGCTCCTTCTCCAAGTACTTCTTGCAATCCAAGCTTCAATGCTCCTTAGGTGATATAAATAAAAGAGAATTAGAGTAAATTGGGTAAATTTGGTGGAGAGATGAAGTAATTTGGAAAAGAACAAAATTGGGGATCTAAAATTGAAATGAATTAATGAGAGGAGAGAGAGAGAGAGAGACCCTTTCATATGCCCCCCCCCCCCCTCTTGCCCCTTCTCTAAGCAATTACACAATATCTAATATACCCCTATTATAAGGAAATAATTAGGAGGGCTATATTAGGAAGCTTCTAATCTAATAAAAATTAATCTAATCTTCTAGTTTAACTAAGAAAATTAGTCTAATGAGCCTAACCCAATATTGGGCTCAATGTGTCATGACAATCTAATTGGGTCCATTAATAAAAAATCCAATAATTAGGCTAGCCTACTAACTAATAATAAATAGCATAACACAATATAAATAATTAGTAGCATAATATATAAATATTTAATCACTAAATATAAAATATGCTAAATAACAAAAATATCCTCATCTAAAAATATGGTAGTGACAAAGGACTTCGGAGAGGATTTCATTACCTATCATGTGGAGGCAGATCCGCTTACCTGTTATGAGGCGATGAAGACCAGAGACGCTGTCTTCTAGAGGAAGGCCATCAATGATGAGTTTGACTCTATAACCTCCAACAACACTTGGGTGTTGGTCAATCTACGTGAAGGAGCTAAACCAATCGGATGCAAGTGGATCTTCAAGAAGAAGATGAAGGCCGATGGAACTATTGACAAGTTCCAGGTAAGGCTGGTAGCCAAATACGTAGTTTTCTCAAAAGCAGGGGATCGACTACTTTGATACATATGCTCCAGTAGCATAGATGACGACCATCAGGATGTTGATTTCTCTAAGTGTAATTCACAAGCTAGTTATTCATCAGATGGATGTGAAAACAACATTTTTGATTGAAGAGTTGACCGAAGAGATTTACATGCAACAACCAGAAGAATTTATCGTCAAAGGGCTTGAAGACAAGGTCTGCAAGTTGGTAAAATTATTATACGGTCTACAGTAAGATCCCAAGATATGGCATAAGAAGTTTGACAAAGTCATAAGATCAAACGGCTACAGAGTCAGTGACACGAACAAGTGTATTTATACAAAGTTTACTGGTGGGAAATGAGTCATCATGTGTCTATACGTCGACGGCATGTTGATCATGGGTATGGATCTAGCACGTGTCACTGAGACAAAGAAGTTCCTCTCATCCAAGTTCAGTATGAAGGACTTTGGGGAAGATGATGTTATCCTGGGGATTAAAAATTATCTGGACGGATATAGGAGCGATGCTATCACAGTCTCATTATATTGAGAAGATGCTCACACGCTATGGATATCAGGATCTTCCAGGGATCGATACTTTGTACAGGTGTGAAAAGAAGCTGAATCCAAATCCTATGGAGAGTGTCAGGAAGCTGGAGTACTCAAGCATCATCTGGAGTTTGATGTATGCAATAACTGCCACAAGGCCTGATATAGCTTTTACTGTGGGGATGCTGAGTCGATTCACGAGCAACTCAGGTGTGGAGCACTGGAAAGCTGTAAAAAAAAGAGATGAGATATCTCAAGCAGACTTAGAAGTATGCACTACACTACAACGGATATCCGACAATAGTGGAAGGCTTCAGTGATGCAAGCTGGTGTTCTGTAATAGAGAGCAAAAGGTTCACAGGAGGATACGTCTTCTCCATGGATAGAGATGTTATATCGTGGACATCGAAGAAGCATAAAATGCTCTCTTATTCCTCGATAGAATCTGAGTTTTATGCATTTGCGACTGTAGCAGATGAAGCAGAGAGACTTCGGGAGCTCATGTATGATCTTTCAATTATTGGTATGCAGATTCCGGTGGTACCATTATACTGAGACAACCAAACGACTATAGCGATGCATCAAATAATCTCTTCAATGGTAAGAAAATGACTGTGTAGTTTAGGCACAGAGCACTGAGTGAGCGCATCAAAGATATAATCATTATAGTAGTTGATGTTCGAAGCCAGGTGATTCTGGCAGATTTGTTCACAGAAGACACTACATTGAATGAATGCATCAAGGATAACATTATTACAGTACTTGATGATCGGAGTCAGGAGGGTATGAGGGTGCAGGAGGGTATGACGGTGTCACGACCCGCACCCAAAATTTGGACATGAGCCGTGGGTACGTCCAGCCTACGCCGCAGCATCAACGGTAGAACGCTGTCTAGGTCTCACGACTACTAAACATAACTCACAAAAGAACCTGTCAATGATCTCAACTCCATAAGGAGGACAATGAATAATGCATTTGATCATCAATTCATAAGATACTCAATCACAATAACTATAGGAAAGTAGTTGGCACGATAAAATATAAAAGATAAGGAAGTTCTGACATAAGTCTAGCACACAACCCAAATACAACAATAATCTAGAGTCTAGTTATCCCAACATAAATAGTCTCAACATAATACAATCCAAATCTCAAGTTAGAACAATTTAATACATAGGTAACTAGACCAAGAAGCTATCTAACTGACTGTGGGTGGTGTCTCCTCTAAGGAGAGTGAATCCTATGGAATCTCCGGTATGTAGTCTCCCTCTACTCCTGGGCCATAGTGAGTAGGAAAAAAATCCTTAAGGTCCTCTGAAAAATGTTATCCAGTCAGGATTAGAGCGAAGCACAAACACTAAACAACAGTTTCAATTATATTGACAAAAACTATAAGACAGTGTAAGAAAATACATGATGAAGAAATACTGGAAAAATAAGGAATACTAGAGAGGCATGTAATCAGCAATAGTACTAACTAGCAATGAACAAATATATATGAATGCTAGAAATGAGTGAACTGGAATAAAAATAGAAATTCTAGCTAAGTGTTTTAAAATATCAGTTTACTATGTGATCGGCTTTGGACTAGATCGGGCTCGTTATATATGATTGGCTATGATACATGTGAGGTCAGGCTAACCATCTGGTTAGCAATGATGCAAGCAATAGTCAGGCTAATCATATATAACAGGCTATGAGGCATGTAAATGGTCAGGCTACACCCAACGTGATATGTGGGGCTAACTATGATGCATGTAAAGTGGGGTATGATCACATAATCTTGCTAATATTTTTCCGTCCCCAGCTAGCACGATGGATTCTAATCACGACTCCTCATGACAGGTATCTATGATACTAGCCCGTGTATCCACAATGTCAAAATCAAGCATACACTATAACTAGAATCATAGTAATAATTAACATAATAAAAACTGTTAGAGAATGTACTCGCCTGAAGTCCTGAACAAGGTGGTGTCTCTCGATGCCCAAGCTGGTGTCACACAGACCTATATATGGTACGTTGCATCAATACAAGGTTCTGGAATGAAAATAAGTTAAACTGATATAATTCTAAGTCATAAAGCCATTTCTAAGTCAAACCGACTAATTCTAGGTTGCAAGAGTCTAACACTAAGACACTAGGTCGATACACTATGAAACTAAGCTATACTAGCTAATCTACGATACTATAAAACACACAAAAATGTCGTATCTCAAGATACGCAGTTTCAAAATAGAAAAATAGTAATTTGTATATATATACAAGTCAATAATTATAGTATCTTAACTAATCAATGGAATTAGGATACCTTGGCCTTGCACCAATGCGTATCGCACTACCTATCTCGATACCCAAACCAATACCTTGGTATCGACCCCTTACCTTGACTTTACCTTGGTATCCCAAGGTAATTCAAAACCCATGACTATATATATATATATATATATATATATATATATATATATATACATATATATTATATATATATATATATATATATATATATATATATATACACCCATATACCAAACTATATGTTGTCATATACTAAGTACTATAATATATATCAATACATAGATAGATAGTTACATATAGTTACTAAACTAACTATTTATCTACTAATTACTAACATATATACTACTAACAGATATTACAAATAGTATATAAATCTATCTAACTTAATCAATAACTAACTAACTACCCATTTATACCTACACCTTGATAACTAACTAACTAACTGATATTAGACTGAAACCTGCTGATACAGAAACTGATACTGAACTGGACTGACATAGTGCTGAATCTGAAACTGTGCAGAACAGCAACTACACACACTGCCTATGCATAGCCCGAGCCCCCATTGGCTGTAAAACCCCTATTTTAAAAAGATTGTATTTATTATTTTTTTATTAATTAATAATTTAATTATGGTAAATATGTGCTAAATAGGAGAAATAAATTTTTAATTATTTTTATTTTAGGTGTTCGGGGCACTTAGATGATTTATGGGACCAACAGAAATTTTTAGGAATTTATTCCATGTAGGAGACCCCTTGAGCAGTTGCTAGCCTAATGGTGTGCATTATTCTAATCCATGAAATTTCTTATGAGTATATATATATATATATATATATATATATATGTATGTATATACAAATATATATATGTATATATATATATTTTATAAAGAGAAGAAAGAAAAAGAATTATTAATTAATAACTAACTAAGTATTTAATAAGAATAATAAGAATAATATAATATCCATTAGTAATAATAATAATCTACTAGCTTAGTCAACTTGCTGCAACTATATCCCCCTTAGCAACTTTGCTCCATCCGAGCAAACAATGCCACACGCCCCACTTCAACAACCATGCCAACCCGCCCCCTGTAGCTTCAGCAAGCCTAGTCGTTCCTCCTCTTTTTTTTTATATTCGGCCGAGCCAACTTCTCTCTTCTCTTCCTATTATATATATATATATATATATATATATATATATATATATATATATATATTTCTCTTCCAAAAATCCTAACCTAAATTTCCAGACCTCCTCTTTCCATCTGGAGCCGTCGCCGCAGCCAGAGAAGCCTCCCCAAGCCATCCAACCATCCCGTCGACGCCGACATCGCGAACTGCAGTTTCCCACTCGAAGCACCTTCCCTCCGGCGTATTTTCCCGTTGACTCGCTCATCCAAACGCTGTTCCATTTTCATAGGTATGATATTCCCTCAACCCTCTCCAGTATTTGTTTTATAGTCAACCTCGGAAAACGTGCGTCCCTAGGTGTAAATCAGCGTCCAAAATGGACGGACAGACAGAATTCTACAATCGCAGAATTCCAGATTGACCACCCGTATTGCCGAGTTCGTATCTCCCACCACAGAGATCCGAATTCGGTGATTCTTTTTGATACCTGTAGATTACATGACCTAGTTTATTTTTTGTATTATAACTTTGTGCTTTTAGTCGCTGTGGACAGAATTGTATTCGTCACAAAACTGTGCGCACCCACTTTTTCCGGTTTTCCAAAAGTTGGAGAACGGAGCGCGCCCCACCAAACGGGACCGCCCCGCCGTGTGCCAAGTGTACCGAATGGTGCACGCAGCATAATCGGATACGTGAAAATTTGTGGGGACTGATTCGGACGCGTGTGCGCGCCAGAATCAGGCCGTATCCGCGGACACATTTCGTGGCGCAATTTTTGTGGAACTCGCACGTATTTTGTGCACGCTTGTCAGATTGCGACGAAACTTGCGTCACTGGACTCGTGGTAACGCGCTGGTCCTGTGACCCAATTTTCACGCATTTCTGAGACGGTTGACCAGATCGCCAATTGGCGGGCCCCATAGTTGACTTTTTGGACCAAATTTTGTTCGGCTCATCGGAATCCAAATTTGGACATACCGTTGAGTTCGTATTGACATTTAGAGTTGTTTGACCTACAGTTTGTCCCATTTAGAGACTGTTACCCTCGGCACGCTTTTCGGTGCAAAGTGGGCCACACGTGGACCCAACTTTTGCCCGAAATTACCGTTTTGCCCCTGTGTCCAAATTGGACGAAAGGGGTGTACTTTTTAGCTATTTTGCTTATTCTGGGAACGTTGGTGATGTTTATTTCAGCATCCGGAGACGTTCATTCTGAGGCCGTAGCTTCTGACTCTTGGTGTTGACATTGGGACACTACATTTTGCAGCTTCTTGCCAGGCAAGATACCTTGCCAAATTGTTTACAGTACTTTGCATGCTATTTATATTTCTGTTCATTTATTTCATTTCTGTATAGTTCTTGCATGTGTAGTTTTTCTCCAGTCATTACTATGTATTAGATATGTTGACACACACATGGCACTTAGTATCATAGAGGACAATTATTAGGCGTATGGGCTTTTAACCACTCTGGTAAACCGTAGTATATAGCTCGCACTACGGGCGTGTGTCGCGCTGGTCGCTACCCCAGAGGTATGTCAATTTCTGTAGAGTCGCGCTGGTCGCTACCCCAGAGGTATGTCGATTTCTGATGTCCATTGACGGGTGTGTGAGTTGTGAGGCTTAGATCGAGTAGCCTACCCTTGCCCATACGTCGAAAAGTTGTCCTCACTTGCATTCATATAGATTGTCTTATACAGCGTACTTATTTATTTTCACATTATATGCATGTTTACTGTATTCAAGTTGGCTCGTATTTTCTGTATCTTGTTACGTCCCTCTGAGGACCTGGTCCGCTGCCAGGTGTATCTGCTCTTGAGTATTTGCAGGAGTACGGGCCTGGACCTGACGCATTCTTTTCTGTCGAGGAGGTCTTACCTTCTGAGCATCGTTGATTATCTGGCGATGTATTCTTTTAGCTGATACACTTCTGTCTTCATATTATTTTATATTGGAGACTTTATACTCCTCTCTCATTTTAGTTTTGGATATAGTCATTGGTAGTGGATTTGTCTCCACCCGACTATTATTTTAGATATTTCAGACTCCTTATTCTAGTTTAGTATTTCTTTTCTACGACTTGTTGTGTGGATGAGATTAGCATATCTGTGACTTGTGACATTATAC